>CM041200.1:8765527-9159255 GCA_023078555.1 Ulva prolifera | reverse complement strand
GCTACACAAAAGTGGAGCACACTGAATGGAATCCCTAATAATCGCGGGATATCTAATATGATTGGCTGACAAGCAATGGACACCGGACTCGGTGCCAGCGTTATGATGTGACGAGTATGATTGTGCTCACTGACATATGCATGTAGCTTCCGGTGCGATAACAGCGCGTCTCGGAGTATAACGTGCATGTCGGAGTTTAACCCCAAATGTGACTTTATAACAATTTCGTGTAGTACTCTAGCGTGGCCACCGCGTAGCGGGTTCGGGGCATAGGTGACTTAGTGCCTCCGAATGGCCTGTGCACAGTTGACCATGTGCATGCTGAGTATGACTGATGACGTGTGACTATGAATGTGTCATCATGCATGTCCCATGACCAGTGACGTAGCTAACTATTGATATGCTGTGTCGTTTGATGTGATCTTAAGTTGTGTTCGTGCGCACGTCTAAATGCACGATGATATCAGTGCTTAATAATGAGATATATGAAGATGTTAGTGAAGAGTGATATGACTGGTGCGCGACGCCCTCGTAGCCACATGGTGAGCAGTGCGCGACTGAGGCCCATGATGTTGAAAGGCCAAATAATGTATCGCTGTCCGGGTATTCGACAACGCGAAATGACAAATGATTATAATCTGATGACTATGTGATGATGCAATATCCGGACCGTTTTATCTTATTCGGTCATGTACGTGCTTGGAAGCACCTGGAGGTCATTATGCATGTGCGCATCTACCAGCCTGCGCCGGAGGTGAGATGAACATCTCACAACAGCCACAGCGTGTGGGGCGGGCACAAGGGGATCAGGTCGTCGGCCAGCCTCTTGACGGGCTGACCATACCCCGATTTCACCAAACCTGGATGCACCGCGTGGTTCAGACGAGAGCACTGTCTGCAAAGCTGAGTCTTGCCCCACATCGGGGGCTACAGCAGGTAACAACTGAATCCTGAACAATGGAGAAGAAAAGGTTGGTAGCGCACTGCTGGTATTCACCGTGCACACCAGGATGGCGGCAAAGGCGGGATCCAGGAGGCTGGGCTCCAAGGCTGGAATGTCCTGCACACGCCGCCTCTCCAGGACAGGCGCCCCCGGGTCCCCTGTCACAGCCGCGGCGACGAGGCGCCGATAAGCATGCATGAACAGGTGGACCCCATTCATGGCGAAGGACGCCAGTTCCGTAGAGGTCAGCTGCAGCCCTTCACATGCCCACATGATGTGGGAGTTGAATGCCTGGACAGAACTCCACGCCGGACGGAGAGCTCGGGCTACTCGGTCACCCTGCACGGCGAGATCCAGGTATACTCAACAATTGGGGACGGGCTACAGCAAGCATATACAGCTCTGCACAGTCACGCAGCTCTCGATGGCATGTACAGGTCAGTGGCACCTCGCACCTCTGCACAATCAAACAGAGAGTGCTCCGCCGCATAAGCCAATACCCAGGGTCCCAAGTTGTCGAGCGCGGCGACAAACTCACCGAGGATCTTGACATCCTGCACGCAAAGACACCTGACTACACAGCTCGAGCCCAGGCCGGTGACAGGCCAGACTTGAGGGATCAACATAAACAGGGGCACCATGGCCACGATCATGCATGCGATAAGGCAAAAATGCCTGGTAGGACAGGACAGCACACAGACCAACAGGCAGTCCCCCTGTCCACGCCGGATTCATGGAAAGTCACAGGAGCGCACGAAAGCTTTGATGAGGTCCGAGTGCGAGGTGTGCATGTCAGCTAACACCGGCGCGCCCGATGTCAGCTGGAAAACCGGCTGTGCAGGGACCCCGTTTGTGTTCGCCAACATCCTATGGCACCGGTCCCCAATGTGCCGTGCTATCGACTGACACGGCTCGAGCTCATCTTCATCCATGCTCTCGAGCTGGAGGCAGTGTGCGTGTTCATACAGCACCCACGCCACCAGCGGGTTCAGGTCCTCTGGGAGGTTGGATGTGGGTCTCTCCCTGCTCCTGGAGGACCCGTGACCCTCCACCGCGGGAGACGCCTTTCCGGCTGTCCACAACTTGGTGCGATGAGGGGACAGCCCAGACATGAAGGAAGCCCAGGCCCACACGACGTGTCGCGGGGTGGAGCAATGATACACTGCACCGAGAACACCCATGTCACTTGTGCACGAATGCGGAGGGCATGCCGCGCACGATGTGGGGGCAGCATACGTGACTGCGTTACATAACAACATGCGTGCAGAGAGCACACCGTCTGGACGCGGGGGGTCCGGCCCTTTGCGCTTTCCCCCCACGTTGTTCGAATGCAAGCGCGAGTGGAAGCGTCATACCGTAAGTTTAGTTGGGCGAAATGTTAAGTATGTGTGCGAAATACTTAGCACATGACGCCTGAGATCTGGGATCACACCTGCATGGTCAGTATCTGAGTCAGATACTTGAACCATGACCTTGTTCGACCTATACAGAGAGCTGGAATGTGTCTTCTCATTCGCGGGCTGGCGACTGCCACGTGTCACCCCGTGCGTGCATTCGCATGTGCACCTGCCTTGTGCGCTACGAGGCACTTTCACAACACCTCCCCCCTTCACGGGAGCGAGCGTGTGCGAGCTCATGAGGCACATGTGGAAGTTTCTCTCGGAGCGCGTCGAGTGTTTGGAATGTCCTGTGGGAAGTTGTGCACACGAGAGGTCATGTTAGAGCGATCACAAGCGTCATGTGGTGCTTACGTGATGATGGGCCCATGTGATCGTGGTTACTCATCGATACCTGTTCGAATGCAAGCGCGAGTGGAAGCGTCATACCGTAAGTTTAGTTGGGCGAAATGTTAAGTATGTGTGCGAAATACTTAGCACATGACGCCTGAGATCTGGGATCACACCTGCATGGTCAGTATCTGAGTCAGATACTTGAACCATGACCTTGTTCGACCTATACAGAGAGCTGGAATGTGTCTTCTCATTCGCGGGCTGGCGACTGCCACGTGTCACCCCGTGCGTGCATTCGCATGTGCACCTGCCTTGTGCGCTACGAGGCACTTTCACAACACACGTTGATCTGAGGAAGATCGAACCGCTGGCGAAGCTCCGGGTCTCTCTCAGCTGTGATTCTGGTCTTAGGGAGGCCAGACTCACATACGTGGCCGGTGATCTCAACCTGCACAAATGGCGGCACTGAGTCCTGGCCCCACTCCACAGGTTAGCCGGGCCCCGTGTCAGTGGACTGGCAGTAAATGCAGATCGCGCGCAGCTGATCCACCAGCACACCGGGCACACACACCTCTGTCTTTCCCAACAGGGGCTTCCACCGCCGGGGCACCAGGCAGCCATGTGGGGTCTTCCCTTTGCCCTCCCACGAGGACACGAGCATTGCCTGCTCGTGCAGCCAGGAGGAGAGCGCAAGACAGGTAGTAACAATCACTTCCTTGGCCGTACCCAGCTCCCTCGTCCGACTCTCCACCACGTCGTCTCGCAGAACCACCCCCAGGGACCACCACACCGACACCCCAGGACCGGACAGTGGACCGTCGTTGCGGCCGACGCAGGCACGATCCGTAAAACGCCCGTCCCTTGAAATTAAAGTACCCACTACAGGGATTCTCTGAGCACGCATGCGACCAACGAGTAAGTCTTCGCTGCGCGCGGAAGTAGGCCCATTATGGGTACTTGACAGTCCTGCAACTGCTGCAGCATGGCGCGGATCCATTGTATGCAAAAGAATATTCTAGTCACTGCCGGATGCGGTAACTGGTCACGAGCAGCGCAGCTAGGCGAAGGATTACGACGGACGCAGGGACGCGGTGCACTGAAACGCCAGGTGAACTACACACGCTGGACGTTAGCCGTATCATACACAATATCCACCGTTTGTCCCTTTCATGAAGCACGACCCAAGTTGGGGGCCCCGAATGCAAAGGCGCCTGATCACTCGGGTAGGGCAGGGTGAGATCAACCGCGCCGGAGCGGCCATTCGGCGAATGGCCACTCTGGACCAGCGCATGCACTCGCATCCAGGTACTAATTGGGATGAGCTCACTCGTTACCTGGAGCACGATGACGTCATCCCGCCAGAGCGGCCATTCGGCGAATGGCCGCTCTGGATCAGCGTATGCACTCGCATCCAGGTACTAATCGGGATGAGCTCACTCATTTGCTTGATCACGATGACGTCACCCCGTCAGAGTGGCCATTCGGCGAATGGCCCCTCTGGACCATCACATGCATTCGTGTCCAGGAGGACGGGCGCACGCCTTACCTGGAGCATGATGACGTAACTCCGCCAGAGTGGCCATTCGCCGAATGGCCACTCTGGACCACCGCATGCATTCGTGTCCAGGAGGACGAGCGCACGCCTTACCTGGAGCATGATGACGTAACTCCGCCAGAGTGGCCATTCGCCGAATGGTCACTCTGGACCACCGCATGCATTCGCATCCAGGAACCTATGTGCACGCTTTTCCGGCCACCATTCACAGGGCGACGACCAACACTACAAGGACTGCTGCCGAGCCTGAAATACGGACCAACGCTATCTTGGGCGATGCAAAAAGTCACCGCTATTGTGAGCCTGCCTCCAGCTTCCTGCCGCTTCGTCTCCTGCCTAAAGTCGATGTCAGTTGCCATGAGTATGGGTCCACATATACCTGCACCGTTTACAATCCAGTCGTTTCCAGATACGCATGTAGTAATAAAGTAACAAATAGTATCATTCGATCCACTGTCAGCGCGGGCTTGGCCCGAAGTGACCTCGTATCATGGCAGCCAGCGCAGACATGCGAAGGCCACTTGCAGCGGTAAGGTACGTCCACAGTCCGGCAGAATATACCTGGGTCGGCGGATGATTCGGTGCCAAAGTCCAAGGTCCATCCGACTGCTCGCATCCGATGATGTCGGAGAGGTATCAGAGAGTGAACGGACTTTCGGAATCTGGCGGACGACACCCGGATCCGTTTCAGAGTGTCGCCATTCTCCTAGTGCGATTCTCCTAGTACTATTGCAGAGAATAGTACAATGAACTAGCAGTCAATCAGATGATCAGGTTACGCAGGTTCACCATGCAATGCAAGGGATGTTCAAGACCTTCTTTGGCCTTGCGGCTAGAGGTGCACCACAGTGCAGAGCTCGAGGCTCTCCGAAATCGCTCAAGTCCGAAACGTACGCGCGTACTGTACGCTGATAAAGTACGTAAGCATAAAATACGCGTATTAAACTTATCAAATCGAAATATACGCGTATTAATGCAACTCTGACGTACGCCGCGACGTCGCCCCGCCACGGGCGATGGCCATGCAGGGCACTGCGCCTCGCCCCCCCTGGTTGCAGCATGCATCACTGTTGGTGCAGCTCATGCTGCTACTGTATACGGTGCTGGGTTCATCCCCTGATTCGGTCGGTTCACACCCCTGAGCGTGGCCGCGGCAAGGACAGCTGTGGGCGCTGGCCGCGAAGCGCCGCTGTGGGTGCAGGTTGTGGTGGACTACGGTGGCTGAGTGTGCTGACCGTGTGGAGTGGCGGTGGTGGCTTCTGCACACGTGTGGGTGGTGCTCTTGTTCCTGGTTGTGCCATGCGTGCTCTCAATTGCAAGCCGTCATGCGGCCTAGCTCGTACCCTCAGTGTGCAATCAATCAGGCATATTTGACCATCGTATGGATCATCCAGGGCATGTATGGCACAGCATATGGTCATACAGTGCATCATACACTTATACGGCATCTGATATGCCATACGGGGCCATATACGGCAATACTGGTGGTTTAGATGTTATATAACTCAACCTCAGATTATTCGTTTTCGGCGGACCTTGCATATCAGCCGTGTGACGTTGCCGTCAACGTAGGAGCGCTACGGAACAACCCCGCATGCATGAGGTGCTTAGAAAGAAAACGTGAATCTTGCATTGTGTTATGTGTCCTCAGGTCGGTAGCTGCAGCGAATTCGTGCTCGGGCTGCCCGTGTTCCGTCGTTCTGCAGCCTCATTGGAGTACCAGCGAACTAGCCGCTAGTAGCCAACAGCCTTGCCCATTTGCAAGAACTAAACAACTATTCTTTGTTTCACGTGGCCTGTTCAATGGCTCGTTAGGTTGTGCGGTAGTTATGTCGAGCGGGCCGTTGGATGAGCGTGCCCGCGGGCCGTTGTTTTGAAGCCCCACAAGAAGCCTTGCGGACTAGCCACCAGTGAATTGCAAATTAGTCTCTCTGCAAGCGTTTAGTGTCTGATTGTGTGTTCTTGTAATGTCTGGCCGGTTCAATGTCCCGTTAGGCTGCACCGTTTCCGACTCCAATTTCAGTTGAACGAATCATGTGTATGCGCTTTGAACGTCCGTATCCCAAATGCGGCAGCAGTCTCACGTCCCCTCAAGACATATGCAATCACATCAAGCCCCGGGAAGCCATTGAGATGGGCCGAGGCTGCCTACCGAGGCTGCCTACCGAGGCGCTGCACTCAATGCTGGATACTGCTCCATCTGAGGCATCTTCGGCTCCACCAAGATCAACAAGCCCCATAGATTTGTGGGAGGACAACAAAGAAGCTTGAAGGGCGGTCACTGCACGCGGCCCGCAGCGCAGCCGGCAAAACGTTCCAGCAGCCCGCCCAACAGCCCGCCTAACAGCCCGCCCCAGCCAAGCCTGCCCAACCACATCTTCATCACCCACCCGCCACCCCGCCACAAACCCCCGCTACGGTCTACAACGTTGTCAACGCCGCGTAGTCAAGCCACCCCCTGTCAAAATGCACGAGTCTGCGGGCAGCAGTGTGGTGACAAGTGCACCCATGCACGATCGATCTGCGGATCTAGTGCAGGGGTAAGCCGTTAGCGGGATTGTCGCGGTGTAGCGAGGGAGATCATGGGGTGGTCTCCCGCCGTAACCTTGAGTGTTCAGTGTGCATATAATGATGTGCACACTGTGATCTGTAACCATTCCTTCTTACTGGATCACGGTACTAGCAGAATCCACCTCCGCTTTAGCGTTCCTCGGTTCTACCTGTAGCAGGTATGGAACGCTGGCTGCCCTGTCATGCCATGTACTGAAGACTGCGCGTCAACAGATGGTTAAGCACCCTGCCGCTCTCCCAGGCGCTGCGCATGACCGATGTTGAGTTCATGTTGTGCATTAGGTACCTCTTGGACATTCCTCCGGCCCCTCTAAATGCCATCGGCTCGCGCCTCAAAGACATGATGCCAGACTCGCTCACCATGGTGCGCCAATAGGATGGGTGCCCCTTCTAAAGATGCGCCAATCCGTAATTCCCGAGAAATTGGATTAATGGCGTTTTGGCGATGGAGATGCCTTACCTATTGCTTGTACAGCGACATGATATAGGTGGGTTGACTAGCGGGGTCTTCGAGCGGTCGATTTCGTGTCTGGCCATCAACGCTCGCGCACAATGATGGGTGCCACGGGCCAAGGTGCGCTGTGTTCGAGTGGGCCGTGGCTGTACCTTGCTCACAAGTCGTGCAAAATCGTGCCTGGGGTACCGAGGACTATGTGAATCTCGACCTTGTCAGTGTCGATGCTTCAGAGGTGCAGATCATTGTCTTGGGGCTCAAAAGGACGGCAACGACGCTATGTGTGGGGTGCGCGGCTTGCAGAGGTATATGCCCGCACGACACTAGTTGATTAGACATTGAACATCTATGACACATATGATAGTGTTTTTTGGGGTGTTCGCAGTCCACTATACACACTGGGCGTGCGCTGGGCGCTAGGCCTCTATGGGCAACTCGGCCTTTTGGACGAAATAGGGCTTTGCTTTTGGCACGTTTCGCCCAGTAGCATCCATTATGTTACTACATTAGCATCCATTGTGTCATTGTACAGATTGGAATTAGCACGATTCGTGATCAAGTACGTTAAGCAAAACTACGGCGCTTGAAAGGTACGATGCATAGGCTATAGCACGGAGACGCCGAGCCGGTGATGACCAGACTTGAAAGTGCCACGGTCACTGTCATCTGTGCTTGGGCACAGTCCTGCAGAGAACACTTAAATGAACTAGCGCGCTTTACGGCGCTTTACGGCGCTTTACAGCGCTTTACGGCGCTTTACCGCGCTTTACCGCGGTAAATCAGATGATCAGGTTACTCAGGTTCATAATGCGACGCAAGGGATATTCAAAACCTACTTGGGCCTTGTAGCTAAAGGTGCAACACAGAGTAGAGCTCTAGGCTTCTGAAAAACGATTAAGTCCGAAACGTATACGCGTACTATACGCTGATATATCAATTAAGATAGTACGCAAGAAATAAAAAACGCGTATTAAGCGTACCGAATTCGAAAGATACGGGTACTAATGCAACTTTGTTATTGTGAATTTATAGATACCGCCCCGGGCCCTAGGCGACGTCTGCGTTACTTCCCGTCCCGCTGGACGTGTGCATGCCCCGAGTGCATACCCCCCTCCTTGTGGCTGCCCGCTCGTGTCTGTGATACTCAAGTTAAACGCAACTTTGACTTGTCGACCTTGGAGAGCCAGATGCAGGCGCCGACGAAGTGATGTCACGCAGATAAGCCGCGCGATGATGGCTGCGGCTGCGGTGCGGGGACGATGGATGTGTTGATGGGTGTGTTACAGGTACAAAGCAAGCAAGGCAGGTAGCACCGCAAGCAACAATCAGAAAAATTTCACACCCACGCAACCAGCCACATGCGGCACACACCAACACACCCCCGCACAGTCAACACCCGCGCTGCCCACAGCCACACACCCACACACATACACAAAGTTCCCCCTACCCCACGCCCGCAATGACACCCCCACTTGCACCCCGCCCACTAGCCAGGCTTCTGAGCCCCAAAAGCACACGTAGCCGAGGCTGCAACGCTATAAACACCAAGACACCAACAACGACCCCCTCAACCCAAGGAGGCTCCTGACTCCCCGTGCAAACCCCACCCCCACCCAACACCCACACACCACCTCGCCCACCCGTAAACCAAGATCCTCAATCCCCAAATTCCAGCCCAGCCCGCCTTAACCCCCCTGGCCACACCCCGACGGCGGGCCACTCCCAAACGCACGGCAAGGATAGCGTTAAAGCGCGGCACGCCGAGCGCAAGCCTGATTTTCCAAGGCGGATGGCAAGCCAGGGCCGCTACCGCCACGAAGCGGACGAGGTCGCGAGCGCATGCAGCGACGACCGCCTAACAGGCATCCCGGGCGGGCGCGCATCGCCCTCAGGCCTGGTGTCCTGTAAGCGGCGTGAGGTCATCGGACCGGACCGCCAGCCCTGTAAAATCTGTCTTGCCCGCATGACGTGCCATATGCATGAGCAGACAGCGTGCACCTGCCGATCCACCGTGCGGCACAGCGTCGTGGAAAGGTCGCGCATTGTGTTCTCCAAGAGCAGCCGCCGGGAGGCTGCTCCCAAACCTTCAGCAATGTCAGCAAACTGATTGAGGAATGTGGCCGGGCCAATCCGCCGTACGTCTCATGAGAGAGTGGCACCAAGGTGAATGCTGCAGCGCCCGCCCGACCATATATGTCGCCGCTTTGCGGACCTTGAAGCCGGCCAGCAGGTGAGACACGCACACATCGCCGATCAGCGGCGAGCCGGGGATCAGGAAGAACACGAAAACGTCACCGTGCTGAGCGCCCCTGTGCGACCGGGGAGGAGGAGCCGATCGCGAAGGAGTAGTCCGGACGGCGGCCGACCGCTGCGAACGCTGCCCGGCTGCCCGAGGCTGCCAATGGTCAGGGACGTCATGCACGTGCCCTGTCGCCACCGCTGGCGATGCAGGTCCAGGCCCAGCCGGGGAGGGGATGGGGCAAGTGTGTCAGAGGGGGCGAACCCTGTGGCAGAGACAACAGCTGCGTACGTGACCGGAGGAGGGGCCTGGGCGCCATGGGAGGAAGCGGGCGCGGCTGAGGCTGGGAAGGAGTCGGAGACAGGCTGAGCTGTTGCATAGAAGGGCGGCCAGGAGTCGACCGCAGTGTAAGCGCGTGGACCGCAGCAGCGCCGATGATGGCCAGGCCGAGCACCGCGTCATCGGCGGCGTCAGTGCGCGCGGGCAGCTGCAGGGAGATGGAGGGCAGAGCCTGGGCGCCATGAGAGGTTGCGGGCGCGGCCGAGGCCTGCATAGGTGTGGATGTGGTGGAGGGTGACGTGCGGGGTGCTGCTGGCCGAGCTGGGAGGCCGCGGCCGAGGCCTTTGGAGAGCCTGCTCAAGTGTGACTCCACCGCGGAAGCAATGCAGCTGCGCGCAATGACGCGCCGCCACGTCTCTACGAGGAGGTTGTGGCGGATGACCACAGTCCCCCACAGTGACAAGCAGAATAAGGAGTGGGTGCCTGACACCCTGCTGCAGCCACATGGGCAGTCGCCATCATCGCTCAGGCTAGGCAGTAGGGCTTCAACCATCCTCAAGCGGGCGCATATGCCTAACTCCATGTCGGACACGCCCGTAACGGGCCCGGGAGCGCCGTGAGCCATGCCGACGCGATTGCGCCCATGCAGCTGCGCAGCCAGGCCATCGCCGGACGAGCGCCCGCTGCTATCTGAGTGGAGTGGTCGTTCATGGCCGTGAGCAGCGCCTGGAAAATTGCAGCTGTGCGAGCGTCGGCCTCGACCCGGGCGAGCGCTCGCTGCAGCTGGTTCAGCCGCACATCTGCCAATTCGTCAACCGCCCAGTTCGCCGCGCCTACGGGACTGTTGGCGATCTTGGTGATGGAGACACTCCACGTCGGACGAAGACTTTCGAGCACCTGCGACATCTTGACGGCTTCGCAGCCGGCTGCGCAGCCGAGGCGCCTCAGATCGGCAGGCCGCGCTCGACACCGTCGGCGAGGGCGCACTGAGCCAGCGCCGCGGATGACATGCGTGCCTCATCCGTGACGTCCTCGCATTAGTGCCGGAGCCCCATGCCGACGTGGCGGTGAGGCAGGATGGTCTGCTCGGCCTGTGCCGGCCGCGGGGTCAAAACTCAAACACCGATAATGTTGCGAACGCCACGCAGCGTTGCCTCTTCGACAGCGGGCAGGTGTTCCCGGAGCACATCTCACAGCATTTTCCGGAGGAGATGCGCCTCCCAATTCTGGAGGCAGTGGAACAGGAGCGCCCACTTCGACTGGGACTGCAGCGGCAGTCCTACGAGCTTATCGATGAGCTCCAGAGTCCGCTGGCACCGTTGCTGCACGTGGGCTTCAACGAACGACTGTGTGCCGAGCGGGGTGCCGCACACAAGCCACACGAGAGCGCGAACAGGAGCCGATCCAGGGGGTCGCCCTGCCTCACTCCCGGAATCGGGCCCGATTCGCTGTGCAGCTCTGCGGTGGTGCCGTCCGCGGCCGTACGGCCGCGGCGATGAGCAGGGTGCCCTGTCCGTGTTGGTGGGTGTGCAAATATACACGTATGTATCTGTTGTTGTATACTTGCGTTGCATGGTGGTTTTGCGGTGCTGACTGCCTGTTCACCTTCATGCTTTTGTCTGAGAAGCTTCGAAGCTATGCGTCGCACCAGACAGGTGCAAATGCGAAATCATGGCCAGTGACTCCTTGACGCACGTGGACATCCTTGCACGCTTGAATTCTGATGGATGGACTGGCATACGTCCGGAATTGTGTCGCGTGTGCAGTATTAATATATGTTCTTGGGCTCGCAGGTCTTCAGATGTGCTAAGAATCCACATTGAATCGCTCTTCTGTAACACAATGGTCAGTCACGCTGCTCCATGGAATACTGAAAACAAGGTTAACTTGCGATAGCGAATCATATCTTGATTCGTCTAAGTCATAGACGATGCGAACATCCGCAGTGGGCGGGTTGAGGTGTCTGGTCAAGATATCAAGAGATAGGGCTGATAGGCACGAAGATAGGCGCCAACACCGTCACGGTTCCCTCGCGACTATCCTGACGTTTTGCACCCACTCAATAGATAAGACTAGTTGAGTACGGGTGCCATCATCGAAGCTGCACCCCTCGCGGAATATCGTTCAGCCGGTCAACTGCACACACACCGTTTTGTGAAGGCCTGCACCCGCAATATAAATACGGTTGCATTGGAGCAAGTCCTGGCTGATGCAATGCCTGTAAATGCACTGTCAGAGGCTCTGAATGAGTCACGCTGCGTCAATGCTGAAGGTTCGCGTCAGCGCCTCTTGCTCATCGCTGCCCCTGACCATGGGTGGCAGGGCATCTGTGCCTGTAGAAGCGTGCTGGGCTATCGACTACGCGCATTATGTGTTTTTTTTTCTGGAGCATGTGGTGCGCGCAGCACACAGAGCTGCAGCTTGCAAGGTAGCATCAGCTCTCGCCGGGTCGCTGCAGCTCTAGAGCGTGCGCACTGATTTGAACACGCCATGCAAGCATATCGACAGGCACAGGAGTTATCAAAATGTCCGATGTATATGCTGTGTAGTGTCTCAACATGGCAACTTCGAGCATGGGGCGTGACGTTTGCAACGCTAGCGCTGTGCTGCACGAATTCCAGCTGTTTTACACAACACGTTCCATGATAACTCACACAGCATGTAATTGTTTGTTCAGCATCCTGGGTTATGCGGCACCGCTGGTAGGGCTTGCTCTGCCAGTCTAAAAGCTGCTCATCATTTAACAGTGCATGGTGCAGCTCGTTCATGCAAAGTGCATTACCCTTGGACTCCTGCGATCAGTATTCTTTCACATCTGTTTCCGGTCCCATGCTTGTCCACGACGTGCCAGGTGATTGAGCATGTATGCAACACAGGCATCGCGGTGGCATCAGTGGTTAACCAATTGGCCCGTTGCCAAGTGGCCTGTGCTTGGCAATCGCAAGGCAACCTACCTGAAACATCAATTGACGTGCTTCAGCAAATTCTTTCAACTCAGATATCTGGAGCTCGAGGGCATGGCTATTCCTTGCTGCGGGCAGAAGTGGATTGTCTCTTAGCACCGGAGCATTCAACCTGACCTGCAGGCTGCTGCCTGCAGGTCATCATCACCCCAGTCCTGTGAATCCAGCATCATCCCAGCTCCCACATGGCATCTCCACGGCACACATGGTGTGCTGCATGCGCATGGCTGGTCCTCGTGCTGGCATTCCTCGTCGCTGCGGCATGCACAGCAGAGCCTTCCGCCACAGGCGCAGGCCGACAGGCTCGCACGGAGAGCAGCGCGATGCGGGCGCAGCGCCCAACAGCCCCGCACCGCGATGGCCGCAGGGTGCACACCCGCAGCCATCGCGCCGCACATGCGGGGCGCGAACGCCCCGCACGCCCAGGCCGTCCCGGTCGCACAGCACCACCACCCATGCGGGAAGATGGCGCAGGCGAAGGGCAGGCTGGCCTCATGCACAACTCTTCTAAAATCCCTTCACCACCGGTGCGGGCTCCGATCGAGCCTGTGAAGCCGCCTCCGGGTGCGAATGCGCCAGCGCAAATGCCCATGGTTGCTTTCAAACACATTGCGATTCAAGTTTTTGCCTCTGGTACAGCTATACCTGTAGCGGTTATGGCTGCAAGGGGATGCCTGGTACCTATCTGCGCCCCAGTGCATGTGGCAGCCTTACCAGGTACAAGGCCTGCGCGGCTGTACAGAAGTGGTGTCCACACTGAGCAATGCTTGGCCTGCTCACTTGCCATGGGCTCTGCACAGCCTGCAGTTTTACACAGCACGATGCGGTTTGGGCTTGTTTCCCCTTCTACCACGAGCGTCGCCGAGCAGCTCACAATCTGCGCTGGATCAGGCAATCTCGCGTAAACCCTACTTGTGCCCAGCGAACAGTTTCTGCAGCTGTATTAATGCGACAGGCCGTCCCCGTGCGTTTCTGTCGGCGCTACGACACACTCGTGGAGCACAGGGGGCCTTGTGTACACCATTCTGCTCCTCCTTGGCGAATCTTGGTCATGGTCGACCATAGTCACTGTAGGCGCTGAGCAGTCCTTGCCTGCTATTCTGACATACATGCGCACGGGGTTCAAGTCTGTGAGGGATCCGATGGACGCAATTGCAAGCTGCTGCGACTTCACTTTCCAAGATAACCTGGTGACTGTGTCTATGTCTCCCGCATGGCTGTTAGGATCGGTATCCCCTATGCCTGCGCACATGATGACATCCCCGAATCCATCAAGTTTGCGTAATCGCCAGCTCCACGTCCACATCCACCGCCTGGTAGTGGCTGATGCTTTGTGTGCACATTTGTGTATGGGTCTACCGGTATGCCGAGGCTGAAGCAATGCCGGGGGCAACTTGACACCTGCTAGTCAATGCTGTGTAGATATCAAGCAGCCGCTACAGTCGGCTAGGTCAGCTTCTGCACTTTTCAGTGATGTGCGATTCGCATTTGTGCTGCTGCTTTTCGCAGCATGCATGATGGATCGATTCGCTACTGGGCCACTCGCTGCAAACCACGGTATCCTTTCCATGTTGACAAAGGACGTTTATAAACAAGATTTCTTGACCAACAGTGTTGATGCTTGCGTATGTGAGTCCAGATGACGGCCGTGAGCAGTGACTCCATTCTGACTCGTGTGGTGTGTGCTGTGCAGAGGAAGGGGACCTCAGGCTGGTCTCCCGCCGGGAGGCCAACGGGTACGTCATCGGAGCCGTCCAAGTCTTCCTTGACGGCGCATTTGGCACGGTCTGCGGCGCCTTATTCAACAACGTGAACGCCGATGTTGCGTGCCGCCAGCTCGGCTTTGTTGGCGGCGGAATCTCACCCTTTGTGGACGCCGTTCTCACCGACGCCGAGCTCAAGGTGCGGACTTGCACACTCTCTGTGCATCCATCAAACACCTGGCTAGTCTATGTTGTACTGTGTTGCGGGTTGTGCTATGTGCACGTATCAGCTGTGGCGCTGTCACACCTGTCTTCTTTGGATCTGTCGTCGACGTCGCCTTCAACTTCCACACCTAGGCAGCCTGCCAGACAAAGCCCGTGGCGGCCTTTGCAGCAGTCCGACCGCAGCAAGGCAGCTGCAATAACCTAGTATTGCAATAATCTTGCGCTGTGATGCTGGCTGTTATGTGCTTTCACCATCAAAGGCCGTCACGGTGCCATACTGCTCGATACATCACCCTGCGGCCAGCACCGCAGCATGCTCCGTGCGCCGCACTTCGCCACAGCACTGCCATAGCGCTTCCAGCTGTTTGGAGCATTCACCTGCAGCCGTTTACACAGCATTGGCTGACCTCGGCGGATGATGCCCGCTGCTGGATGTGCTGGTAACAGTGCTGGATGTATTGCTCGTCAGCGCCTCGCTCTGCTGCAGCTCTACCAGCAGGCAGCATACAAGCACTTGCTTCTGTGCAGTCAAGTCACTTGTGGACATGTTGACTAGCCACATCCACCCAGAACTTTCACGCCATGCATGAAGGCCGCGTAAGCGGGATTGATTGCTGCGCTTGCACGATGTACAGTGCTGTTTACACAGGATGGCAAACGGGTTCCCGACTAAGCAGCAGATGGGCATGTGAGATCACACACGCGCACTGAGATTCATCTTGCACATCACAGCCACAGCGGTACTGGATGCGGCCATCGACAACACACCGCTGAATTGCAGGAAGCTGAGGCGCCGATTTTGCTGGAGAATCCAGAGTGCACAGGTTCTGAGGTTCGTCTGGTTGACTGCCCGACCACGGCTCCTACACAATTGCAAGACGACTACTTTTTTTTTGGAGACTACACGCTAGACAGGAGGTCGTGCAAATCCGAGGAGGGCCTGGAGTCTACTTTCATCGCCTGTGGATCAGCATCTGGGCCACGTGCGTTTACTCTGGGACAGTACTAAGCAGATGTGCATGCGTGTGGAGGTTTCTTACTGTCGTATGCATTGGAAAACCCGTAGCAGTGATCGAACACAAACTCCGTTCTGCATATGTAGTGAATCCACTGAGAGACATTGACTATATGGTGCGTCGCGACGCGTCGGCTGTGCTTGCGTCGCGACGCGTCGGCTGTGCTTATCTGCTTGCCACTTTCTCTGTCGAATGCCCACCACCACTCCGATGCACCAGCCTGATATCACAGGAGCCCTATGTGTCCCATGCCTGCTGCATACCTCGTGAACTAGACTAGCAGTTGATCAGCTACCCCATGTAGGTGCTCTCCATAGGCTGTGACAGCGTTAGCTATGGGTCCGGTTACCACAGGCTGCGGACAGACTCCTTCCATGAAGGTTTGGCCTGACATGCCATGACTAACACGCTTGTTGTGAGGAGTGCAGGTGATGGAGAGGTGCGCCTGGCTGGTGGGGCGACCTCAGAGGATGGCCTGTCCCGGTTCGGCCGCCTGGAGTTTGCTCACGCGGGCGGCTGGGGCACCGTGTGCGCCCGACCAAGATTCCATAACAACTTTGGCCCAGCAGATGCGAAGGTGGCGTGCAGAAGTCTCGGCTTCACAGACGGAATCGCTGTCGCATCCAATGTATGACTCTGACTCTGCGCCTGGCACACTGTCTGGATGCCTGTGCTGTTCTGGGTGCATGGAAGATGCATGTGGCCTTGTTTGAGTCTTCGCCATCGCACCTCGGTGACCATGCATGGTGACCATGCAGTGCAGTTAAGGCTGCTGGGCACTCCGTTCCTGTCATAGTTTCCACACCACAGGCATGCACCCTCAGGGCAGACTCCCTTGTCAGCTGTTGGACGAAGGGCTTGTAAAGTCAACCACAGTAAATCTGTATTTACTGAGCCGTGTCCTATTGGACGTTGACAACTCCGAGTGAACGGGGCCACATATGTCGAAGGGTAAACCACCTGGAAACCCCCCTCAGACGACCGTACGCAACAGCTTGTCACAAATCGTCCACTGCTGATTAGTCCTGACCGTGTGTTCAGTTCGCCTCACACTCACACGGGCTGCAGGGGACTGTCAACGGCACTGCAGTGACTGTATGTATGTATGTATGTAGTTACAAAGGACAGAGGCCGGGCAGCGAGCCGTTGCCAGGAATACACACGCAAATCCACTCACGCAGTCATGGCACTAGGCCGGGCACGAGCACGTACCACAGCTCGGCCGGTGATGCCAGCCAAAGATTGAAGCACCGCACGGAGCACAAGAGCATTCCCCTTGCACAACGCCACACTCAACCGGCGCAGAGCATTCGTCACAAACAAAGCACGGTTCACCTTGCCACACCGAGACGCAACCTCCGCCAGCCGATTCAAGTGATTCATGGCAGGCCGTCCCAATCGACCATGCGTCTCATGCGACAACGGCACAAAACTATACGCATCAGGGTCGTATGTATGTATGCATGATTACATAGCCGTATTACGCGCTGCACCCCTGCTCGAGCACCTGTATGCTTGGCTGCCTCGGGTCACTGCCCAATGGGATCACCAGGCATGCATGTGATCATTTTTTGTTTCGCACTCATGCTCCCTGCGCCATGTCGTCCAGAACGCACCGCGGCCAGGTTTCTGGGATCTGCAGTCTATGAAGACGTAGATGCCATGCAGAACCGTTGCCTGGCTGCAGGATGAAGATGAGGAGTCAGAGGCGCTGCTGCTCCTGCCCATCTGGAGAACAACTGGGTTTGCGTGTATCGGGGATGAGGCATCGCTGCTGGACTGCCCTAAGAATGGGACCATTGCGCTGGACCTGTGTGCCCCACGCCATGCCGTCGAGCTGATATGCACGTCAGGATCAGATCCAGGTGAGTCGAATCCGACGCCCTTTGCAATTTTAGCAATGTTGCTGTAATCGTACAGAAGCACATTCGTGGCGGGTGATCACACGTCTTCAGAGCACTTTCTGTGGGGGCATCACTGAACTTCTGTGTCAACGGAAGCAGGAGTGCGAGCGGACCCCCATTGTCCATCACCATCAGTACATTTTCCCATTGTCACAACAGGCACTCTCTTCAGGATGTGGCTGCGCAGAAAACCCTGAGTCAGATAACACACCTTTATGTGACTACAGGTAATTCTATCTCGTGGGTCACATGCCACAGTAGCAGGCTCGTGGCTGCATATGCCTCCTTTGAATTGAGAAGGCCTTCTGCCTGCGGTAGACAAATTGTTGCTTTTTTCTGAGCCACATGCTTCGCAATGAGACCTTGCCTGTCTGCAGACGTAGAGGGCAGCGTGCGGCTGATGGACGGCGGCTCGGGCCCGGGGTACGAGTACGGCCGCCTCGAGATCTTTATCCGAGGGTTCTGGAGCACTGTGTGCGACAAAGAAGGCTTCACCCCCGACTCGGCAACTGTGACTTGCCGCACTCTCGGCTACGACGGCGGCGCTGTCCTCCAGTTCATCCAGGCTTACGGCAGCGGAAGGGCGAGCCTGGAAAACGAGGTCAGATTCCCGTACCAACACCTAACGCTTGGAGTAGTACAAGTACCTGCAATTGTCTTGATATTGATCCTGTGAGATTGCTAGCAACTAAACATATCTCTGTCAGCGCGAGCGGGACGCCTATCGCTGCCTGACCTCTGTGCGCGCAGCCTGAGACTTCAGGGCAGCTGTGACACCCCAGGTCCTCGTGAAAGACATCCCTCCTGGTATATCTGGCGTTGACTGCACCGGCACCGAGGCGTCCCTCCTGGACTGCCCCTTCGCTTCAACCTCTGGGATAGAGGCAGAGTGCAGCGTGCCCCGCAGCTCTGCGAACGATGCCACGGTGCTCGCCTGCGGCACCGCAGCACCAGGTGTGCACACTCCACTGGAGTCATACCTTCTCATCACATGCATATGTGCCTTTAATCATGCCATTACATGTTGAAGTGAATTTTTATGCCCAAGTATGTGCGATTGTCCTGGTCAGAGTACTGGCACATGATGTGTATGAAGTAAGTTTACGATTCCACGACAGCTGCTTGCAGCGCTTGCGAGTCTGCTCTAGGGTTCTACCTGAAGTGTAGCAGCGCAAACCATGGCATCGCACTGAAACTTTCAAGATGCGCCTGCTTATATCCGCGTTGACAGTTTCCGATTTCCACCCCGAGTGTGTCGACTGGCAAGGCTGGATTTGTAACGCACGTGCGCGTGCACTTACTGTCGGACTTGTGACCGGCCAGGTGCCAGTGAACATGCTGCTATGTGTTGTAAAAAATTTCGGGGCTTCCTGTCATGACACCAGTGCCATGGCTGGGCGCAGCGTGCTCGCGCACAAAAGTTTTGCGGAATGAGCATGTCTGAGGCAGCAAGTACACGTGCGACTGGTGCACAGTAGATGCCGCAGTGGCATGCGCATAAGCAAGGACTGGCGCACATGTGTGTCACAGTAGGCGTGGGTCTGTGCAGACTGCGACACCATGCCAGCTCCCGAGCAGGGCTCTGTGCGCCTGCGTGGCGGCTTCGGCACACCCTGCGACCCAATCCACTCTGGCATCGTCGAGGTCTACAATGCCGGCGAGTGGGGCGCCATCTGCGACGGCGATACCTCCCGCCGAGATGACTTCCTTGTCGCCGACGTCGTCTGCCGGCAGCTCGGCTTCCCCCACGGCACCGTCGTTGACAGCCTCTCCACCGCGACCGATCGCGAACTGCTCTTTGATTACTTCTTCTACTTTGATATGGTGCCAGAGGAGGCGGCGCAGGGGCCGCAGCGCCGCTTCTGGCTGGACGACGTTCGGTGCCGCGGGCCAGAGGAGCGACTGGAGGACTGCGACCTTGGCACAGGCTTCTTGCCTGCAGGAGATGGGATGTCGATGGATGGATGCACAGGAAATTTCATGCCGCCGATACCACTCTGGGTGGCGTGCAGGCAGTTTGCGGTTCCAGAGGCGCTGGAGGCGGTCACCACCCCCGGTGCAGGTACTTGTAGCAACCTAACGACGCGATGAGAAGGATCCATCGTTGTGCTCCAATATCGTACAATTGTATGGCGTGTTGCGCTGCTCTGATGCCAGGTAGACAGCCGCTTACCTTGACCAATTGTTCGAGATTGAAATTCCCTTATCGTAGACATCATTGATGACAGGGAGGATCGACTGCCCTGGCCAACGTCTCAACTCAGGAGATGCAGATCATCGTGCCATCAAGACGGATGAAGTTCAAAAGCTTGATCTTCTTGCAGGCGAGGGAGACTTGAGGCTTTCGGGCGTCACATCTGTTTTCAACTGGGACATCGGTCACCTGGAGGTCTTCTACGAGGGCTCCTGGGGACAAGTTTGTGCAGCTGGCTTCATGGGGGCAGATGCCGTCGTCGCCTGCCGCCAGCTCGGCTACACCGCAGCAGGTGCCGCCATGCCCTCTCTCTCCAAACATATTTGGCAGTTCGCAGTATCTCGAGTTGTGCATGGCCGCATCTCTTTGCGTGTTGGTGCTGTCTGCATGGAGCTGTGCATGTCTGCAACGCATGTGGCCTCGTCTACAGTGTTGGGGGCACGGCGGACACTCATGGACACATTGGAGGTATCTCGCCTGCTCCACTGACACATGTTCACGTCGCCCTCGTTTTTGCAGCACCCGGTGATCGACGACAGTTTGCCGACACCCGAGTGCACTCTGCGTATTATCATTCACAGCCATCTCTGGATCACGTGCTTCCTGTGTAACTATACTGACATCCTTTGCCATGTGAGCCGGTTCGACAGACGAGCAGTTTCACGTGCCTGTGACACCGCTAGCAAATTCCATGATATATTCTGACAGGCAGTAACGTGCTGTCCTCGTGGCTACTTGCGCATCAGTGCAGCTGCGATAGGAGTTTGAACGTGTCTCCGTGCAGAGCGCCCCGCCGAGGGTTCCCGATAGCACAACTGCATACCTGTACCCAACAGCCGTCTCCGTGACAGCGACTGTGCTTTGGTGCACGTATGTGCCCTGTACTACACAATATGTTCACACATGGATGCTTCTTGGATGGCCATCGAGTGCACAACTACATCAATGTACTACGCAGTGCCGTGTCTGCGGAGCCCCACCGCTCAAGGTATCGGTCACCGCCCACTTGTGGTGGCCAGGCAGCTTTCCCAAACTGCCTCGAGGGTATTTCCGCATGCATGCAGGCACGCAGAGCTCTGGGCTGATCCCCATCGACGGCCCCGACATAGGCCTCGTGGCTCCAGAGGTTGCGCTCACCATCCCCGGCTGCTCCGGCAACGAGTCGTCCCTCCTGGAGTGCCGGCCTGGCAAAGACGCCATGTTGGCCCAAGCTCGCTTGCAGTGTCGGAGCGTGGACGCGCCTTTTGTTGATCAGGGCATCCGGGTGTCCGAAACTACAGTCTTCCCGGGCCTGACCCTTTCGTGTGTCTCAGCCTCTAAGCGAGGTGCGTTGCTGACGGTCGCAGCCTGCGCGGTGCCTGCGAGGCATTTGAGGCATTTACATCGTGTCTACAAGGGCGAGGCCCAATCACGTCTGACATCCGCCCTCTGCATGCATTCAGGAGTCTGACATCAGCAGTGTAGCTGCCCAGCAACACGCTTCGTGATGGCCCGTACTCAGCCAGTGGTTTGCCTGATTGAATCAGAGACGCCACTGAGTGAACATCGATATGTTTGTAGCTACAAAGTGGGTTGTTCTGGTGTTGGACCCTCAGACGTCACATCGCATTAACAGCCTCAGTGCACCCGTGTTCATAGTGCTGGCACCCCCACAGCGCCATGGACAGCCATGCGTAATGCTTAGCACGTCAAGTGCAACCAGGGAGGAGTCCAATGGGCCATGTACACTGTGGAAACACCGCCTCCGTCGCAAGCGGTGACGGCCTTTCATACATCATGAAAGCCTATCATCGATAGGGGAGTGGCTGCAGGGAAGGAGGGAGAGCTGCGCCTGGTGCGCCGAACTGATGCAACCGACTCCACCAGTGGAGACATCGAGATCTTCCACGCCGGCGCTTGGGGCGCCTTCTGCGAGACGTCTTCGTCCACAGTGACGACGAAGGTGCGTGATGTGCACAAGCCTGCGTAGCTGCAGCCGCAAAGTTCCGATTGCGTCTATTGTGGCACATTTGGGGACAGGGTTGTTGTACTCGCCCGCATGCCAGCATCAGGCTGTGTTGTCAACTGGGAATTCACAAGCGTATGTATGTATGTAGTTACAGAGGACAGAGGCCGGGCATCGAGCCATTGCTAGGAACTCACACGCAAGTCCACTCGTTCACCAGATCAGTGCACGCCCACTACGGGCAAGTGCACTGCACATGCGAAACTTCAAAAGCGGCTTCACAATTAGAATAAACACAGGCATCCAGCGCAAATGCTCAGAGAGCATTTGCGCATGCTCAGTATGTATGTAGTTACAAAGGACAGAGGCCGGGCAGCGAGCCGTTGCCAGGAATACACACGCAAATCCACTCACGCAGTCATGGCACTAGGCCGGGCACGAGCACGTACCACAGCTCGGCCGGTGATGCCAGCCAAAGATTGAAGCCCCGCACGGAGCACAAGAGCATTCCCAAGAGCACAAGAGCATTCCCAAGAGAGTATGTATGTATGTATGCATGACATGCATGGTCTGTATGTGGGCAGCCCGGCGCACGGTGTTGCCGCCGGTGCGCCATGTTGGCGTGCGCGCCGGATGCAGCTGCACGGCCACTCGCACGGCAGTTGCTAGGCTTGCTCATGCATATATGTAGCGGAGTCCTCAGTGTTCATGCGTCAACTGTGACCGGATGTAGATGCGCACAGCAATGCCTCATGCAGCGTCTCCTTGGACTGTATGTCATGGGTGGAGCATCTGCAGACATGCTGTGACGACAGCAAGGTCTCCATCCTGCGTGTATCTGCATTTGATCTTCTGCTTTGAAGCTGCCGATCTAGAGCTCACGTGAGTCACGTCTGCACCTGAGTGACAATTTCTGCAAAGCAGCACTCACCACTGTCGGAAGGTGTGCGTGTGTGTGTGCAGAATGCGGCAAGTGTGGCGTGCCGCCAGCTGGGGCTCCCAGCGGCTGGTGCCAGGTTCGAATCCGTTAGGCCAGATGCTGCCATCGTGCGGCCTCCGCCATGGCTCAACGTGCCGCCGTGCCAGGGCTCCGAGGAGCGGCTCACTGCTTGCGGGGCGCTCCCATATGGCGATGTAGGAGATTGTTTTGCCTACATGCGCCTCGTTTGTGATGGCGGCTCGTAGCTACTGCAGCTGCTGCTGCTGTGGCGTAGCCTACTCTGACATCCACTGGGATCTCGAAGGCACCAAGGGCAAGTTTTGGGGTGGTAATTGCCAATTTTCTGCATTCAGGCGAGGCGCCTGTGCCTGCTACGTGCATAGCATTGCATCTGATTCGCACTTTTGGGGGAGTTTCAAACTGCCTTCTATTTAAGCTTCAACTGCTTTTTGATTTGTAATGTGTACGTGAGCGGTGGGATTTATTTGGGTCAGCATGGCCGGTGCTTGTGTGTAAATCACAGAGTTGACCGTCCAGCGGCGTTGGGACCTTCACCCGTGCGCATGGGGTGCTTTCGAGTGCAAGTGTCTCCGCCCACCGTGACGCTTGTGCTGGATGACGACGCTATGCATGCTGAAGCAACGGGGTTAGCTTGGAATTTGGTTCTGTGTTTTCTTCTCATCGCATGGGCCGTAGGATGCATCAATACAACATCGTGAAGACAGCTCTTTTGAGGCAACCTTCCACCTGCGGCACGCCGGCACAAGCAGGGCAAGCACGGTGCTGCGAAACTGGATGAACATAATTTATTACACATTTCCAATAGTGAGTCAGTGAAGGCACACCTCTACAGTTTGTTGAAGACCTTGAAAAAGGCCAATTTCGCAAAATCGAAGACACGAGATATCTGTGGCTAACTGCTTTTCCGGCTTTGGTGACTGCTCTGATTTTGGGTGATCACCATAGTCGACATAATTTGCTGCATATGTACAAAGATTCATTTGGACCTGCATGTATGCATACATTTTGGCCATTTTGGCCCGGGCAGTGTTTTTTCTAATTGTGCAGAGTCTGCACTGCAGACGCTTTTGTAGTTTCTCATGTGCAGTGCACTTGCCTGTAGTGGGCGTGCACTGAACTGGTGAATGAGCGGATTTGCGTGTGAATTCCTAGCAATGGCTCGATGCCCGGCCTCTGTCCTTTGGAACTACATTTTGGGCCAAGGCCACTTACACCTTCACATCTGATCATAAGCCTCTTCTCATCCTGAAGCCTGTGTCTGCCATGCATGGACACCACCTGCATCTCAAGATGAAGGGGTCAGCTTGTTGCAGCAGTAGGCTATTTGCTGAGCGAATCATCGGCACGACATGCAAGTGATTTCAGCAACTGTCCAGCATGTGGTAAAAGGACAAAGCCAGCCAGGTAGGTGGCACCGCAGGCCACTACCCAAAGGCACTGGGTGGCACCACGTGGTGGCACGAAATCGTCAACACACAACACATAGCAATTGCTTGATTAACACACCATGCAACCGCACCCGTCAGCTCCCGCCCCGACCGCAGCCAGACACATACGTGCACACGCCCCCGCGGCGACATGCTCGTTGTGTCGGCGACGAGCGGGCTGCCAGCTCGGGCCGCCGCGCCTGCGGGAGCCTCAGGGTTGCTTTGCGTATGGGGCCGCGGACATTTGGGGCTGGTGAGCGGGGGCGGATGCGTGGGCAATGGCATCACCAGCAGGGCATTCAGGTGGGGGGGGGGGGGGGGGGGGGCTGCGCTGCGCGGGGCTAGAGCTACTGGGGGGGGTTGCGCTGCGCGGGGCTAGCGCTACTGGGGGGGGTTGCGCTGCGCGGGGCTAGCGCTACTGGGGGGGGTTGCGCTGCGCGGGGCTAGCGCTACTGGGGGGGGGTTGCGCTGCGCGGGGCTAGCGCTACTGGGGGGGGTTGCGCTGCGCGGGGCTAGCGCTACTGGGGGGGGCCTGGGTGCAGAGGCGGCCGCCTCTTGGTCACTTCACTTCGTGGCCGATATGTTCTGTGCACAGCATCAATGGGGTTTCAGTAGATGTGAGGTAGGATCTAATGCGGCTATTGGGCGGCCACTCACTGGTGCACGTAGACTGTATGATACTTTTCCGGAACTGTCCCAAGTACTAAGTGTACATGTTGATCGGGGCCCGGCACGGATCCCAAATCCGCACCGAGCGTGGACTATGGATCCGTGCTGTCAGCGTATCTGCCGGGATATCGATACATTCCTCTCGTTAGGTTGTTGAAGAGTGTACTGGTGTTGAAGAGTTTGCACGTCCAGACAGTGCATGCATGTGCTCCGCGGCTGCACATCAAGTGCCTCACGCTGATCAACCTCTGAGCCTGTTGAATATATGCAGACAGAGCAGGCATCAGCATGAAAGATACGCGTCTGGGTATATACGGCACGAATCTGGTTGGTGGATGTGGCCTTGCGCTGCTTGCAATGCTGGCTTAATTCGCATGCGCTGCAGTGATGCCCGCCTTGCTGCCTCTGCCTGTGTAACACATGGTATCTGAAGCTACCTGGGGGGGGGGGGGGGGGGGGGGTACATCCTGGTGCTACCGTTTTCAACGTCCTTCAACTATGTGGACGGATGCAGAGCTCTAGGGGAGATCCATGCACATATCGTGTTACAAGGACAAATGCAGCAAGGCGGGCAGCACCGCTAAATTTAAAGTAGCTAGCAGACGAAGCAAACACCCACACACCCACGCACATCTCACCCATCACCGGCGCAGGTGCACATATCGTGTACATCGACGTCGAGGTACACGACGTCGACGTCGTGTCTAGTAGACACTGTCTGCCGACTTCAGCGAGGAGATGCCTTTTGGCATAGCCTGCATGCACGATACTGCTGCCATTTCCGTAAACAATCAAAGTCTAGTCAGCCACGCAGAGCACTGGTCCCGAAAAAGAACCGACGTAGCCAGGCCACGGGAAGACGTATCAGACTTCCCTGCTGATCGTCTGATGAAACATTCTGCGCAGTGTAGAGGCGACGGGACTATGACGTATGATGTAGCTGAAACGAAAATGCATCGATTTGGGTTTGAGAAAATCGCGACACAGATTGTCATCAAAGATGAGATCCCCCGTGTTATTTTCCCCGACGGTTGTACACCACGCCACCCTCGCTTGCTTGCAGTCTCAACAAAACTCAAAGCGAAAGCATCAGGGCCACCACAGAAACACACTAAATCGATTGTTGGTTATCAGCGAGGAGATCGTGGCCTTCGCGGCGTGATTGCGACTCGGTGGCTGCGACTCAATGCAGATGTGGCATTGGACGACCGTTTATGGACAGCACTCCTCGAAGCTCCGTCGTAACTTTGCACAGCTATGTTTTAACACATATCTGAGCTTTTCGTGATGTATCTGGGGCCCACACAACTCGACCTGTTGGGTCGGGTGCCTCGACCTGCCACAAGTTCACGTCAGATACTCAATTTGTTGAAAGCTTGTCCTGTCAACGCCAATAGACGATAGCACTGGTGCATCAATCGTAGCGGGACAAATGGCATTTGTAAGGTCTGCTGAACATTGCTGAGGACGGTGGCCAGCCCACAGCACTTACACTCTTTAACACTTCTACATACTGGACATAGAATTCTGTATCCCAATTGTCAGTAAATACACCATGTCGTCCGTCTCGACGCCCTGAGATTCGATTGTATCGGCAGCATCGTCGGCTATGATGGGCTGAAGAGGTGGCCTTGCACAGCTCAACGGGGCCTCGCGCACTGCAGCTGCGTTCTCCTTCTCCAAAACTTTATCCACCCACTTGGCTGAACGCTCATCGAATGTACTAGCTGTCTTCTTTGTGTCTGCTTTGATCTTCCTGCTGGTCTTGACAAACTTGGCACCCGAAGTAGGTTCAACACAATGGTTAGCCTCGACTGCATTGGTCTGCTCTTCAGTGTCGCAGGCTTTCATATACATGATGGCCACAAGTCCTTTCTCCATGGCGTGATAGGCTTCTGCTCTTTCTTCCGGCCTGCCCGATGTTTTGCCTTGCAATTGCCGCTGCAAAGCTGCTCGGACGTGATAGAGACATAAGCCTTGTACAACATGCGGGAAGACAGAGCTGGCAACTTTCTGATTAGCTGCTGAATCATCTGTCAGAATGGAGGCAGGCTGCAAATTGCTGCTTCCTTCTCCACCCTCGTTCAATGCTTGTTTGAAAACTTGAAGCACCTTCTCGAAACTTGCTGCGTCCTCATGCATCATAATGGCGAAACAGACAGGCAGCCCTTTGCCCCGCTCATCAACTGCAAGCATCACGAGCAAAGAAAACCCATATCTGTTGGTTCCAAAAGTGGTGTCCATCACAAGGACTCGACCAGGAACGAATTCCCTTGCCCATTTCATCATCTGATCATTTGCTAGGATGATGAGGCAGTCCTGCTCATTGTTGATCACCGGCTCTGCAAGAAAAACCCTTGGCTCGGAGCTGCCGTCCTGTCCATACTGCAAGGAGTCAAATTCTCAGTGATGAAAGATTGGAGTGGGCGAGTGAGTTATTCTTTGGACAGGCTTACCCTGATGGTCACAGAAATGGCATCCTCGGGATTCTTTTTAAACATAGATGTAGCTATCTGCCTGCGCAAATGTGCAAGGAACGTGTTGTCGATCGTAGCGTCCTTTACGAAGGGTGTCTGCACAAGTTGTGACATCAACGTGTGAGGCTCTGCAGAAGGTAGTCCGGCTTCGGTTGCAAGCCGTTGCAGGTACTTGTATCAACGTTGCCTGCACATGCGGAATCTTCCCAGTCCCATACATCAGACAGCTTAACCACACCATGTGATGTTGATCGCACTCTGCAGTATCAAAGGATTTGGTACTCCATCTGTGATTCCGGCAGCACAGAATGCTCTTGTTGCATCGCTGACCTCAGGCTTCAAAGGCTGGTGTGCACAGCCCTCTTCATTTGGATCACTACTTTGCTTCCCATGATTATGCAAGACGATATACAGATCATTGGGATGATTGCAAAACACCCGACAGTGCATGCTGTACCGGCAAGCACAACATGTGGCACCAGTGCCCCTAGCATATTTCCCTACTCGAGCAGGACATTTTTTGCCAGATGCCTGGCCTGAGTTCGTAGCCAGTTTGGCAGCGTTTGCGCCAACCAGCCCCGCACTCTGCTTCAGTTTTTTTCCCAGCACCCGAGAAATTGCAATTGAACATTTGATTCAATGTAATTTTTTTAATGGCCTGATCCTTCTCCTTATATAGCTTGCAACCTCCCCGTTTTTCCTCAGAGAGAACAAAATTCGCAGCCGCGTTGTTGACATCGTCACAGCGAAGACAAGCAGCGACGGCACCCCTGCGCGAATCCAGGGTCCAAACTATTTGATCATAAGTTGCGGACTCACAAGGCTGAGGTTCGAGGCGCAAATCGCGCACATCCCACGAGATGGACAGGTCCGGCAGTACATTCGAATTTGGAAGCGCCATGGCATCTAAACGCATCTCGACTGAACGCAATGCCAACTGATTTGAAAAATGATGGATTTAGTGTGTTTCTGTGGTGGCCCTAGTGCTTTCGCTTTGAGTTTTGTGAGACTGCAAGCTAGCGAGGGTGGCGTGGTGTACAACCGTCGGGGAAAATAACATGGGGGGTGATTGAGGACCCGCGGAGCCTACCCGCGGCCAAAGTGCAGCCGATCTCTTAGCCATCGCGTTGAGCCAATGCACATTCCTGGCGTTCAGTTTGGTATCGAGTGTGACGAGTTCAGTGAGAAGGTCACTGTTGGCATCCCCAAGGCGACCTTCATCCAGATCCCGCGAATGCCCTGACAACTTTCGCGGAGTCAAGGCGCCCCTGGATCAGGCCACGGGTGAAAGACTCGATGTTCAGTCGCCGAAGACGACGTTTTTCTTCATCCCAGGGACCATTTGGCAGCTCCTGCTTGCGCTGAAGGTGGGCCTGGAGAGCAGCTTCTCCGGAGACGAGATGTTCCTTGACGAAGATGATCCCGAAGCCCTGGTCCAGACGCTCAAGGTGCAGTGTACGTTGATGTTGATTCGGATGCGATTCGTTTTCAGTGTTTGTTTTCTCCCGTTCACTCTTTGTAACAGACGCCCAAGGAGCAGCCCTGGTTCGAGCACTACCACGTGCATATCGCTGATTCGCGCGCATTTGTCTGTCGCTAGAGAGTCATATGTGGGCACATTGGTGTGCTGCAGCATGCTGCATCCATCCAGCGTGAAGTCAGCACGTGCAGATGTTTTATTTGAGGGGGTTTTTGTTTTTTTTTTTTTTACGCGTGGCACCATATGCATTGAACCGGCCTAGGGCTTCACGGGCTGTAGCCTGGGCCTGCAATTGCAAGTACGTATACGCCACCTGCACAGCAGCTCCCGGGAGCTGAAGCTGGTCATTTATGACCTGAAACGTCTCACACCGCTCACAGCCAGTACAACAGGTGTGAGACAAATCACAGGAGCTCGGGCCATTGTTTCAGGCCAGTACTACAGTTCTACTCAGTTCTACTCAGTTCTACTCAGGCTGTCCCTGCCAGGGCGGTGCACAGTTGCTTGAGCGTGCAGCTGCAGCTGCTGTTGCTGCGAGACCAATGCGACTGCATAGCGGTGCTGCCGAGGGTTGTGTATCTCAACTGGCCACATCGGGAGGGTACCGGCCTTGCGCTTAGTGAGCAGCCCACCGCTTCAAAATATACTGTTTGTGTTGCTCCAGGTTGCCGAGTTCTTGGGTTGGGGCCAGGTGCAGAGGCGGGTGATCTTGTGGCTCCAGGGGCGCTGGCGCGCATATTCTGCCGGGGTTCAGCCTGAGGATGGCAGCGCAGCCCGTGCACGTGATCTTCAGTACGTCACACTGTGCCAGGTACAGCTTGGCTCGAAGCAGCTGACATGTCCGTGATGCCGCAGCACTTCTGTGGCAACATCGTCGACACCATGCCAGCCGAATATGTTGTATTATGGCGATTGCTTTGCCGGTAGAGTGTTCCGTAGGCTGTCGATAGGATTGTACCAACTGTGGATGGGATTGTACCAACTGCTGACGCGCCGGCACGCATGCGCCGCAGCAATCGGTGCTGGCCCGTACGCGTGCACGTCCCTCAAGCAGTACTGCTGTCATTCGAATGATCAATGCAGTACAATCAACGGCACGTGTTCACGAAGCCTGCACATGTGTACGCAATGCAGCTGTTGCCGGACAGTCTCTTCAGCACAGCAGCTGGTGGAGACGAGGAGCTGCAGGTCCTCGCTTCAGGTTCCGGAGCTCCCGCGACTGCGAAGTTCACAGCCGCTCTGACGCTGCCCGTGACGATCATGATCAAGTGGCTGCGGGCCACCCTGGACCTACTGCTGCACCACCCTGGACCTGCGCAGCCCAGGCAGTCCCTGGTCGCTGCAGGTGTGGCAGGGCGTCGCAGGATGCCTCCATGCGGTGCCGTCACTCCAGGCCCTGCGCATCACCCTGCCCCGCTACAAGAGGCCAAAACTACCTGACGCAGCAGTAAATCCGCTTCAGCACCGCTTCTGTTCAAGATGTGACCCCACCTGCTCTGGCTCCAGCATCTTTGAAGGAGGGCTGCACTTTCACTGCAGCCGGTGCAAGTGCGCCCCCACATCACCTCCCAGGTGCCCGTCGTATGCATGGGCGCCGTATGCATTGGCTGACAGCAGGTTGAGGCATGCCACCTCTGCGTTGCATGTCAATGCCTCCACATTCACTTTGTGTGTCCAGGAACCACGTGTCCGCAAACCTGAAGCCTGGAGCAGCTGGGCCTGACAACTCGGCCTACGTATGCCCTGAGGCCATCAGTGCGCTCCACCAGGCCGCTCCGGCACTGCCGAATCTCAAGGAGCTCACTTTGTGGGACTCACCGGTGCGGGGATTCAAGCGGGATGTCGACGAGTTGGTCAGCATGCTTGCTGCGTTTTCGCCCTCGTTGACACACCTCGGCGTCAATGTATGGCCCGCCATCACCCAGTTCGGCTCAACCTTCACAATTTACAACACCGTGGCTGGGATCCAACGGCGACAGGCAAAGGTGTTTGGAGTGATCTCACGCATGAAGCGCCTCCAGACCCTCAGCATCCGCGACTGGGACGTCCTCACAGACACATGCAGCGAGCAGACGCTCGTCAATGGTGTGTGTCCATGGCAGCCACTGCGGAAGCTGCCGCAGTTGGCAGAGGTCCGGGTCGGCGGCTTCCCATGCACCTCAGAAGCCTGCAAACATGGGCCGCCCTCCGCACGGATGTGCATCAACCACCCAGGATGCCTGCCGTTTCGGCCCCATGGCGTCAACTTTGTCACGCCAGCCGCTGATGAGCACGGGCGTGCTGAAGGACGAGGAGGTTCCGAGGGTGAGGTGGAGTGAGAGAGTTTCAAAAGGTGCTGCATGGTATCAACGTCCGCTTCCAGCGACCCTGCATTGCGTCGAACCTGTGCCCAGTGGCGACTGTATAGTATTGTGAGACGTGCATGTGGCAAGCGTTTTGGCACACATGCTTGTTCTGAATGTGCTTGTCAACATATGCTTGGCAACATATGCTTGTCCTGAATGTCGTCTAACGCCTTGCAATCAGTGTTCCTTCGCCAACCTGTAGTTGTGCTGCAGTGCCCCAATCACACAGCATTTGTGCACCATCGAACCGCATCTGGCTGGATGGGGTCAGGCACCGGCGAGTACTCTTGCTTCATGCCAACATGCACTGGCCTCTGGTCTCCTGAGCCCCAGACGAGCGTGCTCCTCTCTTAACTGACACCGACATCACTGTGCTCTCAAAAGGACGTCTTGGTCAGCAGATATATAAAACCCGGAATTGCACCCCTTTCAGAACATGAATAGACTTTATCTTGTAAAGCTGGTGTCCTTTCACGTGACGGCGAGCCTGGACGAGGTGTAGGGAATGCTCACAGCTCACCAATCTGTGCCATAGACGGTTGAATGATCAGGCTCGCACTTGCATACTTTCATTTTACGCCGTGTTTTATTTGAAGCGATTACTCCGGCGGAGAGGCTGCATGTGTAGGGCCTTCTCACGCGCAGGCGCGCAAACGTTGTCGGTGCTCCGGTGTCCGGTCACGCGATTCAGTCCAAAGCATAGGCAACGGCTGGCACATCATCGTGCAGCTCTGACAGGGACTCTATGTGTCCAAGTCAGTGCTTGCACAAGACGCCAGGTGGTATGAAGCGACGTGAGTGCCGGCTAAGGGCGATCTGACCGAGAGACAATTCCAAAAGATTGGATTGCGACAAACTCACTAAGGTGCCTTGCCTCTGCTTGATGCTGTATCAAGTGCTTCTTCATCCAGGTTCTCCGTCATGCCGCTGAATGTCGCCAACACGAACGTGACCTGCGAGCAGCACCGGTAGCCATGGCTTAGTCACGCTCAGGCTCCAAGCGATGCCAGGCGATGCATTATGTTTCGACGGTCGCGCTGGTCGTGCTGCAAAACATACGGCGTATGCCTGTCAGAAAACTCATAGCCATGCATGCTGCAAGGCCTCTACTTTTGCCCATGTGAACAAGCGATACGTTATCTTGATCGTGCACCTGTGAACATCGTCCAGCCTGTCGTACAAAGCATTCGAATAATCATGAAACGCCACTCTTTGATCAAAAACATCTCCGAGGTAGGCTTGAGGGACGTCGAAAAGCGCCGCAAGCGCAGCCAGAGCCGCTACGATCGCGTTGGCCCAGGACACATCCCGGGCGTTCGTGTCGTCATGGACCTCGAGGCAAACACCGAGTACTTCGCCCTGTTCATCCCTCAGGATATATATGAACGAGTGCCTGTGCTCCGAGACTGCCCAGCCAGCTCGCAGTCCCGGAAAGCTAAGCTCAGCGCAGAGAGTAGCGATCGTGTGCCCGTCGAAGCAGCGAGCACACACATCGACCTCCCAGGTGACCTATGGTCAGTTCTTATAGTGCTGAAGGTCCTCACTGTGCGCAACTGGGACGGCGATGCGCTGTTCCTGGATCCTAACGACCGCCCCGCTCTGGCGAATGCGATCGAGGTGCGGTGTTATTCAAATGAAAGCGATCATCGTCCCCAATGGTCAAGCATTTGCAGTGACATTCTTTCAAATGCTATCTGTGAAGCCTGGTGCGGGACTTCCGTGTGGCGTCAGGTGCCACAGCAACGCTCTTCGGACACTTGCTGCACCCCCAAGCCACATGCTTCCAGCTCAGCTCTCTGAAGGTGTCACACGCTGCGTGGAACACCTTCCTGCACAGCTTCAGCTCTTGTCACTGCTCCTGCGGCCACACTCTGACCTGCAGAGGCTTTGGCCGGCAGTGATTTTCGGTACGGGCTGCAGATGGCAACCTTTCTCGGATGTGACGGCGTTTGCACCTCCATTCAGCAGTGGCTAAGAGAGCGTTGGGTGACGCTGAACGCCGCGCAGGCTGCCAGTGCGCCAGCCCCCGCTGACTGCTTGGCCTACATCTCCCTCTGCAAGGTCCGGCCCCATATCGCCACACCAGCGTGATCAATGCCAAGAATACACAGCAGACCTTAGCGCGCTGCGCAACTTGAAGTGCATGCGTATGGCCGGTGTACATGCCGGAGAGGTGGTGAGCCCGGGGGCCAGCATACCGCGTGTACCCGATGGTGACCAGCACACTGCATGTACCAGACAGCGGTCACAGTATGCCATGTACCACTGGAGAATGCATACCAGGATGCTGATGACCTCAGGCACCAGCGGATAGCGCTGCTGTGCTTCTGCTGTGCAGCGTAGGGTCGCCTTGCGGCATGTTTCATGGCTGCCATACAGATTGTAGTCCCACATATTCGAAATTTGTTCTATATCATCGGGCCGGATGATCGACGCTGTGCTGCGCTGTGCTGCGCTGCGTGTCCGGGGTGCTACCTATCCCTCTGCGTGTGTCCTTGTGTTTCTTAGAGTGTGCACCTTTACGTATGGCTACATGCATGATCACGTGGCCGCGGGGACGTCGGCAACTGGCTGACACCTCTGATCCCGTCCTGGGCCCTTCTGGCGATGCTGTGCCATATGTCAACTAGTCATTGCTCACTTGTTGTGGGCGAATCCGGAATCCACAGCCTCGGATCAGATCAGATCGCCATGGCCAAGTTTGTGCTGACCCTTCGTGCATGGACGACCCGCTTAGCTGCCACAGTCTGCTTGTGTGCCACCCTCAAAGTGTCTACAGGTGCAGGCCTTGTGAAGTACGCATGCATGACAGCACCAGCTGCTGCACATGCATGCACAGGGCAGGTGTGGCAAATGCAGTGGTGTAGCGGTCATGTCACTGGACTGCCACACGGAACCCAGGCACCAATTAGACACAACAATTCCGCCGCACGACTCGCACCCAAACCAGCTGCTCAATGTTGCCCGGCCTAGCACTGGCCACGTCTGCGATGCTCGCGACGCAATCGTCGGTCCGTCACTGATGGCAACGCACAGCATTTTCCCCAGTATATCAATAACAGTGATAATGGAGCACGCCACTAGCCACGGAACCTCCAAGTGACACTAAGCGCTGCATGCATGCAGGTCATGGAGGAATTGCCAGACTCCTCGCTCTGTGCTGCAGCAGAACCTGGGCATCAACTACCGCTGTTCAAGCTGCCGGATGTCGTGCAGCTGCCACCTCCGCTGCAGGCCAAGTGGCTGCGTGCGGAATGCATGACCATGCTCGACCTGTCTCAGCCGGGCGACGCTTGGGCGCTCCGGCATTGGCAGTCCCTTGTGGGATGCCTCTCCGCCGTGCCATCACTCGTCGGCCTGAAGGTTGCCCTGCCCCGCTACTCTGCAGAGGACCTGCCCGGGTTCCCTGCAAAGTGGGTGCCTCACCGCATTTGCCAAAACCGCGGTCACGAGGGCGGCTACGCTGCATCTGTGTGCAGGTCGACGAAGGTCATCGTGAAGATCGCATGCAGCAGTCAGATGTGTAGGTGCGTAGGCTCTGGTTGGATTGCCGGGTGTCGAGACTCCAGGCATGAAACATGAAATAAGTCTGCATGTACGCAGTATGTGTACTGCTGAGCTAAAGCAGGCTGATGTGTTTGGCGACCCCCTGTGTATGAAAATTTCGATATACGCACACAAGTTATGGCTCTGCTAGGAGGCCCCACTCGGTGTCACGTGCACCATGCAGATGCAAGGACCGCCTGCTATGGACGTGCGGCCTAGGCATACTACTGTAGTAAAATGCCCTCCATCCCCATTATCACACCCTGCAAGGATGCAATGAAGCATGCATGTCACTCCATGATTGAGGCATCGGCATTGCCATCTGCTCTGAAGGAGCTGTTTGGGCTACTTGGGGATTGCCATGGGTAGTTTCACCAGTGGTCTGTACGGAAGCCCGTTTCATCAGCAAAGGCTTCCTCAGATTTTCTTGTAGGCCCTGACCTATCCTCACATGTACACGTACATATTTGTGGGTTTTGAGGAGCATGTCGTTGCATGCAGGGGTGCGGATTACGGACACGCCGAGCCGCAGATATCTGCGGAACTAGAGACTGCGGCTCCCGATAAAACCCGCTACGCGAGCACTGCAGCCATCGCCGGGCTGCAGCAAGCGGCAGCACACCTGCCCCACCTCCAGCTCCTGCATCTCGCGGGGGTTCCCGTGTTGGCTGCTGACATGAGCTCGCTGGCCATCGCCCTCGCTTCATTCTCCGCCTCCCTGACCCACCTCGCGCTCGACATCATCGACGCATCCAGCCGACACGAACACACACACCTCCCATGCGGCCGCGGCCGCCGCCTGGACGATCAGCACACGCCCGACTCAAGGCGCACACTCTTTGGCGCCATCTCACAGATGCATAAGCTGAAGGGCCTGTTCGTGTGGCGATGGAATGAGCTGATCGGAGAGAGCTTTGCCGATGCTCCGGCGCTGCGGGGCCTGCCAAAGCTCTCATACGTACGTGTTGACGGAGTGCCGTGCTATAAATGCAACACTGCTGGCTGCCCGCAGCACCCCGCTGGGCTGGCATTCAAGCCGAACAATTGTGTGGTCTCGGTTGCAAGGTCGGCAGCGGGAGCGGGAGTAGTCAGTGTAGCTCTGCCCGCAGCCACGGCCTAGCTGAGCATGCAGCTGCTGTGTATGCTACGGTGCTTGACCGACCCCGACACTGCGTTGTTGCGTATGGTGGGCAGCAGGGGGACATCCGGCGGGAAAGTAGTGAAGCATTTCAGTGAGCCGAGTCACCGGTCCGTGATCTGTGTCGGGGACCAGGCTGCCGCCAGTCCACAAAGTGGCTTGTCGGGCGTTGGTGTGCACCGCCATGCATGATAGCTAGTACTAACACTTTCATTCGCAGCGCAATCTTCTGGTATACTGGCAGTAGAGCTGGCGGCGCTGCAGGCCACCGCGCTGCGCACGAGGAGACGAGCTGGTTCCTACTGGAGCCTTGCATGCATGCTGGCGACGGTCACCGTTGCTAGTGTAGTGGTCCATCGTAAGATTGTATCTATCGATTCCGTATAGACTCTGTGTATGCGGGCCTCTTGCATGTGCGATGGTCTAAGCATGCTCACACTATCTACGTTGATACGCATGCCGATTATGCGTGCAAGTCCGTGGTCAGATTCCGATTTGGAGGTGCCCTGTGGCCACAACAGGTGGTTGTTCAAGCAGTCAAGTGGCAGTTGTGGATGTCTAGAGATTGTGTGTAACAAGGGGGACTGCGGCGTGACAGATGGCACTGAGAATAAACAGCAAGCAGCTCTTGGACTGGCAGTGGTCCACATGCAGTGTAGTGCCGAAGCGGCGACAGGTCTGGGCTGTTGCCGCTGACGGGGGGTTGACTCTATGTGTTTGGCTGTGCAGCCTGGGCTGCGTGTGCTTTCGGGGCTCTGGGGCTGGGCTGGGGGACAGGGTACAAGTGGGGGTGGGCATGTGGGTGTGAATGTGGGTGTGGGGTGGGGGCATGTGTGTTACAAAGGAAACAGCCGGAGGGGCCGGTAGCACCGCCAGGACCAAAAGGGAGAGCACAAGAAACGCAGGGTGTGGGGTGGGGGCATGTGTGTGTATGGCTGCGGCCCGGGCAGGTACTGACGTGTGCGGTTGCATGCGTGTGTTGGTATCTGCTGCGTGTTGCTGGTTGCGTGGGTGTGTGGGTGTGGCTCGATCCACGAACACGACTGGAGATTGCAGAGAGATAATGCTCTCGTCAGCCAAATAACGGGATGGGAGCCTCTGGTGTGTTCCAAGGATAAATGTGACAAGGCGGGCAGCACCGCGAAGGAAGCAAGCAGAGCAAGCACAAACCCAGACACCGACGCAACACACACAGAACTCACGACGCGCCCAGAAATCGACGGCGCACCCAGAACCTCAGAACCAGGCTCTACACCCACACCCATACCCACACACGCACCCACACAGACAGACACCGCCCCACTGTTGGACGGCGCGCGCCGCATCTTCCGCGTGGCCCGGCCCCCGGATACACTGCGCCTTGGGCGTGCTCTGTCCTGAGCGGGTCGGCGGATGACGGCGGATGACGTCGGGAGCGTGCGTGTTCCACCGCCGCTCGGGGCTGGCCTGCTCGGGTACAGCGGGAGACGGCGGCGGTCGGGGATTGGGTTGGGGTAGGGGGGCTTGGGGGCCACGGTGGTTTCCGCACGGGGCCGGCGCCGGCCGGGCTGCCGGCTTGGGCCGCCGCGGCCGCACGGGCAGCGGAGTCGTGTTGCATGCTGGCGCGGGGGTGCGTGTGTTGGGGGGTTGACCGGGGACGGGTGCGTGGGTGTGGTGTAGGGGTGTGTGGGTGTGTGTCCAGTGGGTTCCTGTCAGCCTGAGGCGGGGTGCTGTATGCAGGTGCTTGCTGTGACTTGGCCCCGAGTTCGGTCGGATGCGCGCGTGCCTTGGGTTGTTCATGTGCTTCCTCGTTGTCCTGGCGCTGCTGCCGCCCCCCCCGGCTTTGTCCCTGTAACACACACTCACACAGCACCCCACACCGCAACGCCTGTCCTCGCACGACAGAGCCGCGCCCGACTAGGCGCCGCCCGAGGCCACCTGTCCGAGCCGCCCGACTGCCGGCGGCCTCCCCAGCCCCAAACCCCACCCCATCCCACCCCCAGACCCACAGCGCACCCCGCCAGCCTGGCAGACCGCCACGCAGCCCAGCAGGACCGTGCTGCATCGCACCAGGGACAATGCGGTGTCCAGGCCGTCCCCATGGGGAGTGCACTGCCCCCGCACGTGCCATCGCAGTCATCCTGGGCGCCCGAGGGCCAGAGGCCATCGGTCGGTGGCAGCGACTCGGTGGCATCGAGCCTCTGTTAGGTGTGAGTAGGTGGACAGTGGAGTTGAGCACTACACACTGTGCAGGTGTCGTACACAGGCTAGCAAATAGTATATATGCCTCATTGAGGTTGACCAAATGCCCGCTATCCAAGTCTGCCTGAACCTCACAAGGGTTTGGGGTGACGAGCTCTTGCGATCACTTTGCTCCGCGCCCGCTCGACCGCGTATGATCTGATACATCACTCATACTGTATGAATCATACATCATTACAAGTGACCACTGGCCCTTCGTCATATGTACGGCGTTGATAACACCGTTCTTGAAAACCCTCAAAGTCTTCACAGCGCGTAAATTGATGTGCAAGTGTGCTAGACAGGTTATATGTGATGCGCACATTGCATCCACATGCCGCATCCAGATGAACCCACTGCGGCACTCGCTCAACCATCCTTGAATCGCTCAGCAAGACCCGCTGGCCTGAAAATATCAGAGTCTCCGAGGAGTAGGAGCTGGCACTCGTGCACGGTGAACTGGATCCGTGTTGCTGATGGCACCTTCGACGACACGCTGATCGGGTTCTGCTGCTGCTCATCTTCTCACATACCGGCAGCCTAAGTGCGTTGTCGGCAGTATGCAACGCCATGGGTTTCATAAAAGCACCGATCTAATTATCATATATGACCAGCAGCCACAGTCAAAGAGTAGTCGCGAGCGATACGACAGCGTAGCGCCAGGACACATCCCAGGCATCTGCTTCAGCGTAGACTTCACGCAAGACACCGAAAAACTGTCGCTGACAATTCCCTCTTCAATCTTCGAGCTCATACCGCTGTTTCGAGATTGCCCGAATAGCTGCCGTGGCGTCAAGGCGACGCTGAATCAAGAGACTGGAGACATCGAGCGAGGAGCCGACGTGAAGCCGGCCCTTGGCCACCTCCAGGACTCCATAGAGCTGCCAGGAACACTGTGGGACGTCCTGGTTGATTTGAAGGTTGTTCTTGAAGACGGCTGGGATGGGATGCAACTGTTCCTCGACCCAGCTGCTGCCATCGGAGCCCTGGCTGGTGCCCTGCAGGTAAACAGTAATCCCCGCCTGAGGTCAACAGACGCATCATGTGGTGTTCCTGCGTCTCTCAGTTGGTATGGAGCGGTCGGACTTGTAGATCCGGCAATGGTCTGGCAGCTCTGCTGGTTGGCATACTCGATGCAAGGGCCTTGCAGACTGCCATCTGCAATGGCTTGACACGGGCCCAAACCATTCAGATGAAGTTGATGCTGCCTGAGGAACACACCAAATGCAGATGGCATCCTTTATGGGCTGGCACGTTGCAGAACGAAACGTTCTTCAGTGGCTGAGCTACCATTGGGACGCATTTCGGCAGGCCCCAGAGGCGGGTGGGCCCCGACGCGGCCGAAACTACGTAAGGCTGTGCCAGGTGTGTTTTGCCTCCGAGATCCTATCTAGTAGAGGCTTCCCAGCATCTGTTTGCCACCACACGGCTGCCGCCTGCATTCGGAATCCTTCATCGTTGACACCTATAGGCTGCTGCTGCGCCTAGCGCTAGCTACCTGGCATGCTAACACAGCAGTGCCGCATTCTGGTCAACCTGGGTCGGGCCAATGTGGGGTCAATGTGGGCGATCACTGATGAGTTTCAGTATTCATGCAGTTCCATGCACATCAGGTTCGTCCCGGATGTGCACAGAACATGCACACCGGTGTGCATGTTAAGGCCTTAAGGCCTTAAGCTTCATGCAGTGTCAGTCATGCCATGACTGCAGCTAGTGCTGTTAGGTCAACGTTGGTACAGATGCTGCAGGTTTGATCATGACTTTGCATGCATGAATCCTTCATAGCCAGCCCATCTGCGTGGGTGTCAGATCACCATTATCGGATGAACAAACACAGAGTATTTCGGGTGCCCGATAGGCGCAGCAGGCGCAGCGTGCATATTGTGAGGTGTTGTGAGGGCGCACATGCACGTCCTGGGCATGATTAATATTCTCAATCAAAGACAACTTGTCTTTGAATGCGCATGGCCGCAATGAACCCCCCCCCCCTCAGGCGCATCGATATCAGGCATACCAAAAATTGCCCAGCCGACGCCGTCCATCCCGAAGCAGTTGCAACATCAGCCGGCATCGACTCGACCATGCCCGTGGTGCATGTGCGACGTGTCACTCTGACTCCAAGCATGCAGTGTTGCATCAGTGCAGGTGATGGCCGCGATTCCTGATGAATACTTCACCATGGAAACCCGCCCCGGCACGGACTACCCGGCCTCCCGCCTCGTCGCCAACATGCACGAATTCTACCGACTCCCGCCGCAGCTCAAGGTGAAATGGCTCCGCGCTGACTGCGTCTCATCCCTGGATCTATCTAGTAACAATTCAGCTTACATGTGGAGCCTCACCGCCTGGCAGGAGTTAGCGCTCTGTATGCATGCTGTGCCGGGCCTCAAGGAGCTCGCTGTACAGCTGCCGCGCTACCCGCGCACAAGCGTACAAGTCACATCAGCCCGTCAAGGCGCCGCCGATGTGGATCTGCTGCGCACCCGCAAGTGCAACGACTGCGAGACCGGCCTGCTACATTACTACTGCCAACAGTGCAGGTGCGTCGCAGGCGCACAGTCCCCTCGATGTGCCCGCGCGTATCTATGTCACCGCTTCCTGTGCTAGTTGCTACAGCATGTTTTTTCCCGACTTTGGCCTGCTATCGCAGGCCAAAGTCGGAAAAAAACCGCAGATTCAACTTCATTTCAGTAACACAGTGATGCATGGAACCAGACTGCGCAGTCCCATGTTGAATGAGTGTTACCTGCTGCATGAAAACTGCTTGCAGGCATAGCGATCAATGTACGGAACCATGCCCCTGAACCACGCCCAAGTAGTTTTGTAGCCTAGCCGATGGTTTTGAGGTGCCTGCTGGAGTGATTCAGCGATAGCCTTCGTGTGACCTGACCTGGCGAACCATGTGGCGGGTACTGCAGCAGTGTGCTCTGGGCCACATCTGGACGACTGCAGGAATGCACACACCTGCCTGCGGGCGCTGCGCATTGGCTGTCTTTGCAACTGTTTTGGAGCAGGTCTGCCTTGGGTATATATTGGATATATATATATATATATATATATATATATATATATATATATATATATATATATATATATATATATATATATATATATATATATATATATATATATATATATATATATATATATATATAGTTACAACGGAGAGAGGCCGGGCAACGGGCCGTTCCTAGGATATATATACATCCGCGGACTGCAGCTCAGGCTGGCGTTCAAGGCGTCGGTAGTGCCATGCAGGCGGGCCGTGCGGACGTGTGCGAAACACGAGGAACAGCACGAACGGGGGGATGATGAACGATCAGGGGAGTGGGATTATGCCTCCGCCGCCGGCATCCGGGTTCTTGCGCATCTAGCACTCTCCCTCCCGCATCTCGAAAGCCTGACGCTGGTGAACTCTCCTGTCAAGCTCTCTGATGTCGGCACACTCGCGGCCGCAATCGCATCGTTCCGTGATTCCCTCACTCACCTCAGTCTCGATGCATGGTGCACAGACACGGAGCCCAACAAGGTAACGCTGCCGGGCGACGTCGATTGGAGCCTCCGAGATGCGCAGCGGGCAGACATGGCGAAGACGGATGCCTGCGCTCTGATCTCGAGCATGCATGAGCTGAGGGTGTTAAGTTTGCCGAACTGGGCCACGATGGAGGGGCGCCACCAGTACTGGCTGCCGACCCTGCGGCAGTTGCCAGAGCTGAAGGAGATCCAAGTTGCGGGCTTTCCATGCGGAGGGGGCCAGAGGTGTGGGCACCCGGAGAGCACGTGCTTCATACATCCGGCCGGCTTGCCATTCGTCCCTCTTGGCGCCACGGAGGCCCCCTAGGACACTACAATGTTTGCAATGCCATCAAATCCTCCAGCCAAGGACAAGTGTGCAGGCCAAGGACACGATCAGTTTATGCTTACATCACGACAGTATCTTGTGTGGAGCATGCCGGTGACCATGCATGCTATGTCGCACCCAGGCGCCGAATGCAGACCCATACCTATGACGCCGGTGATATCAGGGTTGTTCCCACGTTACCGTTTTGTACAAATTGCAGCCCTTGTGGCAAAATCGGCCAGTGTGGATGTGTAAATGCAGACGGCAATCACGGGCTCTGACCACGAGCTGCACATGTTGATGACCGTATGATCCAACTGCCCATGTAAAGCACAGCCCAGACTGGCACATCAGCAAGCGAGTGCCTGCTACTTTTCACTCCATCGCTGCAGGTGTTGTCGCGAGGTGGGACCCTGTCATGTGCGCCTTTGGCGACGTGCCCCCGAGCACTACAAAACTGCAGAGAATGCGATGAATGCTTCTCGGGTTATCGTCCGCGCCGTCCGACACGCTCTGCCAGGTCCCCGAAAGGTGCACTGGAATTGGTTTCAAAGCAGCGGCTGCGGTGTGAAATGGTTCTGCTGAGTGTTCCCGCGCAGCACCTGCGGTGCTGCCTTTGTCCTTGTAATGCATGCCGCTGCTCTTTCTGAGCAAGTTTCTCATGGCATAATCCAGCACAGCCAGTGGCATGAGCCAGGTATGCTGCATAACGTATGCAGGAATACTCCGCAAGTGCGTGTACAAGTCGCGGTTGCTGCATGCAGGTGAGCAGCTCCCGCTGCCATGACCGGGACCATCTCCGTCTCTGCAACGACAGCCAGTGACTACATAAACCCACGAGCGCAGGACCGTGCACGAAACATCACGTAATCACGATTACATTTGGCACCCGGCATGTGTCACAATCTCTGTTCGCTCTCAAACGCATCCACACCTGTAGCCACAGCCGCACAGCACGAGACGCCACAGCTGAGACAGCGACAGCTACAGCTCGCAGCTAGGGCTCACAGCTACAGCTCTCAGCCACAGCTACAGCTCACAGATACAGCTTACAGCTCACATCTACAGCTGGCAGCTACAGCTCACAGCCGCCACAGAGCCGCCGCTGCTGCAGCTGGGAGCTACAGCTGGAGGCGGTCGGCGCTGTAGTTGCCGAGCATGAGGGTGAGCGAGTTGACGCGGGGGTGGATGTTGAAGCGGGGTAGGCCGCCGAGGTGGATCGCACCGTATACGACCTGGTCGTCAAATATGAACGGCACCGAGACCTCGGCGTAGCTCAGGTCCTCGTTATCTGCACGCATGCGGCCCATGTGTTGCAGCAGAAGGGATACATGACAGACTATGCCCAGAGCAGATCTTTCAGACAAGTGAAGCTGACCGCATCTGCTATCTCAGTGTACACGGGATGTGGGAAGCAGCGCGAGGAGCCGCGGTGACGGAGTAATGGACGCGACCGGTCTGAAAAGTACGGGAAAAAGAAAAACAGAACGGAGACAGAGGAATGAGTGGTGCAGAGCAGGCAGACGCCCCAGGGCATGTATTGCAATGCCCAGTTCACAGAATCACTACAATGGACTCACGCCAACCGAGGTTGGCCAAAGACACATGCGACTGAGCGCGTTGCCACGGGTGGCGCAGGAGTGCATAGATGCATATTTCTATCGGCGGTCGTGCCGACCAAACAGGGCGCTGAAGCCGGGCGGAATGAACGCGGAGTCGTGTCGTGCAAATGTGTTTCTGCATGCACAAGGCGCACTGCGGGAGCGCTGTGAACACGCACACGCTCCGCCATCACACTCGAAGAGCACGCAAGGGGGCACATGCATGGTAGGCATGCATGAGTGACATCACATCTGGGGGGGGGGGGGGGGCGCACGGCCGCCGCGCCACAGCTCACCAGCCACCCGGCCGAGCACAGTCCTCCCCGAGCGGTGCACTAGCACTACGTCAGCCGCGACCGAGTCCAGCGAGCCATCAAACGTCTCCGACACCGCAGCCCACCAGTCCCGCAGGTTCACCCACTGGCCCGCCGCGCCGCCGGCCGCCTCCGCGTCGCGGCGCGGCGCCGCCTGCGCCTCCGCGCTCAGCGGCGACGGCGCGTCCGCCTGTAGCCGCCCCCGCTCAATCAGCCCAGCGACGCCGATCTCCCCCATCCAGCTGCTCCCGCGCACGAGGTCAAACACGAGGCCCCCCTCCGCCATCAGCATCGCGCCGGCGAGGGTCGGCGCCGTCACGACCGGCCCCACGGCCGCCTCCCCGTCGCGGATTGGCAGCCGGTACAGCGTCAGCGCGACAAACATGTCCCCCCCGATCATCGGGGGCTCGAGGTAGCACCCAAGCCACATCTGATGCCGCAGGTACGCCGCCATCGCGCGGCTCTGCTGAGCGCCGCTCATCGCACTCAGCCGCGCCATGCGCTGCTCCCGGTCCTCGTGCTGGGCTGTGCTCTCCGCCCGGCGCCATGCCGCCTCGGTCGTCAGCCGTGGCGCTCGCCCGGCAGGCCCACATACTCCTACCGGCTGTCCGTCCGGACCGTGCCGCGGCAGCCACGGCCGCCCCAGCCCCATGCGGGGCGGCGCCGGATGGTTCGGACCACATGCATCCGCCCCCCCGGCTCGATCCTGCCCCACTCTGTCTTGCCGAGGGATGCAGCCCTCTGCAGGGTTCCCTGTCCCCTGAGGCCCGTGATCCGGGTCTGGCCCACCGTGCTGGGCCTGCTGCGCGCTGTGACTGCTCTCTGGCCCGCCGTGCTGGGCCTGCTGCGCGCTGTGACTGCTCTCTGGCCCACCGTGCTGGGCCTGCTGCGCGCTGTGACTGCTCTCTGGACAGCGTTTGAGTTTGTGCGTTTCCGAGTTTGTGCGTATCTCACCGCTGCCCTCCTCCCTTGCCGCAGCCGCCCCCTCCGGCGGCGTGTCAGCATTCTGAAGGTCAACCTTGCCGGTCTCATCGCACTGCGCAGCCAAACCCGATGAGGAGCGTACCAGCTCCGCGTCTGTGTCCACGGGGGTGTCGCGGGTGGAGCAGGACTGCGATGATACACATTCGCTGCATGGGGTGGCCTCCTCGGCGCCGTCCTCAGCCCCATCAAGACTTCCGTCTAGAGGCTGTGATGCATGATTCGGTAGTATGAAGTCCTCGAACGCATTGTTCTCGACAATGTAGACGTTGTCGGATGCATGTAGTGAGCGCGCGCCGCTATCTGGGCTGCCGCCCACGTTCGTGCCCGCGTCGACTCCACACATGCTGCCGGAGCCATCATCGGCGGCCACTGCGCTGCTGCTGCCGTCGGCGCCACCGGAGGTGTGTTGGGGGGCCGGGGCGGCGGTGGGTACGGGTGTCGACGGCTGTGGCGCGCGGGAGGTGTGATGCATGTAGCGGGCGCCCGCCCAGGTGCGGGTGATGCCGGCCGCGTAGAGGTGGTCGGGGGGCTGCACGCATGCATGGAGGTGCTGGTAGTGGATGAAAAAGTCAACGAAGACCTGCTCATCAGCGCCTGCACAACAGGAGGACCAGGCAGCTCAGCTCACTGACTCATCATTCACATAGCCCAACACATGCATAAAGCAATTCAGGAATCTTGTGCGGGCTTGCACAGGGATGATCTCAGTCGAGATATTGGACGAAGCAGCTTCAGACAAATCTTGATACAAGGACAAAGCCAACAAGGCGGGCAGCATAGCGAAGTCAAACACATGCAAGGGCAGTAGCACAGCGCACCTAGGCCACTGCCAGCACCAGCAGAAACGAGCGCATGCACACCAACGCACACAAACAAACACCTTCACACGCAACCACACAGTGTCACAAGGCCACATGATTGTGGCGGGGCGGGCAGCAAGCAGATCAAGTACAAACCCAGACATCCACACAACACACACACACACACATGACTCAGCACGCGCCCAGAAAACGACGTTGCATAAAGAACGTCAGACCGCTACACACCCACACCCACACAGCACCCACACCACAATGCTTGTCCCCGCACGACGGAGCCGCACTCGACGAGGCGCCGCCCGAGGCCCCCTGTCTGGGCCGCCCGACAGCCAGTCATGCAGACCACCACGCAGCCCAGCACACCCAGCACAGCCACACAGCGTGGCACAGAAACATACACACCCCAGCCCACGCGCACCCGTGCCCACAAATTCATCGATGCACCTGGGTTGAGTCGGCCAACCCCACGCCGCCCGACTGGCCAAGTGACTGCCGCAGGGTCGCCGCCGCACCCCCCAGGGGAATTGTGCACCATGCGGCCGGCAAGCCGGGGGGGTGCATGAATGGGGGAGGGAAATGAAGGGGGGGGACGTTCATACCTGCGGCGGAGGTCTTGTGGATGGAGAGGCCCGTGCGGAACTCATGCATCATACGCTGGAAAGCGGACGCGGGCAGCATGCAGAGCGGCTGCGTCATGATGTGCACCGCCTGCCGCTCCCCCTGCGCCTTCCCACCTGCACCGCATGTTTCACCCTGCGTTGCAGCCCGAACTTTTGAACAAATGACGTGAGGATTGAGGCGGGATTGCATAATCTGAGACCAGGCGCTGGCGCTCGCGCTCTCGACTCGGGCATGCACCCTTGCGGGCGGAGGGGGGAGCTACTACATAGGCTATTTCTTGCTGCACCCTGACGTTTACGAACCACCATTCCTCAGAGTTACAGTATGCTCTGCCATCTCGTGGGGGTCCTGGGAAGATCTACAGAACATAGTGATCAAGAGGTGTGCGACGGTACTGCAAGGCATTGGGGCCTCCTCCCGGCGGAGGGGGGCGGGGGGGGGGGGGGGGGGGGGGGGGGGGGGGGGGGGGAAGGGAGTGGTACCTGTAGCCACGCCGGCGGAGCTGGATGCAGTCGCCTTGGGCAGTGCCTCCACAGTGAAGTGCCAGGGGTGCTCCAGCGGCGCCGAGGCGCAGCCGGGGGGCAGCTGGAAGCGCAGCAGCAGGCCCTGGGGTGTGCGCTGGCAGATCAGTGGCTGCAGGATGGTCGCGGGGGCGAACGCGCCGGCTGCGGCGATCTCCTGCGGGCTGCTCCGAGCCGTCGGGGGCGGAGTGGGGACCGGGCCGGGGCCCGCGGGTGCAGGGGGTGCGGGGGCGGGCTGCGGCGGGGCGGCGCCGGCCGCATTGGTGCCTTCGGGTGCTGCGCATGCATGCGCTGGAGACCTGCAGATCCGGAACGTGCATTACATTGGTCGATTGTGGGTGTAATTAGTACCTCAAGATAGGGGGTGAGAAACTGTTGAACATCGAGGTGGAGCAAAGCTGAGTGCTCTGAGCTGCAGTGCCATCTGTTCCATATCTTCCGTGTGGCCTTGTGAGTTGTCTGTGGCGGACGCGCTGGTGAATTGGCTGGGTAGGAACCTAGCAGTGACGGGAGGGTGCACAGGGAAGGGATGGGACTATCATTTATGGGTACACTGTACCACAGTATTGGGTCGCGGTGAAGCATTTCCAGGGCGGCCACCCAGAAATTAGGGCTGAATATTTGGAATCGTTCCATATGATCGGGCCCGACGACCCTACACTGCTGTACCAGTGCATTCATATGATGCGGACAAATGCAGCAAACGCAACATTTCTGCCATGCAGGCGAGGCATCTGGGATGGGGGCAGGCTAGATGCCTTGTACAATGAGCTGTTATGCTCTGAGACCTATCATTAGTCTTCCCAGTGCTGAAGAGAAGTGGTTTGGGTTGAGGTACAGTGCTTCGAACGTCGGCGTCTTGGAGCTGAAGTGCAGTGCGCTATGGCTGCTGACGACCGCTACAAAACCATACCTGCTGTATACATTCAGCCGCTGTATGTGTAGACATAAGAACTGGTGCGTGCTTGCTGCAGTGCGTCAGCCTGGCTGCATGGCCGTAGCAGGAGGCTGTGCCCTGCTGGAAGTGGGACTATGGGAATTCAGAACACACAGGGCTGCCTTAGTTTGAGATGCAGTTGACCGTGAAGCTGTCTGCAAGCAGTTCAGAGCTGCAGATGACTCGAGCAGTGCACGTGTCGACACGGCAGAGCTCTCACGTGCAGCTGCCATTAGGTGTGCCCAACAGGCCAGAGCATGGCCACTGCTTGCCCGACCTGCTCTTCACAGCTCAGCTCAAATCGAAGACAAAAGCACCTGTATCGCTTGCCGTCGGGGGCAGCACCAGGCGCCGTCCGTGGGCCCTGCTGATCAGGCCAGCACAGCCATGGGTAGTTGACCCAGTGCCTCCCCTCCAAGGGGAACGGGAGACATGACGCGGGATCTGCCCTGAGGCTGCCGTAGAGATATGCTGTCAGCCTCTGTGCAGGTCCGCAGGGCTGATACACGGCTCGGAAGTCATGCGAGTCCACAACCTTCCTCAGAGTGATGCTGTCTGACGCAAATCGAGTCATGGGAGACGACGCTACGCGCAGTATATCCCCGAAGAACACATCTTTGAGACTCTCTGCGTTGACTGAGGCCGCGTCCCTGACTGGAAAGCAGCGTCTGAGGACGTTGGCGCTGGTGTGCTTTTCGTGATGGATTAGCTGATAGAAGCGGACGCAGGTGCACGCCAAGGCTGCTTGATCTGGAACTGCAGTATAGCCTAAAATATGGAGAAGGACTGAGTCTGAGAGATCGGGGAGACGATGCAGTGCGACCGCTTGCTGCATGATGACGCGCGCTCCCACCGGCGTCAACGCAGTGCACGGCAGATATCACGACTCACCACTGCCCAACACATTGTTGATAGACTCACGAATTAGGCAGCTGGTGTTCTGTAGCGTGGCTGCAAGAAAGGTGCCATGAAAAACATCAATTGGGAGCGAGCTCCGCGATGTTTGGGTGCCAGCGAATTAAAACCCGTTTCTTCGTGTAATGCTTCAGCCTCGGTCATGGGCAGCGTTCGTATGTTGCATCCAAGATCTCTCAAGTCGGAACAGTATATCGCAGGATCAAAGATATGCCGCGGACCCCGAGACACTGCTGCTGCAAATTCGTACCGGGTGGTATTGGTTCCTCCAGTGCATCATCCGGGCAGAAATCATGCACCGGAACAATGACAATCCTCCAAAACAGGCCATATACTCCCGTTCGCCTACGATCGTGTCCAGGCTCATGGTGCATATCTAATGAGGTAACAGCCTCGGCCTTTTTGCCTCTTGGCGACTCTGACTGCTACAGGCTCTCGGACCTTCGGCGACGCAAACCTTTGCAGTGCTTCGCATGATCCTTTCTGCGGTCGTTTGCCTTACGGCGTCCCCTGCTGGGCGGCTAAAGTATGCAGGTCAGGCTCGCGTGCTACGTTCTGCTGTGCTTTGTTGCAGTTCGCGGTCCAACGCATGCTCGGGGGCGTGACATTGGTCTGCTGCTGCTATGCGCACTTGCCCTAAGAAAATAGACCCAGCATGCAGCACGTTCTGGATGTTGCGTTCTGCACACGGCGTCAGCATGGGCCCGTGTTACAAGGACAAAGGCAGCAAGTCGGGCAGCACCGCGAAAGGAGCAAGCAGACGAAGCAAACACCAAGACACCCACGAACATCTCACCCAACACCGGCGTAGCAAGCGACAAAGATCCGCAGACCGCCACCGCATGGGCCCGTGTACTCTTCAGACACGCGGATTGTTGACGACTGCAGTCCGCGCAGCCCCTATGTGTTACGAGGACAAAGCCAGCGAGGCAAGTAGCACCGCAAGTCACAAACAGTGGAACCACATACCCACCCAACCGTGTACGGTTCCCTCGGTTGTTTCCCGCGGTGCTACCTGGCACCCTTGCTCTGTCCCTGTAACGTTGTACACACCCACTCAACCACCAACACGCAACAAATGTGTACACTCGCCGCTAACAGGCCATCCGGTCTGAGCGGTGAGCTGTCCCTCGGGGACCCCGCCCGCTTGACGACACCGATCGATGGCCTCTGACTCCGGGCGGCAGGCTCCGCCTCGCGTGCGGAATGACTTTGTTGGCATGTGCAGGGACCACGGGGACGGCTCCGGCACCGCATCGTCCCGGGTGCGATGCAGCGCGGGCCGGTGGGGCTGCGCGGCGGTGGGCCGGCCTGGCAGGGTGCGCTGTGGGTCAGGGGGTGGGGTGGGGTTTGGGGCTAGGGCGGCCGCCGGCAGCAGGTTGCGCGTGGCCCTGTCGTGAGGCGGCAGGCATCGAGGTGTGAGCTGCGGTGTGGTTGTGTGTGGGGCGTTGTGTTTTGAGCGTTGTGTTTGGGTTTGTTTGTGCGTGCGTGTGGGGGTGTGTACTTGGCGGTCAGCGGATCTGTGTCGCTTGCTGAGAACGTGGTGGGTTTTGTGCACGGCTGTCTGTGTGCTTGATCTGCTTGCTTCTTTTGCGGTGCTGCCCGCGTTGCCATTTTCCCCCTTGTACCACACATATGTGCACCGATGCACCCGCATACGTCAGCACCGGTACCTGCCCAGGCCGAAGCCAGACACATCGCAGCTCCGGTGCAGCCATTACATTCTTAGGAGCAGCCCGGCCGCCGACTGTCCTCCTCGACCTCGTGCGATGCTGCGATGTGCTATGCGATCTACATCTCGAGATAAAGGTTACGATCATGACGCCAAAACACATTTGAACAGACTCCAAAACTGTACAAATGGTTACAAAGCCGCAGACACAACTAGAGTGTCTAGTTTATGATGAGCTACATGAGCACCACCGTGCCACCGAGCTTCACATGCCGATTTGCTTCGACCAGACACCAATTGACTTAACAATGATAACCATGGACAGCCTGCCACCTTTGGGCAACTTGCCCGGGAAAGCCTGAGGCATCTGGCAGCTTGTAGTGTCTCGGTGGCGGCCGAGTCGCCGCCACAAAGTGCCCTGCAGCATCAACAGCATGCTAGACACATCAAGCTCGGAGGCAGGGGTCGCGCCAGACGGGGCCGCCAGATTGCAGGACGCATCGACGTATTCGTTGATGAGGCGGGATGGCCATGTTGTAGCCTCGGCATGTCAGCCATGCATGCAACATATACAATTTGCATGTAGCGCCGTGAACTGACTCAAGAATGTACTTCCGCCTGTTGGTCTAGACCATCCCCATTGCATCATATACTACAGCCTGACACTGCAGCCTTCCTTTCACACATGCAGGAGCACCTCATGCGTTGCCCGCGACCACATCCTCGAAGTCCATGCATATGGCCGCGCTCAACTGGAACAGCGATTCTGATATGCATGGCGGCCAGGTAGCTTCGGGAACCCCTAGGGCCACCTACACATCTGCTCCTGCAGGCGCCGACGTGGCTGGTGAATTACCTTCTCCACCGGCAGCTCGACCGTCCTATCCTTTCACCCTGCATGGCTCTAAGGAGTCCGCATGCATATGAGCAGCCACAGTGGCCTCGGCCGCGCCCGGGGCCACTGTCAAGTTTGCAGCATTCCTACAGCTAATTGCCAACCTCGTACCACTTATTGCAAAAGCACCCTTTCCCGGTCAAGCTACCTCATTTTTATTTTCTCAGCTCTCGAGCGTTGACCATGAAGATATCTTCATATGCAGTCTGAAGCTCTACTGTACAGTAGACATGTCTGGAAGCACTCGCAGCGCATTCTACATGCACACACACAACCCTTCCGTGGCGGCTACCAAACTCGGTAAGCTCGGCATGGGACGCAGCAGCACACAGCAGGCCGACACAGCATGTGCAGAGCACGAGCACAGCGTGCCCGCCCAGCAGGTGCAAGTGGGTGCATCCTGGCCACTACACCGCCAACACATCATCCTCGGACGCACCTGTAGTCTCGGCGACCTCCTGGATGACTCTGAAATCTCCCATAGCACATGTCACCTATTACCCACCCCTTCAAACATTGAGGAACTCGAAGTCGACTTCCCGGCAGCCCTTCGACACGCGAGCCCCGCGCCCCTGCAGCTCCCGCCGCACCGCCTCCGTCTCATCCGCTTTGTGGTCATCCCCGTCGACGCCGAATTCGTACCGCCCCCAGCCCGGCAGCTCCCGCAGCCCCTCTGCCCAGCCCACTGGCGCAAAATGGTGGTGAAGCACCCGCGGGCCCGCCGTGTTGACTGCGGTCGAAAGCAGCCTCGCCTCCTGCAGCCGCGTCATGCATGATGCGCCTGCTGCGAAGGCGCGGACCACGGCGGCGGTGAACGGCCGCACCGAGATCTCGAGATGCGTGATGTGCCTCAGGGGCTCGAGACACGCTCCTACCTCCTCCGCAGCCTCATACTGCAGCCCACTCACGCGCAGGCCCTGCAGGCCGGTCAGCGCCGCGACATGCTGTGCGAGCCGTCTGGCCGGCAGGGGCATGGTGAGCCCCAGCCCCGTGAGCATAGTCAGCGCGCCGAGCGTCGCAATGCACGCACCAACAATCGCCTCAGGCATCGGCCGGCACGGGCCGCATCCTGAGCAGCTTATGTCCAAGTCCCGCAAGGAATGCAGGCCGCTGAGCGGGCGGAGCATTGAGAGGACGTGCGGCGTCTCGACTGCTTCGACTCGGTGCGGGTAGGTGCTGTTCAGCTCCAGGGTGAGGCTGTGAAGTTTCGTGAGTTGGGATAAGCAAGGAATCAGAAGTGGAAGGGCTTGCGGCGCTGCTGTTGCACAGCATGGGAGAGCTACACGCAGATCCGGGTCCCGGACCGGAGTTCTGGACACACGGCGAGAACGGTGGCACTGCACAAGGAACGACTCACACGCTCCGTCGAGCGAGGCTATCCGGATCGCGAGGAACTCCAGGGATGGATGCACTGCTGCCGCTGCGGTGATGCATCTCAGAGGCTCCTCAGATGTCATTCTGCTTGCGCAGTCGACGTTCAAGGTCTCCAGTGCTGGTAGGGGGGCAACCTGAAGCGGCGCCATCTCCTCAGACGAGTACGAAGGAGTGTCTGAGTTGCTCACGTGGATACGGAGCGCCTTGAGGGTGCGGAAGGGGCCTTGTACGCGGAGGGCAGGGGTGTGCTTCGGCGCTGGGAAGGGCTCCCAGCAGAAGAAGAGGGCAGTGAGGGAGGGGGCGGTGGAGAGAGCCACAACGACGGGGTCAAGCGAGGCGGCGGCGGGGCTGGCGCATCCGATTCGGCCGCAAAGCCGGCGCCGCTTGCGTGCGGAGTCGCTGGGGACGTGCCCGCCAAGCTCAGCTGTAACGCAGTGCACTGGCCGGCGGGTGCGAGGGCGTTCTGGGGTGCCACGCATAAGTGCGACGGCGGCGAGGGCGGGGAGGCCAGAGATTGCGGCCGCGAGGGCGCGCACTGTGGCGGAGGCGCCGGCGCGGTCCCCGGCTGAGCATGCGTACGTGGAGACCGCCAGGTAGGTGAGGCTTGAGAGGCGGGGGAGGGTGCGGTAGATTGTGGCCGCCGGGGACGTCTCCCCGGCGCGATGGATGTCACCGCGCCACGCAAGGGTGGGGACGCTGAGGGTGGTGAGGGTGGAGTGGTGGAGGAGGGCCTGGGAGAGGAGGGCTGCATTGGAGGCGAGCGTGACGGGGGTCTGGACTCGCAGAATTTGCAGGCCCGGGGATGCCGGGGCGGTGCGGGAGAGGAGGGAGAGGGTGACCGGGGAGATGTTGTCAGGGTCGACGGCACGATGCTCCCGGTGCGCCTCGTTGCGCCCGAACTCGGCGCCCGAGTCGTCGGCATCGCTGTCGTCCGGGGGGCAACACGGGGTGATGTTGAGGTACGAGTGCTTTGCTGCGATGAGAGCATCGAGGTACTCCTGTAGGGTGGCGCAACCATGTGAGCGTGTACTCGATCGATCAGCGGGCTTGCGTCCATATGGGCATACATGATGACGGGTAAAGTACAGTAAACCTGAACTTATTGAGCCGTATCATATTGGACATTGACAACTCCGAGTAAACGGGACCACATATGCCGAATGTGTTGCAAGGACAAAGTTGGAGAAGCAGGTACCGCTGCAGGCACAGTAGTCAGCCCAAGACCAGGGTCATCGAGTCAGCACAACGCACCCAAGCCACATCCAGCCTTCCCTGCAGAGCAAGCGACTGCACAACACCAGCACCACACGAAGCAGTCCGGTGACGCGCCGCTCGTGCAGCTCCCCCCCACTGACGTACGCACACACCGACACCCTGACATATACACGCACGTGGGCACAAGGGCACCCGTGCAAACCCACCTCCCCGCCTACTCACAAACACACCCATGGGGCAGCATAGCCGCGCTTTTGAGGGGGGGGGCCCCACGCGAGTCCGCCGAGCCGGGCCGCCGGCTGCCGTGGCCGGCGACCCGTGACCCTCACCCCTCCACAAACACACCAGCAGCGCAGCAAACCCGAAGCCATGCGTCCATCCCCGTCCAGAGCCCCCACAAGGGCATACCAGGACCGCGCCGAGGCGGCGGACACATGTGCGTTGCGGCGTGGCATGCGGGAACACGGTGCTTGATGCTTGTACTGAGTTTTGCATCTCTAGATACATAGCTAGATCCCCGTCAGGTTTCTGGGGTGTCAGCAGCCGCGCAGCTGCAGACCCGACATGGCTGGGGCTGCTGCGGGGCGTGGTGGGTGTGTGCTGTGGCTCCAGAAGGGCAGGTGCGGAGAGGCAGGGGCGCCGTCAGGGTGCATGCGTATGTGGGAGGACATGAGACGACCGAAGTTCGGGACAATTCTATACTTTACAACAACACAAAGGATGGCAGATCCCCAACACTTGCTACCACACGTTGCAGCGACCAGCATCGACGCAAATCTTTGGAGTCACACACACCTTTCGCGTGGGCCACAGCAGCAAGAACAACTTGTTCTTGCTTGAAGCACAGACGTGGCTACCGGAGGCAGCTGTCCCAACGTCCTCCGACCAGCATACAGATGTGAACAGTGCAGCATTGTGCCAGTGTGTCGAGGCTCTGCCGTACATTCGTTTGACGATTAGCAGGCATGAGGGAGCGGAGGATCGCAGCTACCAAGGTGGCCACGCTGGTCAGAGGCAGCATGGGGGCTCTCATCGGATGTAGCCTAGTCTGAGACCGTCATGACCACATCGGATGCAGACCGTGGCACAGACCCAGAGCACAAGAGTGCAGCTGCCGCGCGTTGTGCGCTTATACACGCTGCATTTCATGCCATGACATGTACCGTGAGGGACGCAGGCAGTTTGTAATTGACGACGCACATGCTGCAGCCACAGAGGCAACCACACCAGATCGTGGTATTCGGACAACCGTATCGCCTGGAGCACGACGCGCCTCAGGTGTTTTGGGAGTGAGTAGAGTGCCTGGCGCATCAGGTGAGATGTGTGCTTCTCCGCCCATCGTGTGCGCTCCAGGGCACAGCCCAGGGCTCGAGCCAGGCTCCCTCGAGAGGCCTGCCCACTGTCGCCCATCTTCTCACACACCTGAAACCACCGGCCTGCTGCTGTGAACAGCTGCGAACACACTGACCAGACGGCCCGGGCAATCAAGACAGGCTCATGTGCGTGCAAAAATATAGATTTTGTTTTGACTTGAATCGTTAATCTCGGTCACTATGCGCAGCGCACTTGTATGGCAGTCGCGAGCTCCCCGGGCTCGTGCTTGCTGGTGTTGCGGGGGTCCACTGTACACCACGTCTGGAAGCTGTCCAAAGTGACTCCCTCCGGCAGCTCCTTCACCCCACTTGACTCCATCAGAGTCGTCAACACTGGGGATCGACTGGCCAAGGTGGCGTCCACCGGGATGCAAACGTAGACGCTTGACCGTGCTGTGCCGTGCTCGAGCAGAAAACAAGGGCTCTCCACGCAAGCCATTTTCCAAAATAAAAATAAAAAAATGGCTTCTATATTGACTAGCTGTGCGGTGGGGCAGTCTTCCGTGGTGCAGCGGTGGTGGGAACTGCAGCTAGCTGCGTTGCTGAAGAACACGCTCAAGCCGCAGGCACACGTATGTGATCTACCAGAATCGATGCACAATACTCTGCGATTGGAAGGGAAGCATCACTGCCTGCTTTCACATGCCCCAGGGAGCAGGCGACAGAGAGACCGTGGCCTGCGCGAATCCTACATGCAGGCTCGTTTGCGCCTGGCTCTACTTATCGAGAGGTTTTCTCCCGTTCACTCTTTTGTAAATCATCGAGAGGTCCTTGCTGTTTGATCGGAGGCTACATCTCAAATCCGATGCACGCTGTCAGGAAGCCTCTGCTTCTACTTTCTGGCAGCTCTCACGCTCGTATTGGGTGCTGGATGAAGTATCATGCCAAGTGTCGAGGGGCCATGGAGAAACACGGCAAAACGGGGTAGACTTACAGAATGTGCTTGCAAGCAAGCACTCTTCAGATTGCAGGAAGTGTGGCGCGGGTGCTGGACACTGCTGGTTCTGTGCGGAAAGCAAGCCATGGATTGAGTGCGCGTGCTGCTGGGACATGCTGTACCTATACTTGCGCTGCTCGCTGTTGTCTCAATGCTGCATGCCTCGCCGCCTTTGTCCTTTCAACACGCTGTTACACTACCTTCCAAGTCGTCTATGAACTCATGAGTCATGCTGAGCGCCTGGGACACAAAATCAGGTCAAATAGCAGGCCGGCACACGTGATTGACTGCGTGTGTGGCCAAGACATCACCACCATAGCATCGGATGCACCTGTGGTCACCGCGGATTCCCGCCGTCTGGGTGACTCTAGATCTCCCACAGCACATGCCACCTGTCACCCACCCGTTCAAAGGCAACTTCCCGGCAGCCCTCCGTCACGCGGGCGCCGCGCCCCTGCAGCTCCAGCCGCACCGCCTCCGCCTTATCCGCATCACTATCTCTACCACCCAAATCGAATTTGTAACGCCCCCAGCCCGGCAGCTCCCGCAGGCCCTCCACCCGCCCCGCCCTCGCAAACTGAGGTTGATGCACCATAGGGCCGTTGATCACAACTGCATAGTTACGCAGACTCGCCTCCCGCAGCCGCGGCATGCGTGCTGTGCACGCTGCGAAGCTGCGTACCACAGCAGCGCCGAGTCGTCGCACAGAGAGGTCGAGTTGCGTGAGGCGTGTCAGCGGCGCAAGACACGCCGCCACGTCCTCCACCGAGTCGTACTGCAGCCCACACACACGCAGCCGCTGCAGGCTTGTCAAGGTTGTGAGCTGCTGTGCGAGCCGGGTGGCCAACACCGCCCCTGTGTCCATGTCGAGGCCGAGCCCGGTGAGCTGAGTCAGGACGCCGAGCGCCGCGAGGCACGCACCAACGAACGCCTCGGGAATCGGCCGGGCGCGGGCAACTTCGGAGCAGCTGATGTTCAAGCCCCGCATGGACAGCAGGCTTCTGAGCGGGCGGAGCAACGAGAGGGTGTGGGGGGTCTCGTGGAATGTGAGCTTTCGCATTGGGTCGGTGCTTTTGAGCCGCAGGTTGAGGCTATGCAGCGCAGTGAGTTGGGTGAAGCAGGGCAGGAGTACTGGCAGGGCGGCCGGTGCTGATGTGGCGCAGCATGGGAGGGTCACGCTTAGGGTAGGGTCTCGCACAGGGTTCTTGGACGCGCTCTCCCGGAAGTGGCACTGCGAGGTGAAGGAGCCAGACGCACGGTCCAGCGAGTCATGCTCGATCCTGAAGCACTGCAGTGCTGGGTGCACCGCCCCTGCCACGGTGATGCGGTGCAGAGGCTCCACTGAAGTAAGCCGATCTTCACAGCAGACGTTCAAGACCTCCAGTGCTGGAAACGGAGGGAGCTGCAACGGCGCCATCTCCCCTGACGCCTGACCAGGCCTCTTTGCATGGCCAACATGGATATGCAGCATTTTGAGGGTGCTGAAGGGCCCTCGCAGTTGTGTGACAGGCATACTCTTTGCGCTCGGGAAGAGCTGCCAGGAGAAGAAGAGGGCAGTGAGGGAGGGGGCGGCGGAGAGGGCCGCGATGAGGGGGGTCGAGCGAGGGTGCCGCGTGATCGGCGCAGCCGAGTCTGCCGGAAAGCCGGCGCCGCTTGCTTGCGGCGTCGCAGGGCGTGTGCACGTGCGCCGCAGACGATGCGCAGAAAGGTGGCTGCATGCGTGCGCGGGTTGGCGCGGGGGTGCTGTGCAGAAGCGCGAGCGCCTCGAGGGAGGGGAGGGCCGAGATGGCGGCCGCGAGCGCGCGGACCGTCACCGCGGTGCCGATGCGGTTGCTGTCTGAGCCTGTGGGCGTTGAGACTGCCAGGTAGGTGAGGCCGGAGAGGCGGGGGAAGGTGCGGAAGATGGTGGCCGCAGGTGGCGCGGCGTCGGTGGCGTGCCATGCGAGCTTGGGGACGCTGAGGGAGGAGAGGGTGGAGTGGTGCAGGAGGGCCTGGGAGAGGAGAGCCGCGTTGGACGCCATCGTGACGGGAGTTTGTACTCGGAGAAGTTGCAGGCCCGGAGAAGTGGTGCGGGAGAGGAGGGAGAGGGTCTCCGGTGAGATTTCGTCGGGGTCGGCGGCGCAGTGCAGCCTGTGCGCTTCGTCCCGCCGGAACTCCGCGCCCGAGTCATCGTCATCGCTGTCTTCCGGGGGGTAGCAAGGGGTGATGTGAAGGTGTGGCCGCTGAGAGGTGACGAGTGCGTCGAGGGATTCCTGTGCGGGCAGCGCATCGGTGTGAGCATGAGCTAAGGTAACTCATATGGGATGCACACACCATACGAGACTGTGTGCGTTGATGTGCGGGGTGTGTCGCGGCTCTTTCACAGCATGCAGAGTTTGAGCTTGGCACAGATCCAGAGCACATTATTACACTGCGACACAATGCGTGCCATTGTGCATTCCTGAACAGAACCGTGTGATTCTGTGGCGTGAGGACGCGAGCAGCTCAGGGACGCACATGCTGCAGCCACAATGGAAACCTCGCGAGAATGTGGTACTTGGCCACCGGCGACGTCTGAAGAACGACCTGCCTCAAATGCTTTGGGAGTGAGTAGAGTGTCTGTTGCATCGCATCAGATTTCTTCTTCTCGGTCCACAGTGTGCGCTCCGCTGCCCGGCGGAGGACCGACGCAAGCTGCCCTCGAGAAGACCACCCGCTATCACCCATCTTCTCACAAACCTGCAAGCACCAGCCTGCTGCTGTGACCGCACTGCCCATACGGCTCGGGCTCACAAGCAGGCCACTGGGCGTGGTGTGGGGCAATGTGGGTGCGTGTTCAATGGGTTCCTGTCAGGTTAAGATGCGGCGCTGTGTGTTACAAGGACAAAGCAAGCAAGGCAGGTAGCACCGCGAGAGCAACAACCAGAGAAACCCACATCACGCAACGAGCCACACGGAACGAGCCACACGCAGCACACACCAACACACCCACGCAACGGCAGCACCCGCGCCGGCCACAGCCACACAGCCACACAGCCACACAACCACATACATCCCCAAACACACACAAGCCGCCCACCCCATTCGCCGGCCCCTCCGGCTTTTTCCTTTGTAACACACAAGCCGCCCACCCCATTCCCACAAGCACACCCACACGCCCACCCCCACCCACACCCCGCGAACCAGCTAGCCAGGCGCAAGAGCCCCGAAAGCACACGCAGGCAAGGCTGCCAAACAAAGAAACAGCGAGACCCCGGCAACAACCCCCCGCCCCGGGGAGGCCCCCTCCCCCCACCCACCCCGCTCGGCCCTCGCACACCACCCAGCGCACCCGCAAACCCACACCTGCAACCCCCAACGCCCAGCCAGGCCCGCCCCAATCCCCCCGGTCACGCCGCAGCGGCGGGCCACACGCAGACACATGGGTCAGACATGCCGCTGCAGCGGCGCTGTGTGCGGGTGCTTGCCGTGACTGGGCCATGCGTTCGGGCGGATTCGACGTGGATGCCACACTCCTGACGTGCGTACATTGGGCTATTCGTGTGCTTGCTCGTTGCCTTGGCCGTGCAACCGGCCCCTCCGGCTTTGTCCTGGTCACACAAACAGGCTCATGTACTTGCTGAGTTCAAGATTGCTGCTCGGTCGTCATGCGCAGCGCACCTGGATGGCATTCGCGAGCTCCCCGGGCTCGTGTTTGCTGGTGTTGCGGGGGTCCACTGTACACCACGCCTGGAAGCTGTCCAGCGTGACTCCCTCCGGCAGCTCCTTCACCCCGCTTGACTCCATCAAAGTCGCCATTACTGGCGATCGACTGGCCAAGGTGGCGTCCACTGGGATGCAGACGTAGACGCTTGCCCGTGCTGCACCGTGCTCGAGCAGGAAACAAGGGCTCTCTACGCAAGCCATTTTCAACAGATGCAAGAATATAAACTCTGACATCGATTATCCATGCGGTGGGGATGTCTTCTGTGCTGCAGCGGTCGTGGGTACTGCGTTGCTGAGGAGCACGCTCAAGCCGCAGGCACACGTATTTGATCTACCAGAATCTATGCACGACACTCTGCGATTGGAGTGGTAGCATCAGGAATGGTAGCATATGGCAGGCATTCACATGCCCGAGGGAGCAGGCGACAGACCATGGCCTGTGCGCAACCCACCTGCAGGCTCGTGTCACACGAGTCGTGTGCGCCTGACATATTGAGGGGTCCCTCAGGCTGCTCTTTGATCCGAGGCAACATCTCTACTCGGATACACACTGACAGGAAGCCTCTGCTTCTACGTGGCAGCCCTCAAGCTCTTACTGTGTGCCGGACGAGATCTCATGAGATGGCACTATCTCATGCCAATTCGAGAAGAGTTGAGATGGCAGTTTCTCATGCCACTTCGAGAAGCCAGGAAACATTGAGACAACGGGGTACACTTCCAGCGTGTGCGGGCAGGCAAGCGCCCTTGCAGGTGGTGCTGGACACGAGCTGGTGCTGGACACTGCCGGTTCTGTGTTACAAGGACACTGCCGGTTCTGTGTTACAAGGACACTGCCGGTTCTGTGCGGAAAGCAATTTGCTTTCGTTGAAGCCATGCATTGAGTGTGCATGCTGCTGTGTGTCATACCTGTTCTTGCGCCGTTCTCGTCGCTGCACGCCTCGCTGCCTATGTCCTGCTTACACACTACCACACAACCTTCCATGACGACTCTCAAACCCATGAATCATGCTGAGCGGCTGGGAAACAACATCATGTCACACAGCAGGCCGACACAGCATGTTCAGCCGGCACACGTGATCGACTTCGTGTGTGGCCAACACACCACCAACATAGCATATACTATATCGGATGCACCTGTGGTCACCGCAAATTCCCACCATCTGCGTGACTCTAGATCTCCCACAGCTCATGTCAACTATCACCCATCCCTTCAAAGTTGATCTCTCGGCAGCCCTCCGTCACGCAGGCGCCGCGCCCCTGCAGCTCCAGCCGCACCGCCTCCACCTCATGAGCGTCCTTGTTTCTTCCATATACACCAAATGTGTACCGCCCCCGGCCCGGCAGCTCTCGCAGAGCCTCCGCCCACCCCTCTTCCGCAAACTGACGGCAAGGTATTGCCATGTTGGCGCTCCGGACGGCCGTGCACAAGCTCAGCCTCCCCTCTTGCAGCTGCGGCATGCATGCTGCGCCCTTCACAAAAGCGCTGACAACATCAGCCCCGACCGGCCGAGTCGTCAGCTCGAGCAGCGTGAGGCGCGTCAGCCGCGCGAGACACGCCCCGACCTCCTCCGCCGTTTCATACCGGAGCCCTTGCACGCGCAGACGCTGCAGCGTGGTCAGGGTTTTGAGTTGCTGTGCAAGCCGCGTGGCCGGCACGGCTCCGTTGTATACATCGAGGGCCAGCCCGGTGAGCTGAGTGAGTGCGCCCAGCGACGCGAGCCACGCACCCACAAACGCCTCGGGAACCACCCCAAAGGAGCCATATCCGGCGCAGCTTATGTCTAAGCCCCGCATGGACTGGAGGCAGGTCAGCAGGCGGAGCATCGAGAGGGTCTGGGGTGTCTCTGCTGGGAGATGGTTTGAAATGGTGCTCTCAAGCCGCAGGTGCAGGCTGTGCAGGGCCGTGAGCTGAGAGACGCAGCGGAGGAGGACTGGACACGCTGCCGGCGCCGCTACTGCGCAGCATGGAAGAATTACGCTCAGGGGCGGGTTGTGGACCGGGCGTGTCTTCTGAGGGGCGTGGCATCGCGCGCGGAACGACTCGTACGCTGCATCGAGAGAGTCGAGGCGGACCGTGAATTGCTGCAGCGCCGGTTGCACCGCCGCCGCAGCGGCGAGGCGATTCAGAGGCTCCTCCATTGTGAGGCTGTGTCTGCAGCAGACGTGCAGGGCCTGCAGTGCCGGCAGGGGGGGGAGCTGCAGGGGCGCCAGCCCTGCTGACGAATGCGGCATCGGATCTCTGGGCGGCGGTGCATTGCTCACGTGAATATCGAGGGTCCTGAGGGTGGTGAAGGGGCCTTGCAGGCGGATAGCAGGGGTGTCTTTTGGGACTGGGCGGGGCTGCCAGGAGAATATGAGCGCAGTCAGGGAGGGGGCGGTGGAGAGCGCCGCTACGACCGAGTCAAGGGAGGGGGCAACAGCATCGGGGGAGCCGACTTTTCCGCAGAGCCGGCGACGTTTGCACGCGGAGCCGCTGGAATTCGTGACGCAGTACGCTGGCCGGTGGTTGCGGGGTGGCTCCGGTGTGGCCCGCGTGAGCGCGACGGCAGCGAGGGCGGGGAGGGCCGAGACGGCGGCCGCGAGGGCGCGCACTGTGGCCGCGGCGCCGGCGCGGTCCCCATCCGGGAAAGCGTGCGGGGAGACCGCCAGGTAGGTGAGGCCGGTGAGACGCGGGAGGGTGTGATAGATGGTGGCTGCAGGGGGCATCGCGACAGCGGCATGCCACGCGAGGGTGGGGACGCTGAGGGATGAGAGGGTGGAGTGGTGGAGGAGGGCCTGGGAGAGGAGGGCGGCATTGGAGGCAATCGTGACGGGGATCTGCACTCGCAGAAGTTGCAGGCCGGGGTTAGAGGGGGTGGTGCGGGAGAGGAGGGAGAGGGTCTCTGGGGCGATGGTGTCCGGGTCGGCGGCGCAAAGCCGCCTCTGCGCCGCGTCGTGCCGGACCGCGCGGGCCCGCTCGGCGCCGGAGTCGTCGCCATCATCGTCGCTGTCCTCCGGGGGGCGGCAAGGGGTGATGTGAAGGGACGGGCGCGGCAGCTGAGAGGTGGCGAGTGCGTCGAGGAACTCCTGTACGGGTGGCACATGTGCATGAGCACGTGCATGGACTCGAGCGGTGGAAGTCTGGTGGTGGCCGCTAGATGAGCCTGCGGTAGGCTGCAGATTGGATGCCTCGCTCGGTGGCGGGCCCGGATCTCGGAGTTGGCAATGTCCCAATGGACAGAGCCATGCAATCGTGAATACATACCACCGCATCGTCACGCGAGGATTGCGTAGGGTTTGCATGCGTAAGTGCATACGCAATCATGCGCATGTGGCTAAGCGGAACATGCCGAGGTGGCAGACACGGCAGCGTGGACGTGTTGCACGCGCTCGGTGCAGGTGCTGCCCGGGCTCGGCAAAGTCATCAGGGGCGTCATCGGTAAAGCATCTGAAGGCTTCTAGAAGGTTCTGGTGGTGCTGTGTGGTGCGAACGCTGTGCGCTGCCGTTGCACAAGGGCAGGTGCGGAGAAGGTGGTGGCACCGCTGGCGTTGCACATGCCTTCCAGGTGGGCCACACCACCAAGGTAGTGGTGTGGGGCACACTGGCCGCAGTCACATCATTGCGATCACCACAGCCGCATCTCCCAGATTTATCCATGGATAGGCCACACACCCTGCGCATGTCTGGAGTGCAGAATTCTGGCGGTGTGGTGGGAAGTACCGGGATGCGACTGCATGCATGAGCGGATCCCCTGTTTGCGCCACGGCTCATGTGCACAGGCAGCATATGCATGGATGCTTGGTGCCGAACAAAACAGCAGCGCAGCTGCCAGTTTGTGGTACTGCGTGCGTGTGAATAGTCTGGTGTGCAGCGTGAAGGGTGCAAGCAGCCTAGCGATAGAGACGCACATGCTGCAGCCACAGCGGAAACCTCGCAAGAGCGTGGTATTCGGTTCGCAGCATTGTCTGAAGAACGACTTGTCTCAGATGCTTCGGTAGTGAGTAGATATCCTGTTGCATCTGATCAGAATATTTGTTCTCCGTCCATCGTGTACGCTGCACCGCACAGCCCAGGGCTCGTGCCAGGCGCCCTCGAGAGGCCTGCCCGCTGTCACCCATCTTCTCACACACCTGTAACCACAAGCTTGCTGCTGTGGACACACTGCCGCGACGGCCCGGAAAAACATGACAAGGTCGTATCCCTGCTCAGTTGGTAGACTTTGAGCTAACGCCATGCGCACCTGTAAAGCAGCGACGAGCTCCTCGGGCTCGTGCTTGCTGGTGTCTAAGGGGTTCCCGCAGCGTACTGTACACCACGTCTGGAAGCTGTCTACCGTGACTCCCTCGGGCAGCTCCTTCACCCCGCTTGACTGGAGGAAGTTTTGCAAAACTGGGGACCGTTCGGCCAACGTGGCGTCAACTGGGATGCAGACGTAGACGCTAGACCTCACTGTGCCGTGCTCGAGCAGAAAGCAAGGGCTCTCCACGCAGGCCATGATCAACAGAGGTAGTCACTCGTGTTCAATGTAATCAGCGGCACGGTAGGGCAGTCTTCTGTGCAGCTGAGGCCGTGGGCAGTCTGTCGCTGACGAGCACGCTCAAGCCGAGGGCACGCGCATCTAGTCGACCAGCATCTCTGCACGACATGCAATGAATGGATAAGAAGCTTTATTGCAGGCATGTACGTGCCCGAGGACTCAGGCGAAGGGCCCAGCCTGCCTGGCTCGTTTGGGCTTGGCTCTAGTTATCGAGGCCGGCCCGCTGTTTGATCCGCGGGATGCCCACGACTCCTGACAGGCGGGGTCACGTACTCTCCGCTTCAAACCGGTAAAAAACACGCATTCGTGGATGAACTGATTCTGGCGTTTTGTCGCGATATCAAGTTTCGAGTCGATGTCTCTGCTTCTGCCTCCCGACGCAATTGACCATGTTCACCTCCGTCCCCGTTTCGCCGTACCTTGCGAAGAGACTCTGCGATCTAGATATGTATGGGAGCTTGCTTGCATTGTGGATCTGCCCAAAGATGTGCCCTTCGAGCTCGACGGTAATGAAGAGCGGGCTGCGATGTCGCGTCAACTCCACGTGCATCCTCGCCGGAACAGCTCCAGGTGAGCACAGAGTCACGTCGAGGCCAACATGATGCTCTGATAACGGTGCGCTATTATTTGCAACCAGCTGCTTCACCCCAGCTTTCAGCTTCAGCTCCAGCCCTCGCGGGCAAACGTTCACATAGACGGGACTGTTTCCGCGTCCAAATTGGCCGAAGGGTCCCGACAAAAGTCTTTCTTTGGAATGCAGATTATGCTGTGCTGCGCGCCATGATGCCTTGAAGAGGGCATTTAGCAGGTGGTGCTCAGCAGCACCACCTGCTGGTAATTGGCAAGATGACCACGTCGACAAGGGCCTGTGCGTTCGCACCAGGTGCGATCGCTATGAGTTGCTAAGGCGTCTGATCGAACGTTGGCGTGAACGTGGCGTGTGTTGTTGTCCGTTGGACCGCCGGTCGCATCCAGTATGTCCAGTGACACTTCCGCCTCGCTGGCGTGCCTAGCACATGCTGCATGTCGCATACACTTCACGAACCAATGAAACGTGCATGTGACAGGAGTTTGCAGCAGCATGGTGCCTATGTTGGTGGAAGTCTCGGTTGCTGGATGGCCAATGTTTGTACTGGCATTGCCATATGGCAGCTTACTTCAAAGTAACTCACAAGCTATACGCAGGCTCCACAGCTCATATAGAAACATCAAATATGATCAGCCTCCGCGAGCGGCGGAGGTCATTCACCTACCTGTGAGATAGCTGTCATCCACGCACGCTCGCGATTCATTAATCACAAGCTCAGGCGTCCACCAGTACATAGCACATCCGCTAGAGCTCGGGCACCCCATGAACATGCATCAGTCCAATCCCTGACCTCCTTGGGTTCTGCGGACATCCTCATGGGGACCTGTACAGCTGTTCTCACCGTGGCTACAAGGAGCGCTGCACCGGCTCCCTTGCTCCAGTGTCCAGGGATACATGAGGATCTGGTGGCCAGTAGTCAAACTGGCAAACAGATCCTCCAGCGTTCCGCACTCTATCAATCCTAGGACCCGGCAAAATCGGTGCCGCCCTTTGTGTTTCATAAGTCAGTTTGATGTGGCCCGAAAAAGCTGCCTAGTGCGCAGACGCTTTCATGCCCCTGCACACCTTTGTCGCCACACCAGTGTTGGGTCGCTTTGCAGCATTTCCGGGGCTGCCACCCCGAAGTTAGACCTGCAATTTCGGAATTGTTCTATGTGATTGGGCCCGATGACCCAACACTGCTCCACACACAGCTGCTGGCCACACACAGTATACATGCGGAACCTGAAGCGAAGGCCATGGAAGCGGTCACCTCTGCGCCGCCCCGCCTGTAGACACGCCGACTCCTCCGCATGCCTTTTGTTCAAAGTGGTGAAACCTGTGACATCAACACTGGCACCGGCCCCTCTGCCGCCGCCGGGCCCAGTTGCTTGGGCAGCGCACGAGCCCGATTTCCGTGGGCTCCATAACGCCCGCCATGCATTTGATTATCCCCTTCTGCGGTGTGGCTGGGGCGTCGCTGTGCGCATGCTGCCGTCACATGAGGTGCACTGACGGGAGTCTGGGCCTGCGCAGCGCCCACGTCTTGACTGTATAGCGCCCACGTCTTGACTGTATAGCGCCCACGTCTTGACTGTATAGGCTTTGAGTCTTCAGCCCTCAAGAGCTCTACGTGTGCAGCAGTGTTGGTGCATTGGGCCCGATCACATAGAACACTTCCGATTATTCGCCTCTAATTTCGGGGTGGCAGCCCTGGAAATGCAGATGATCGACCCTTAAGGCCTGTGGAGCTTCGATAGGCTTCGAGAGCTTCGTGTGGACAGGGCTGTCCCCAGGCCTCCATGCACGTACCAATTGCATTCACGGCCCCCTGCTACTGCTGACCCCGGTCCCCGGCCACCTTAATTCCCTCTTGGGACCCTCTGTCCTGCTGTACATGTCACCCACAGGCCGGCACATGAGGCGGGCGGCCTCCTCCCACATTTCACTCTGTGCTGCCCTTTAACCAGTCCTGCGGCGTGTACAGAGTCTGCACTGTCGGCAGAGTATGTAGCATGCTCGGAACACGGCTGTTTAAAACAAACAAACAAAAAACTGCGGTCTATGTAAGAACAAAACTGTCCAGTGGCACCTGCTGCAGAGGCATGCAGGCAGCCATGCCAACTCTGCACCTGTCTGCTCACGTTGCCGTCACGATGGCGAGTTTCCTGGATCCGGCTGTTCATCAATGGATGGGTTGTTTCATAAGTAGGTCAAGAACTTGCTTCGTGGTGTCACAGAACGATGAATTGGTCCATGTCGCATTGAGGCCAAGTGCAATGCAATGTACCACCCCGAGCAAACAATCATGATATCACGAGAAGCCGCACAGCCAGCACATCCAGCCAGCCCAGAAAGAAAGGTCTGTTGTGACCAAAGTTGTTTTAGATCCCTGAGATGCCAGTGCTAGATCGTGACTCAGCAGCATGGAGATCACTAGTAGCTATGGCAGCGACTGGGTAGGTATGGCAGTGCCAGAGTGATCATGACTACCACATGGAAGTACCCAGTGGAATTAGAGCAGAATGAACTAGAGTAGAGTTCATCAGTGATGCACAGCCATGTGCAAGTTCACGCTGCTGGCACAAGCCCCACATAACTGCAGCATTGACCTACTCCTTCCGTTCCCTGGCCTTGAAGGCTGGATGCAGGCCCTGTGCACTGCGGACAAGTTCCCCAATGCAATCCAATCAGGTCCCACATTTTGATATTCGAAGTTTCATGCCCGTGCTGGTGTCAGTGCACTGGCACGTGATGCAGCAACTTCACATTGTGGATGCTATGTGACCAGTAGCACCAAGCTACTTTCGCGGTGCTGCCCGCCTTGCTGCCTTTGTCCTTGTAACACCAAGCTTGGCTGACTAGTGCTGCCATGTATCGGCACGACTAAGCACAGGTACAGTACTGGTACGTGCACTGAAGAGAGCATTAGGCGACGTGGCGCCTGCGCGAGCATGCTACAGGCGTCGGAACGCTGCGAGGCTTCGGTAGTTGTAAGATCATGTACGAACTGTGCGCCTCGCCTTTCGCCAAAGGGCACAACGAGAGCCACGATCGTGTTACTGCGTTGCATACGCTCCGGCTTCCGCTGGATTCGGTGGCCCTGACAATATTCCGGGTATATATAGCACTGATTCGAACTGAAGCTGCAGACCTAGAAAGCTTCGTTCAGCACTTCGAACTCACCGCTAGTCCAGCGTCTCAATTAAGCCTGCTTCGCGTTTGCCGGTGACATCTGTGCCTTCGATTCGAGACTGTCAACGTCTTACGGCTTCAAGCTTTCCATCCTTTTGGAGTACCCGGGTCGGTACCGACATGTGCGTCTTTCGCGATCCACGACGCTGCTCGGGCGTCCACAGCAGCGCGTGCCTCGTGACGTGCACATTGCGAATGACTGCTCGTAGCTGCAGCATACGCAAACACTGCACTGGTGCCTGCATTGGTGTTGCGACAGCACTCCCAGTGAACGATGAATCTGCTGCAGAGCAAGCTTTGACTATGAATACCGCAGTGTACTGGGTGAGGCGTTTGGTTCCCTTGCAGTGATATACAATGTTCTTGGCAATGCATGCATACGGGTGCCATGACAGTGTATCTTGCATCTTGCAGCCGATCTGACGCCACACCCATTCCTGCTAGCTTTGTCACCACCAAATCCGCTGCGGCATTACAGCAGGGCTGCTGTAATGCCGCGGCCCCATTGTACATGACCAGGAATACAGACAGGTGAGCAGCCCCAAACAAACACAGCAGGAGCATAATAGAACCGCACACAGCATACATCGGTTTGCCTACAATCAAGGCAGCCACATGTCTCTCGCCAACCCTCAGACCTCGCTGGATGCAGGATGTACGCCGCAGCAGCAGTTGGCCTCATGGCGGCCACCGCCGCCATCGCCCCGGCGCAGGCCTCCGCCGCCGTCTCAACCGGCACCACCACCTCCCGCACCCTCCTAGCCAAGGACGGCACTGACGGCAACGAGGGCGACGAGGGCGATGAGGGCAACGAGGGGCTTGACCGCTTCACACGCCCCAGCCTCGACGGCGGCGATGAGGGAGATGAGGGCGATGAAGGCAACGAGGGTGATGAGGGCAATGAGGGAGATGAGGGGGGAACCCCTGACAAGGACGGAGATGAGGGCGACGAGGGCAATGAAGGGGACGAGGGTAATGAGGGCAACGAGGGGGATGAGGGTGGCTCTAGCGGCGGCTCCTCCGGGTCCACCCTCTCATCCGTCACCTGCACCTCCCAGGCCACCGCAGCCACATTCTCGGCGATGGAAAGCGCCCACGCGACCGCCGTGGCGGAGGTCTTCACCGAGTTCTGCCGTGCCGACTTCGACGGCGCGATCGCCGTCGCCGTGGCGGCCGCGGAGGACTCGGGCTTTGCGGTCGCGGAGGCGCTCGCGCAGACGCAGGCGCAGTGTGTGACGACCGGCCTCGCGTTTGGTTGTGCGAGCGCGGTCGCGGCGGCGGAGGCGTGGGCAGAGGCGACCGCCGAGGCTCACGCGACGGCCGTCGCGGCGAGCGCGGAGGAGTGCGACTGCCTCGCCGACGCCGCCGCGCTGTCCGTGGGTACCGCGTCGTCGTTCGTGGAGCTTGTGGCTGACGCGTTTGCCCGCGCGGAGGTGACCGCGTGCTCTGAGGGTGACGCGGAGTCTTTCGCGGTGGCCTTTGCGTGGTGCTCCGCGCGCGCCTACGCCACCGTCTTCACCACGGTGCGCACCTGCGCACCAGTGTTGGGTCATCGGGCCCGGTCACATAGAACAATTCCAAATATCCAGGTCTATTTTTTGGGTGTCAGCCCTGAAAATGCTGTCAAGCGACCCAACACTGCTGCGCACACACACCTGTCTTGCTGGCACCTGCAGTGTCCAAGACCAGGCATGGGTTCACTCCAAACATGTGGAAGCAGAGCGCTTGCACGCTACCCATATACAGTACTTGCCGTGTTCTGGCGCCGACAGACATGCTCGAATGGAAGATGTGACGTCATGAATCCACGTGACAGAGGCTTGGGCAACGCTCGTTGCTAATCCAGTGTGTGGCTACAGGCAATCGCCCAGGCTCTGCTGGAGGGCGACTGCTTCACCACCGAGGTGGCCACGACGATCACGGCCGCCACGGGCGCCGACTTTGAGGTGATCGAGGGCTGCGAGCGTGGTGACTTTGCCGCCGGTGATGCCTCTGGATCCGCAGACGGCTCCACTGCTGAGGGCGTACGCTCCCAGACCCTCCAATACCTTATGATTCTAAGACATGGAGCAGAGCATCCGTGCCATGTTGGCTTCATTGTCACTTGCGTCCCGAATACGATATGATTGCACTGCATGTGGTGGACAGTATGCGTGCACACGCCCATGCATGTGGTCTCGCAACACAGGCCAGGGAGGCCTTCCCTACAGTATGCTGAGGCACCTGCCACAGTAGGCACCAGCATCTATAGCTGGTGTCTGCCACAGTAGGCACCAGCATCTATAGCTGGTGTCTGCCACAGTAGGCACCAGCATCTATAGCTGGTGTCTGCCACAGTAGGAACCAGCATCTATAGCTGGTGTCTGCCACAGTAGGCACCAGCATCTATAGCTGGTGTCTGCCACAGTAGGCACCAGCATCTATAGCTGGTGTCTGCCACAGTATGCACCAGCATCTATAGCTGGTGTCTGCCACAGTAGGCACCAGCAGCTATAGCTCGTGTCTGCCACAGTAGGCACCAGCAGCTATAGCTCGTGTCTGCCACAGTAGGCACCAGCATCTATAGCTTGTGTCTTTGCGACACCACAGCGTAGCGCTGCCGAGCCGCGTGCCTCCTTGAGGGCCTGGCCAGGATCATCTCATGCGTTGTACAAAGGATCCTTAAGTCTACTGTCCAATAGGATACGGCTCGGTAAATTCAGGTTTACTTTACTTTGCTTTACTGTTGTGATTGCAGCCACCGAAACGCAGTGACCTGGTGGCAGGCTACATCTGACAGCCTCATCGTGGCATGCTTGAGTGCTGCATCTTGCCATGCTCTCAGCAGCGCAGCTGTGTGCCAAATCAGCTATGCCACAAAACCCAACACAGGTCCAAAGTGTTGTAATGCTAATATATGGCATGGTCTGTGCACAGTGGCGCATGATGTATTCCGCAGCTTGGACTTGCTTTCACGCCATTGCCCTGGACTGCTGCAGTTGGCGGGGTGTCGCCGACACCTGGCAGTGGATGAAAGCTCACGCCCCTGTGGTGCATGTGCAGCAGGCGAACGAGGACCCCCACTAATTCATCAGATCTTGACAGGTGGGCTATGATGTCAAAGACGCTGATGGACCGTTGATCTTGATTTTCAAGATCGGCAGGGGGGGCTCCATTTGACGGGCAGGCAGGGTCCTGGATCTGAGCCGAAGCTGAAGCTTCGAGTTGATGCAGTACAGGATGTGGAGGGAGGTTGTCGCCCTATAGAAGTAGTCAGCTTTGGGTTGAGAGCAGTTGCGCACTGCAGTTGCGTTCGCTGGTTGTCATTTCAGAATGTTGTAGAAGAGTGCTGACGGGTCAGTTGTTTGCCGTCACCGGTGGGACTGTGCTTGTGCGCGATTTGTTTTCGAGCTGCAGCATGCGGCTCGTCGTTGTTGGGACTGCTCAACAAGTGGCACATGAGGGCGTCTGGCGAGCATCCCACAACGGAGGGCCTGTTGCCCGGACACGGTCTGTGCTGATAGGATGCTAGGGCCACTCTGTGACTCTGCAGCCTGGCGAATGCTTCCATATCCAAGGGCCAAGCAGGTGCAGGAATGCTGACTGCTTGGATTTGTCTGCGATTGACTGTATATACCACCTGTCTGGTGGGGCAAGCTGCAAGATGCAAGGGTAGAGAGACACTGAACGTGGTATCACATGAAAAAGAGGCAGATAGCCCTGCAGGGACGAACATACAATCAAGGAAACCCCTGGATGCTTGCACAGCCATTCGGCGACACCATGCTCAGACACCATGGAACCATGGTGTCTGAGCATGTGGCTTGGTGGGGTGGGGGTGGGTCTTGGGGCCGGGGCGGCCCCCGGCAATCGGGCGGCCATGATGGGCGGCCTCAGGCAGCAGTGTGTTGGGTTTGTGTTGTGGGATATCCATATCTGGGGATCCAAGAATATAGATGACATAATCAAGGGAGGAGTCATCTAACAAAGGACTCGTTGCTTCAGGTGAGCCCCAGTGGCTAGAGCATGTCGTGTGTACTCTAGAGGTCACCGGTACAATTCTTACTTTCATTTCTGCCGCGCGACTTTACGCGTTGGCAAGGTACGCTCCCCTCCACGTCGTCATGCACAGTCAGCATGCTTACCAGCTCAGGCACGCGCATTAACCCCTGTGCACACTCGATGAAACTAACACGCGTCTTAACAGTTTGGCCCTGTCGTCCGGCGGCGGGCGTTGTGGTGCTGGTGGTTGTGATGTTGTGTGTCGGCCGTGGGGTTTGTGCGTGCGCGTGTGTGGGTCTGGGTTTGTGGGTGTGTGGGTCTGTGCGTGTGTGTGCCGGTGTGTTACAAAGGAAAAAGCCGGAGGGGCAGGTAGCACCGCCAGGACCAAAAGGGAGAGCACAAGAAACGCAATGCGCACGCAGCAAGAGAGCCACAGCCAACGCCAAGGCACAACAAGCACACACACACCCCCACGCTCCCACACACCACCACACGAACCACACACTGACACCCGACCCACGCACCCACGCACCCGCACGCGGCCCAGACCCAACCCCCAACACACACACCCACACGCCAACACGCAACACGACCCCGCCGCCCGCGCGGCAGCAGCAGCTGTGTGCTGGTGTGTGGGTGTGTGCTTGGCGGTCTGCGGGTCTGTGTCGCTTGCTGCGCCGGTGCTAGGTGAGATGTTCGTGGGTGTCTTGGTGTTTGCTTCGTCTGCTTGCTCCTTTCGCGGTGCTGCCCGACTTGCTGTCTTTGTCCTTGTAACACCATGGAACCAATTCATTCCCCCCCACAACAACACACCCGCACGGACCCTCCCCACGTTGCGGGCCCATCAATATAGTCAGACCGATGTGCATACCCAAGTCACCTGACATCTGTTCGTGCATGTTTGATGACAAGAGCCTGCTGTCGGCCCGGCCAGCACCCCGAAGGTGCGCCCCACATGTCATCTCGCCATGGCCAGAGGAATAGCTGAAACCTCTTGGAACTGCGGTGCTGCATGTCACTGCGGCGGCAGGCCGCTCCCGCAGACTGGCTGGGAGCTGCGTAGCCCCTGAATGGCAGCCCGCACAGCATGCAGCAGGTCCTTGTTCTGGAGTCTCCGGGATGGTGAATTTCTGCGGATACACTCCGGCAACGCAGCAGCTGCACTACACAGCACCGCAACACAACATGCACCCAGCTTGTCTGATGTTGTGTACAGGAGCCTGGCATGAGGCTGGATCCATAACGTTCACTTGACTTCTGCGCAGCTCGGGAACCAGCATACGACACTACACAAGGAGCACCCTCAACAACGGCTTGTCGCTCACTGGCCTCCATTTCCACTGAGCCTACAGATAATCCTCAGCCTGTGCCCACCCAAGCCCGCCAATTCGTGCGGCCCGGCTCACCATTGCTCGTGCACAGTCCCTTAGCGGGATGCCCACACTCCCCATATCGCTGCGGCGCAGAGGCACCTGATGCTGCACATTGCTGCGCGTCGGCGCCTCTGTCTTCGCGACCACCACCTCGAGGTGCGTGAGCATCGGCAGCGGCCCCAGGCCTGCCTTGAACTCGGCTGCCACCTCGTGTCCGGTCTCCACACGCAGCCGTTGCAGCCGGGTGAGCCTGAGCAGCTGCGCGACAACAGCGCGTGCCTGCGGGGAGAAGCCACCCGCTTCCGGTGACGCCTCTGCGCACAGCGACAGCCGTGTCAGCTGAGTCAGCGCACTGAGGGGCATCGCCATCAGCGCAGTCGCCGCCATGGCCGCGCTCATCGTTCCTGCAGAGCTCTGCACCTCCAGGTACTGGAGCGAGTGCAGGGTGGTCAGGGGATCCAGATCTGCATGCGATGTTGGCTGCGAGAACCCCTCGCCAACTAAGAGCTCGAGGCTGTGAAGGTTGGAGAGCTGCGAGAGGCTGGCGAGGGATGCCGCGCAGTCCTGCCCGCGGCAAACACAGAGATGAAGCTCCAGTCGCACATGGAGGCGAGGGGCCAGGTCCTCTGCCCCCGCTGGCGCCTCTGCCGCGCACACAGAGGCTCCGCAGGTGTCCGGGGCAGCTGATTCGCGGATATCCAGGAGCTGCAACGCGGGTTGCTGCGCCGCGGCGGCGATGACGGCCGCCGCGCGGAAGGTCTCCCTCGCATAGTACCTCACCTCAGCACGCAGCACGCGCAGCGCGAGCAGCGGCCCAAGGTCCAGCGGCTGCATGTCGCGATCGGACTTCCGTGCGTCAGAGATGGATTTGTCGAAGACAACGTGAAGGCAGCGGAGCGCTGTGAAGGGGCCGCGGAGGCTGGAGAGGGACAGCTGGTTTGCATGCGGCTGCTGCCAGGGGATGGTAAGGGCTGTGAGGGAGGGGGCGGTGGCGAGTGCCGCGATCGCGGGGTCGAGGGAGGGCGGCGTTGGGGCGCGGCCGATGAATCCGTCAGGCCGGTGCCGTTTTGGGATCGGAGGACGCTCGCCGGATGGCTGGCGCATGGTGTGTGTGTGTGTGTGTGTGTGTGTGTGTGTGTGTGTGTGTGTGTGTGTGTGTGTGTGTGTGTGTGTGTGTGTGTGTGTGTGTGTGTGTGTGTGTGTGTGTGTGTGTGTGTGTGTGTGTGTGTGTGTGTGTGTGTGTGTGTGTGTGTGTGTGTGTGTGTGTGTGTGTGTGTGTGTGTGTGTGTGTGTGTGTGTGTGTGTGTGTGTGTGTGTGTGTGTGTGTGTGTGTGTGTGTGTGTGTGTGTGTGTGTGTGTGTGTGTGTGTGTGTGTGTGTGTGTGTGTGTGTGTGTGTGGTGTGTGTGTGTGTGTGTGTGTGTGTGTGTGTGTGTGTGTGTGTGTGTGTGTGTGTGTGTGTGTGTGTGTGTGTGTGTGTGTGTGTGTGTGTGTGTGTGTGTGTGTGTGTGTGTGTGTGTGTGTGTGTGTGTGTGTGTGTGTGTGTGTGTGTGTGTGTGTGTGTGTGTGTGTGTGTGTGTGTGTGTGTGTGTGTGTGTGTGTGTGTGTGTGTGTGTGTGTGTGTGTGTGTGTGTGTGTGTGTGTGTGTGTGTGTGTGTGTGTGTGTGTGTGTGTGTGTGTGTGTGTGTGTGTGTGTGTGTGTGTGTGTGTGTGTGTGTGTGTGTGTGTGTGTTACATCAGCTAGGAAATGCGCCCTCGGCCTGGCCGCGAGCAGCAGAGGCTCGAGCTGCAGATCTGCGGAGGCCTGGAGGCAGCATATGCAGGGGCATGTGCAGCCGACGAGTCATGCATCGCTTGGTTTTACATGAGGTGATGTGGTCAGTGTGAAATCCACAGGTTGCGTTGCAAGGGAAACATCACCGACATGTGTAATGCCATTTGCTACAAGTACAACCCAGTAAACACTTGCATGGATGCCGTCCACAGGTCGTGCATGCCTGCCCACGCGACACACCAAGAACGGAGCAGCTATGCTATCACAGGAATATGCACAGGGCGTCTCATGTGATGCACATGTCCTTGACAAATTGTGCTGATAGGATCATCAAGTACCATTTGTAGCACAGAACAGCTGATTTAGCGACAGGCTTGTGCTGCTGTTGTGTAGCAATTGCTAACACCTACAGCATGGCCTACCGTGAGGAACTACAGCGCGTGTCGATCAAGCAATGATTTGGCAGCAGTCAGGCTAGCAAGACTCTGCAGAATCTTTGCGTGGCATTCTACAGTGGTTCTGGATCAGCTTGGCGGGTGGATACCGAAGAGCAGTGCTGGACAAGTATCTGTGCTACCATGCACATGTGGCAGTCAGAACCTCCTAGCAGCCCCACATATCACCCGCAGGCAGACTCTGAATTGCAATAACAACGCATGTGTCATCTCCATACGTGCGTATGGCACCTTCACAGCCTTGTATAAAGATACACAGCAACCGCGGCAACGCAACCATACTCGGATGTAGCAGCGCCCAGCGCATGTCCGTGTGTCGACAATGCTCTCGTGCTGTGCATGGCGCAGCGGTGTGGCCAGTGGTGTCTCGTGACGCACGCCTGGGTGGTGCAAGGACAATGCGTGCGAGGCAGGTAGCACCGCAGGCCACAACCAGGGGAGCCGCACACGCACGCAACCAGCAACGCGCAGGACATACCAAAACACGCACACCCAACCGCACACGGCAGCACCCGCCCGGGCCGCAGCCACACACACAGCCAGGCCCCTCAACCCCACACCCACAATCACACCCACACGCCCACCCCCACTCGTACCCTGCCCCCCAGGCCGGCCCCAGAGCCCCGAAAGCAAACGTAACCCAGGCTGATAAGCCAACAGCACACTTATCACTTCTCGGTCATTGTGTTTTCTGTTATCACTTCTCGGTGTGACACACACCGAGAAGCCTAAAACGATCCCGGGGAGGCCCCAGCCGCCCCCAGCAAACCCCGACCCGCCCATCACCCCAGCCCGTCCCACCCAAACCACCGTGCCGCTCGCCCACGGCGGGCCACACACAAACGCACGGCAACGGCGGCGCCAACGCGCGGCACACCCAGCGCAAGGCTGGCGTTGCAAGGCCAACGGCGAGCCAGCGCCGCCAGCGCCATAAAGCAGACGAGGCCGCGCGTGCGAGCAGCTACAACAACGTAACAGGTAGCCAGGGCGGGGATGTACTGCCACTCACGCCGGGTGGCCCGTAAACGCCGCTCACAGGACACCAGGCCTGAAGGCGATGCGCGCCCGCCCGGGATGCCTCTTAGGCGGTCGTCGCTGCATGCGCTCGCGGCCTCGTCCGCTTCGTGGCGGTAGCGGCCCTGGCTTGCCATCCGCCTTGGGTAACCAGGCTTGCGCTCGACGTGCCGCGCTTTAACGCTATCCTTGCCATGCGTGAGGTCATCGGACGGGACCGCCGGAGCCGACAGAACTGCCTTGCCCGCATAACGTGCCATCAGCTGGGCAGCGGCGTGCACCTGTCGAGCCACCGTGTGGCACAGCGTTGTGGTCGCGCATCGCATTCTCCAAGAACAGCCGCCGGAAGTGTGCGCACGCCTATGTGGTGAGCTCACATTCGGAGGCTGTATCTCGGACCCCAACGCGCACCCACACGTTCCCTCGCCTCCGTGCGCACACCAGTGGCCACACCGCTCGTCAATTCGTTCTGCCCCCAGCCCGGCCGCTCCCTCGGCCCCGTGCACCGCCGCGCAAAATCGGAGCCCGATGCCCACGCCCTCCACATAGACGCGGCATGCATGACGGCGAGGCTGCAGACCTGCGCGCCGCGATAGTGGCGGTTGGTGCAGGCGCCAGGTCTAGGTGCTTGAGGCTCGTCAGCGGCGCCAGGCACGACTCAAACTCGGCTGCCGCCTCCTGTCGGAGCCCCCCCACACGCAGCCGCTGCAACCGGGTGAGCCCGAGCAGCTGCGCGGCAATGTTGTGCGCCTGCGCGGAGAGCCGGCACGCTTGCGGGGACGCCTCCGCGCACAGGGACAGCCCTGTCAGCTGAGTCAGCGTACTGAGGGGCGTCTCCACCAGTGCAGAGGCCACAATCCCGTTCAGCGCGCCAGTGGGACTCTCGACCGTGAGCTCCCGGAGCGTGTGCAAGGTGGACAGGGGCTTCAGACATGGCTGCGGTGATGGGTCTGTACCTAGGAGCGCGGAGGGGTCTTTGCCTATCGACAACGTGAGGTGGTGAAGATTGGACAGCTGCGAGAGGCTGGCGAGGAGTGGCGCGCAGTCCTGCAGTTGGCAACCACTGACGTCTACATCCAGCCGGACCCTGAGGCTCGAGCTCAGATCCCCTGTACACGCCAGAGACACTTCCGGGTCTTCAGAGGCTCTATAGCCGTCCTTGACAATAGGTCCGCAAATGTCGAAGAGCTGGAGCGCGGGCTGCCGCGCCGCGGCGGCGCTGACAGCCGCCGCAGGGAAGGTGTCCCACGTACCACTCTTCACCTCGGCGCGCAGCACGCGCAGCACGGGCAGCGGCCCCAGGTCCAGGGGATCATCGAGTTCAGCTGTTGGCGCCGAGAATTCGGAGAAATGGATGTGCAGGGATCGGAGCTCGGTGAAGGGGCCGCGGAGGCTGGAGACGGACAGCTGGTTTGCATGCGGCTGCTCCCAGGGGAGGGAGAGGGCTGTGAGGGATGGGGCGGTGGAGAGGGCTGCGATGACGGGGTCGAGGGAGGGCGGCGTGGCGGCGCGGCCGATGCAGCCGTTGGTCCGGCGTCGCTTAAGGGTCGGAGGTGGCATCGCGGACGGCGGCCGTGACAGGTCACTTGTCATGCTACCTGAAAGTGTGACAGATGCGAGGGCGGGGAGGGCGGCGATGGCGGCCGCGAGGGCACGCACCGTGGCGATGGTGGCGGAAGTGTCTTGGATCAGGTCAGCGGTGATGGAGGCGGTGAGGCTGGTGAGGTGGGAGAGGCGGGGGAGGGTGCGGTAGATGGCCTCGGCGGGGGGTGACGCCCCCACGGCGTGCCACGCGAGATGGGGGACGCTGAGGGAGGTGAGGGTGGAGTGGTGGAGGAGGGCCTGGGAGAGGAGCGCTGCTGCGGCGGGGTGGATGATGGAGGCAGGCACGTGGAGGGTGTGCAGGCCGGGGCCCATCGGGGTGGTGCGGGACAGCAAGGAGAGACTTTCCTGGGAGGGAGGGCTTCCGGTCAGTTCATTGAGTTGGTTGTTCCGGTGGGCGCCTTTCACCGTCAGGGACCAGCCCGTGGCGGCGCTGGCGTTTGCATTCAGATACTCCTGCATGCGCGGCAGGGATGCGTGACGACGAATCACGCCGCCGCTGTGCCCACCAGAGCCTGTACAGAGCTAGTGTGGATCTAGGCATGGAGGGTGTCGATCCACTGTGACAGTTGGGAGGAGAAGAGGGTGAACGTCTTCTCTCACAGAGAAAGAGCGGCTCTGTGGCAATCCAGTGGTTTTGCGGCCATATCACCGGATTGCGAGCTCAGACGATTGCGCAAGCAGTGCTGGTTCTAGTCACGGCTATTGTCCCAAACGGTCCATGCAGGAGTATGACGTGCATGCGAGCCACGCCTCTCAGGTTGTCTGTCTGGTCAGGTCTGGCAATTGGACAACCTTCTGCAGAGAGAAGATTGCTCGTGGGACAAGATCAGGATTGGAACACCAATGATGGAGTGCAGAGGGTTTCGAGCAAAATGAGTGCTTCATTCTGGTGCAGCTGTCGGACAGTATAAGACACAAAAGCGCACATGCTGCAGATGTAGAGGCAGGTGTGACCAAACTCCACCATCCAACAGCTGAAGCTGCTGGAAAACAAGGGCTCTCGAATGCGTTGAGAGTTGTCCTAAGGTACGCTGCATCTTGCCAGCTTCAGAGTGCTGACTCCAGGACGTCTTCACGACCCTGTCTGCAAGCACTGCTGCTAGCTTGGCCAGGGCTGGCTCGCCTCTCTCACACATCTTCTCGCCAGCCTGGAACCATAACACACTACCGATCAGGTCATCACGGTGTGCACAGCAGAATTCTGAGAAAGCAGCAACAGTAGCGCACTTGAATGGCGCAAGCGAGGTCTTCAGTCGCCACATCACCGGTACCTTCCAGCAGCATTGTACACCAAGTCTCAAAGCCGTCCAGCGTCACGGCCTCGGGCAACTGCTTGATGCCGCTTGTCTGCATCAAGCTAGCCAGCAATGACGATCGACTGGCCAAGGAGGCATCCACCGGGATGCACGCGTACACGCTTGACCGGGGTGATCCATGCGCGAGCAGGAAGCAGGGACTCTCCACGCTAGCCATGCCTTAGCCCCTTGAGATATAGACCAGAGGTTTTGAGGTCACTTTGACAAAACTATTCCGGCAGAGGGGTGTAACCTAGCACATTGAGCTGAAGTCGCTTGTGTCGAACACGTATGCAAGTACTGGTACAGGATCATGTAAAAGAGCAAGGTGGTGTGCTGAGTCAATGCAGCAGTGAGCTGCAGTGCTGTTAACCATGTCTGTTCATGAGCACTGCTGCTGTGCTCCAGCGCAAACGAGACGCCTCGCATGCACGCGCCAGCAGAATTCGAAAACGACGTCGCGCGATAGATCAAGAACAGACCACTTGCAGATGTAGGCTTGGCAAAGCAACCGACTCCCCTCGTGTATGTGTCAGGCAATCATGTCGTTGAAGCCTGTATCCGCGCACATATCCAGGCGACCATTCATACTGGTACGAGCTTGAGCGTCAGAACTGTAGACCGGCTGCGTGAGAGCCGACAAGCAACGTAACTGAGCTGAGACCGCTCCAGTATCGACCGCATTGCTGCCATATTACTGCCGCAGCTCATCTATGCCAAGCCTCGAGAAGCCATGTTTGCTTCTTCCTCACGGCTGCGAAAGGTCGACTGCCTACGTCTGCGTCCCAGTTGACCCTGGTCTGGCGACAAAGTCACCCGTACTAGAGACACTCATGGAATTTGATGGCTTTGTGGAGATGCCGGAAGGCATCTCGCTGGATGAATTTGAAACATGGGCCGCGATAGCCACAGAAGACCCATCCCAGCTCGCCGTTGAGGAGCTGAGCCTCGCCCTGCAGGTGTGCATGCAACACCTTTCGCTGTTTATCCCGAGATACATGACTGGTTCCACGCGTGATGACCTGGCTGTCTCGTGGTGAGGCATTGTCCTGTGCAGGTGAGTGACAAGCTCTCTGCGCACAACACTACACAGCTCGCAGCAGCTCTTGCAGCCAAGCTCAAAGCCACAGATTGGCGCTCCGCTGTCGCAAAGGAGGCAATGATGTATGCCTTGCTGAGTCTAGGCAAAAACATGCAGCATCTGGTCTTTCGTGAAGCCGGAAAACTATCAGCACCCGCAGTGTTCTCTTGGCCCATGGTTTTGCAGCAGGTGCGGAGAACCACTCATAGCTTGACTGCCACTTCCTCCGCGCCAACCTCTTCTCCTGGTGCACATGGATTCTGGCCTGTTCCTCGGACGGGCTTGCATTCGTCACTCACCACGACTGTGCCGATCGCAACAGCCCACAGCGCCAGGCAACGCTGCAGTTGCATTCTGCCATGCACAGCTTGCAGTCCCACTGTGCACCCCCCACCCTCCCCCCTCCCCCAAGGCGCACCGAAACCGAATGCTGCAACAACTTCCTGTGCCTGCAGGCATACTCCGATCTGTGGGTGGTCCCATCACGAGGCAGCAAGCTCTGCTCCTTCACCATTGCTGAGGGCCACCCCGCCGCCTCGGTGCTCAGCTTCCTGAACCTCCTCTCCCGCACCGACCCCGCCCTGCCCGGCCTGTCCTCCCTCTCCCTCCACTGCGCCATCCCCACCGCCGAGTCAGCCAACCTCCTCTGCTCCGTGCTGCTCCACCACCCGAAGCTCGCAGCGCTACGTATGCCGCTCCTTTCCTGCGCTCCGAATTGCCCCTCCTCCCCCGCCGCGATCGTCTTCCGCACCCTACGGCAGCTCACCGCCATCACTTACCTCACCCTCTCCGCCCCCTGCCTGCCGGCAACCCCAACAGATGCGGTCAATGAGGCCACGGCGGAGGCCGTCCTGGCCATGGCTGCCACCATCTCAGCGCTACCCCGGCTGTCAGACTTTAACCTCTCCGCTGCGCCGAGAGCGCCTGCCCAGCACAGCGGCAACAACGGCTCATCCAGGCAGCGTGCTCCAACCGCGGGCTCACCTCCGGCACCCAAACGCCGCAGGTTCACCGCATGCATGGGCCCGGGAAGCGGCACCACCACACCACCCTCCCTGGACCCCGTCATCGCCGCCCTCTCCACCGCCCCCGCCCTCACAGCCCTGACGTTTGGCATCTCACGCGCCCCACTCGCCCGCCCTCTCTCCTGCAGCGGCATTCTCGGCCCGTTCTGCACGCTACAGCGGCTGACGTACGAGGCCTGCGACGGTGCCGATGCGGGCGGCGACGACGGGCCGCCCCCGGGCATGGAGCTCCTCGACACGAGCCGCGTGTGCCTCCCAGCGCTGACGCGCCTCATCTACACGAACATAGCGACAGAGTGCGGAGATGACTGCGGGTCGCTGCGGCGCATGCTCGCCGCCGCGGCACTCCACCCGGCCCTCGAGGACGTGGAAGTCCGCCTCGGGAAGCCCCGCCAGGAGCGCGCGCTGAACGGCTTTTGGTTCCGCGTGCAAACCGAACATTCGCACAGACACACCCTTGAAAAGGTGGTGTCTGTGTTTGTTGAGAGACGCATGTCAGAAGCGGTGGCCAAGGCGCTGCAGTCTAGCATCCCCGGCCTCGCAGCGTCAGCCTCGGGCGTGAGTTGCCATCTGCACGGTGGGACTTTGGAGGATGGCGGACCATTGTTTGAGGGGGCAGAGCGTGTTGCACCGATCCTGCTGCTTCTAGCGACTTTCACCTCTCTGCAGGCGCTTAATGTCAAGTTGTGGCTGGGGGACAGCGGGGAGGAGGGTAAGGAAATGTGCAGCACGTTCCTGGCACAGCCGCTGCAGCCGCTGGGGATGCTGACATCACTGGGCATAGGCATCCCAGCACAGTTTTGCATGCCGTTGAGCATGGTGGCAAAGCAACTGCATGGGATGGGCCAGCTGCGGGTGCTGTCCATCACAGGATTCACGCATGCGGGAGCGCATGAGTTTGAAGCGTGCTTTGCACAGCTGACTGCGCTCACAGACTTCCAGGTGGAGGTGCGGCCGGTGACGGCGGACCTCGTGGGGGCGTGGGCTCGGGCTGTTTCTGCCATGCCGCAGCTCCAAGTATCTCGTCTGAGTTCTTGTGATGGTCCGAAAATGAATCCCGCGCTTGACTCGGATGGTCACGCTGACGCGGACTGGTGCCGAGGCCTGCTAGAGCTTCCCAGCTGGGGCAGGTACACAATAGACTTCATCGGCGATACGCCGGACGGGGAGCTGGAGGCGTCTGTCCGGCAGCAGCTGGTCGACCGCGGTGCTGTGGTTGATGAATATTTTGACTACATCAGCTTCGAGAAGGGGCGCGACTCTGGTAGGAACGGTGGTTCAGTTGAGGGACACAGGTGACGGCGCTAGTGTTGGGTCGCTTTGCAGCAGTTCCAGGGCTGCCACCCAGAAATTAGACCGGAATGTTACAAATGGTCGAGCCGGACGACCAACACTGCTCCGGCGGGCGTCACCGTCTGCTTTCGGAGTGGTCTTGTGATCTTGCTAATGGGTGTGATGCAATGATCACAGTAAAGAGGCAGGGGGCGCCATTTCCCCGCACAGCAGTAACACCACAAAGCCGTATCATTCCGGTCGCCTCATGCAGAATCTCCAAGCCACTGCAGTAACTGTGGCGCACACCCTAGGTAGACAGCCTGGCGGCCGTGTTTTAGAATGTACTCACTGTCTGGTTTGTGTACTCGTTTGTTGTTGTGTTACAAGGACAAAGCAAGCAAGGCAGGTAGCACCGCGAGCAGCAACCAGGGGAACCGCACACCACGCAACAAGCCACACGCAGCACACACCCACGCACCACCCGCGCCGGCCACAGCCGCACACCCATAAACACTCGTTTGTTGTTGTGTGTTGGTTGGTCCGTGCTCTCAGACACTTTCAGGCACTGCTCTGCCATCTAATGGCCCGACTTCTGGTATTGTACACATGTGCACACATGCAGCAAACATGTAAGATGTTAACATCTGCTTCTTCCTCAGCAGCAGCCTCACACGAATTACTGCCGGTTGCCGTAGGCACAGGCAGTGTAGAGTGCGTGAGCAGTGCTGCTGTGCTCCTGTGCGTGAAGGAGACCCCGTGTATCTCTGTGAGACATCCACGCACCAGCCGACTTCGAACAGGACTTCGCGCGATAGATCAAGAACCGACCACCTGCAGATGTAGGCCTGGCAAATGAAGGTGGTCACCTCGACTTTCTGTCAGGCATTCATGTAGGCCTGTTGTAGAAGCCTGTACCCGCACGTGTATTCAGGCATCCGTAGCTAAATCGTACTGATCCAGGCTTCTGCGTCAGAATTTGCTGAGCGTTTGCGTGAACGCGGACCTGCAAATGAGTTAACCCGCTCAGTAGTCGATCGCCTTGCTGCTGTATCTCTGCCGCGTTCGATGCCGAGCCTCGAGAGGCCATGCTTGCTTCTTCAGCACGGCTCCGAAAGGTCGACTGCCTATGTCTGCATCCCAGTTGACCCTGGTCTGGCGACAAAGTCGCCCGTAATAGAGACACTCATGTAATTTGATGGCTTTGTGGAGATGCCGGAAGGCATATCCCTTAATGAATTTGAAGCATGGGCCGCGATTGCCACAGAAGACCCATCCCAGCTCGCCCTGGAAGAGCTGAGCCTCGCTCTGCAGGTGTGCTTTCAAGCGTCTGAAATGCTAAATTGCGTAAGTGAGAACTTTCAGACAGGTGAGTGATACGCTGTCCGCACACAACTGCAAAGAGTTGGCAGGAGCTCTTGCAATCAGGCTGAAGGCTGCAGATCGGAGGTCTGCCGCGGCGAAGGAGGCGATGCTCCGTGTCTTGCTGAGTCTGGGAAAGAAAATGCAGCACCTAGTGTTCCGTGAAGCCGCCTGCCTGAATACATCCATCTATGCCTGGCCGACGATTCTTCAGCAGGTGCGGAGCAGCTCATACACATTGGCTGCGATGAATATTCACCACACCATGGTCTCCGTCTCATGCGCACTAGACCATCAATCTAACCTGCATCTATAGTTCACTACGCCAGTGCCCGAACCGTTTCCCCGCAGCTTCGGGCCATGCTCAAGTTGCACCTCATCACCCCCACGTGCCACTGGGTGCAACTTACTTTGCAGCCTAACACAGGTCCCTATGTGTGCAGGCATACTTTGACCTGTGGGTGACCCCAGATTTTGGCTTCAACTATTGCCCCTAGGCCTTCGACATGTCTGCGGACTATCCCCCCGCCTTGGTGCTCAGAGACCTGGACCTCCTGTCCCGCACCGACCCCACCCTGCCCGGCCTCTCCTCCCTCTCCCTCCACTGCGCCATCCCCACCGCCGAGGCGGCCAACCTCCTCTGCTCCGTGCTGCGCCACCACTCGGCCCTGGTCCGGCTTGATCTACCATGCCTATCTTTTGCGCCCTGCGGCCCCTCCCCCCCCGCTGCAACCGTCTTCCGCACTCTGCCGCAGCTCACCGCCATTCTCTTTCTCACCCTCTCCGCCGCCTGCCTGCCGCCCTCCCCAACAGAGGCAGCTACAGAGGCTGCAGCGGAGTGCGTCCAGGCCATGGCAGCGGCCATCTCCGCGCTGCCGCGACTTGTGAAGTTCCACCTCTCTGGAAATTCAAACACGCCTGCTGTGGCCGCCGGCGCAAGCGGCAGGTCAAGGCATCGTGCCGCAGCCGCTGGCACACCTCCGCTTCCCAAGCGCCGCAGGATCGCCGCCTACATGGGCCCCGGCGGTGGCGCCATCGGACCCCCGTCCCTCGACCCCGTCATCGCGGCTCTCTCCACTGCCCCCTCCCTCACCTCCCTGAAGTTCACCATCCCATCGGCCGCACTCGGCTGCCCTCTCCCCTGCAGTGGCATCCGCGGCCCGTTCCGCACTCTACAAAAGCTGAAGTACGAGGGTAGTGACCGTATCGATGCGGGCGGGGAGGAGGGGCCGCCGCCGGGCATGGAGGCCCTCGACACGAGTGGCGTGCGCCTCCCGGCGTTGACACGCCTCAAGTACACAAACACGTCGCCAGTTTCCTGTGATGACATCGGGTCGTTGCGGCGCATTCTCGCCGCCGCGGCTCTCCACCCGCCCCTCGAGGAGGTCGATTTCCGCCTAGGGAAGCCCGTGCGAGAGAGCAGGGAGATTGGTTTCAGGCTTGAGCTGATTGCGGACTGCGCTCCGAAGGAGGTGTCTGTGCGAGTCGAGTGCGGCATGACGGAAGTGGCTGAGATGTTGCAGTCTGGCCTCCCCAGCCTCGCAGGGTCAGCTCAGGCGTTGCGCATTTACCTGAACAGCCGATACGAGGAGGATAACGGGAAGCCGCTGGAAGGTATCGAGCATGTGGCACCCATCCTGCAGCCTCTCGCCACTTTCACTTCTCTGCAGTCGCTCACTGTCAGCTTCAACTTGCAACCGGAGGACGCTGATGAGGAGGCAGAGGAGCTGTGCGATGCTGTCCTTGACCAGCCGCTGCAACCCCTGAAGCTGCTGACATCACTGCATATCGCCATGCCAGAAGAGCTGCTCACGCCGCTGAGCATGGTGGCGAAGCAGCTGCAGGGGATGGTGCAGCTGCGGGGGCTGTCCATTACGGGAGTCACGCATGCGGCAGCGCATGAGTTTGAAGCATGCTTCGCACCGCTGACTGCGCTCACATTCTTTGAGGTGGGAGTGCGGCCGGTGACGGCGGACCTCGTGCGGGCGTGGGCTCGGGCTGCTTGTGCCATGCCGCATCTGCATTCATCTGGTCTGACATCTTGTGACCTTCCGTCCCTGAATCCTGCGGCAGACGACTTTGACTATGCTGACCCGGACTGGTTCACGGGCTTACTTGAGCTTCCAAGCTGGGGAAAGTACAAATTTCGATGCTCCAATGAGGCGACGCCAGACGTGGAGCTGGAGGCGAGTGTCAGGAAGCAGTTGATCGAGCGCGGTGCCGATGTTGGTGAGCACTGGCAGCCTGTCAGCTTCAGAGAAACGCAACACCCTGCAGATTATGGCGTAACAGTGCGCATGTAGATATGTGAGGCGCGGCCATGAGTGTGGGGGCCGAACTGACGAAATGTATCATTTTTTTTCCTGACAACAATTACGGGTCTTCATCTGACCCGTGAAGATGCGGGTCACTCAAGTTCTGTCTGCAGCACGCATTATCACACGCCCTGCCAAAATGGCGTATGACCTGGGTCTGGGATTTTTTTTAACTCAAGATGGAGATGCGGGTAGCACCCTGCACACTGCACAGCAATGCATGGCATGCAAGTGACATCCCACAGCTGCCGCCGGCCAGTGCCGAACGATTCCAGGCACCGCAGCCGCCCTCGTGCACCTGACATACCGCATCCGCACTGCTTGTGCGCCCCTTGTGCATACGCACACAATTAGTATGAGGTGTGTGTGTGGCTGTGTGGCTGTGTGGCTGTTTCCGGTGCGGGTGCTGCCGTTGCGTGGGTGTTTTGGTGTGAGCTTCGTGTGGCTTGCTGCGTGGTGTGCGGTTCCCCTGGTTCTTGCTTGCGGTGCTACCTGCCTCGCTTGCTTTGTCCTTGTAACACACACACAATTATTATTAGGTGCTAGCTTCAGCTATCGTCAGCTCCTGCCAGCGCCGCACCAACGTACTACGGGATAGTATCCACGAATTCAAGATCCCGCCCGTGACCGAGGCAACAAAGAACACGTACAAACACTTTGACAAACGTGGCCATCTCAGACGCCGACACATTGTGACCAGAGCCAGTCCCCCTAACTCTGATGTGTGTGGTAGCACCCTGAGTAGCCAGTAAAGTAAAGTAAAATCTGAATTTACTGAGCCGTATCCTATTGGACATTGACAACTCCGAATCAACGGGACCACATATGCCGAAGGGGTAAACCACCTGGAAACCCCCCTCAGACGACCGTACGCAACTCACAGGGCCTCCTCCTGTGCTAAGCGAGGTGGTCACGTACGGCCGTTTCGATTCCCCAAAGCGCACGCAGAATCGAACCCACGACCTCCTGAAACGGAGGGGGTAGCTTTTAATCCGTCCTCAACCCATTGGACCCAAAGCCAGTGTTTGGCGGAGGACTGCTGTGCAATTCGCAATACGCTGGGTCCGCAGCAGGAAGTCACATGTGCTGCCGGGCAGCACTGCCGGCCATATGACACTGGTGCAGATGATGGAGAAGACATGGTCACCCCGGCAGATGTGTTCGGGTGGTGGAGCTCCATCACACGCGCAATCCAAGACCAGAATCACGGCCGATCTCATCAGACACACACGGCACCTGAGGAGGATGACAACAGGTGTAACTGCACGTTCGCCGCGTCCCACGTGCAGCTCCTTCGTCAACCTGAACATGAAGGAATAATATCCAATGTCAAGGAAGGAGTCTGGAGTATGCCCTCATCAGGAGACTCTATTTCCCTCCCTGGAATCTTGCGCACTGGCAGCCGCCTCACACTCGCGCGCCACACCAGACATGCGCCTGCCACAGGACCTCGCAGTATCTTCCCTCCATATCCGCCATGGCCAAACCATTCCTCAGCTCTATCTTCCCCCAGCCCGGCCACTCCCCCGGCCCCTGGAGCTGGGCGCACGAATGTCCCCCTCCGGCCACGCCCGCAACCTGGGCGCGGCGGGCACGCCGACTTCCCTACAGAACCCTGAGCCGCAGCGGCTTCGACCGGCGCATCCACCAGCTCCAGCTGCGTGAGCTTGGTCAGCGGCGCCATGCATGCCTCGAACTCAGCCGCCGCCTCCTTCTGCAGCCCCCGCACACGCAGCCGCTGCAGCTGGGTGAGCAACAGCACCTGCGTGACGAGGCTGCACTCTTGTGGTGATTGCTCTGTTTCCACGCTCCATGACAGCGCCGTCAGCTGAGTCAGCGTGCTGACAGGTATCGCAGACAGCGCCGACGCCACGGCCCCTCTCAGCACTCCTGCAGCGCGCTCCACCTCCAGATCCCGGAGCGAGAAAATGTGGTGAGGAGCTGCAGACATTGCTGCAGGCCTGTATCTGGCATCTATCTATACAGGTCTGCAGCAATGTCTGCAGCTCCTCACCACTTTTGCATTGTGTCTTAGAGATTCAATCAGCGCTGCAGGCGCTGTTTCAACAGTATTCGTCGAACGTCAAGATTGATGCCTCTCCTGACCTTGTGCACGTCAAGCAGCCGCACGTCACTGGCAGCGTTCCCTCTGCATGCAAGACGTCCTGGATCCAGGAGCCAGGTGGACCTGGACCTGGACCTGGACCTGGCCACGAAAAGGCCTTCCTGATTGACGGCGTGAGGCTGTGGAGATTGGATAGCTGCGAGAGGCTGGCGAGGGGCACCGTGCAGCCCGGGCCTTGTCGAGAGGACACTTCCAACTCCAGCCGAACTCGCAGACACGGCCCCTGCCGGCTGCGGTTGCGGAAGACCTTTCCGGGCACGCCGAGGCGCCCCCGGCGTCCGGAGAAGCAGCAGCTCCGCGGATGTCGAGGAGCTGCAGCGCGGGCTGGTGCACCACGGCCGCGATCGCAGCAGCCGCTGCGGTGGTGTGCAGGGCGCGTACCCGCACCTCAGCACGCAGCACGCGCAGCGCGGGAAGAGGCCCGAGGTCCAGGGGCTGCACATCTAGACGATTCTTGGGCGCAGCGACCATGCATTCGTCGAACACGATGTGACGGCAGTGGAGCGCCGCAAAGGGCCCGCGGAGGCTGGAGGTGGACAGCTGGTCGGCGGCTTTTTGCTGCCAGTGCAGTGTCAAGGCTGTGAGGGAGGGGGCGGTGGAGAGGGCCGCGATGACGGGGTCGAGGGACGGTGATTTGGGGGCGCGGCCGATGAAGCCGTCGGTCTGGCGTCGCTTGAGGGTCGGAGGTGGCTTCCCGGACGGCAGCTGAGAAGTCATGCTTGACGTGCTGCTGCTTGACAGTGTGACGGATGCGAGGGCGGGGAGGGCGGCGATGGCGGCCGCGAGGGCGAGGACCATGGCTGTTGTTGGCCGCCACAAACACAAACACCAGCCATGGCTGTCACCCGGGCGATTTAGACAAATCAAGTCTCTTCAGTAATCCATCTGTTCGGGTCCGGCGATTGAACAACCTTCCCTAGAGAGCAGCGTGCTCGTGCACAAGATCAGCCTAGGAGTGGCACAGCACTCATGAGGTGCAGAGGGCTTTTCGATAGAAGAGAGCTTATGAGTCTGCTTAATTCTGGCGCAGCTGGTGAACAGTATCTAAATCAGAGGCGCACGTGCTGCAGATGTAGTGGCAGGTCGGACCAAGCTCCACCATTCAACAGCTGAAGCTGCTGGAAATCAAGGCATCTCGACTGCGTTGAGAACTGTCCCAATGTGCGTTGCATCTCGCCAGCTTCAGAGCTTTGACTCCAGGAAGCCTTCACGATGCTGTCTGCAAGCATTCCTGCTAGCTTGGCCAGTGCTGGCTCGCCTTTCGCACACATCTTCTCGCCAGCCTGAACCACACAACAATGCCGATCAAGTGGTAGTGGACTCCGCGGACGCACCGAGACAGAAGATATCGTTGCGTACTTGAATCGCGGAGTCGAGGTCTTCAATCGCCACATCATCGGTAGCTTCGTGCGGCATAGTACACCATGTCTGAAAGCTATCCAGCGTCACGGCTCGGACAGCTCCTTGACACCACTTCACTGCATTATATTAGCCAGAACTGACGACCGGTGTCGAGATCAGAAGACGAAGTGCCTCTGCAAGCCAGCATTGACTCTGCATGTCAGGTTTCGGCAATTAAGCACACCGACAAGCAATCATACTGAGCTGATTTCCCAAATTCTAAAAGTGTCATACTGTTGCTATATCTCTGGCGCATCTTCATTCATGCCTAGCCTAGACAAGCCATGTTTTCTTCTTCCGCATGGCTCCGAAAGGTCAAACGTGTACGTCTGTATACCCGTTGACACTGGTCTGGCGACAAAGTCTCCCGTACTAGAGACGCTGATGGAATTCGAAGGCCTGGTGGAGATGCCGGAAGGCATCTCCCTCGACGACTTTGAAGCATGGGCAGCGATTGCCACGCAAGACCCGTCCCAGCTCGCCCTTGAAGAGCTGAGCCTCGGGCTAAAGGTGTGCACACACCTATTTGACACGACTGAAGCTGCATGTGATGAGATGTCTGAGATACCTCGCCTGTTGCAGGTGAGCGACAAGCTGTCCGCACACAACAGTACCCAGTTGGCAGCTGCTTTTGCAGCCAAGCTCAAACCGACCGACTGGAGCTCTACTGCATCAAAGGAGGCAGCAGTGCATGCTTTGCTGCGCCTTGGGAAAAATGTGCAGCACTTGGTTTTTCGTGAAGCCGGCAACCTGTCTGCACCCACCATATTCTCTTGGCCCAGGCTTTTGCAGCAGGTGCGGAGAAGCCATTGCCGTTCGACTGACACATTCTCGACACTGACCATCCCTTCAAAATCATACTACTTCCCATCTGTCGCTCAACCAGGCTTGTATCCGTCCAACACCATGATAGCTGTCTTCAACACCCACACCCGCATGCGTCAGGCAATGCGCATTCATGCAAGTTGATGCCGCAATCCGCCACCCACAGCTTTCTGTGCGCGGTGTGACGCCCTCGCGGTTGCCAGATAGTCTTCCACTAGCCCTATGCGTGCAGGCATACTCCGACCTGTGGGCGATCCCCCCGCACTACAGGACAACTTGCGAACTCACCATCTCTGAGGGCCACCCCCCCGCCTGGGTGCTCAGTTTCCTGGACCTCCTCTCCCGCACCGACCCCGCCCTGCCCGGCCTCTCCTCCCTCTCCCTCCCCTGTGCTATCCCCACCGCAGAGGCAGCCCACCGCCTCTGCTCCGTGCTGCTACACCACTCAAAGCTAGAGACGATATACATGCCGTGTCTCTCCTGCGAACCCTGCGGCCCCTTCCCCCCCGCCGCGATCGTCTTCCGCGCTCTGCCGCAGCTCACCGGCATCACCTCCCTCACCCTCTCCGCCTCCTTCCTTCCAACCGCGCCGACAGATGCAGTCACAGAGGCTGTGGTGGAGGCCGTCCAGGCGATGGCAGCGGCCATCTCCGCGCTGCCCCGGCTCTCGCACTTCCACCTCTCCAGCACGCCCAGCACGCCTCCCCCACACAGCGCCACAAATGGCAGATCAAGTCGCCGCTCCACAGCAGCTTGTAAATCTCCGGCCCTCAAACGGCGCAAGATCGCCGTATGCATGTGTCCCGGAGGTGGCGCCGCCACACCGCCCTCCCTCGACCCCGTCATCGCGGCCCTCTCCACCGCCCCCTCCCTCACAGCCCTGAATTTCACCATCCCATCTGTCGCCCTCGGCGGTCCTCTACCCTGCAGCGGTATCCACGGCCAGTTCTGCACGCTACAACAGCTTACGTACGAGAGTAGCGACCGTGTCGACCGGGGTGGAGCGGAGGGGCCGCCACCGGGCATGGAGGTCCTGGATACGAGCGGCGTGCGCCTCGCGGGGCTGACACGCCTTGACTATGCCAACGCCTCGCCAGACCACGGAGAGGACTGCGGGTCGCTGCGGCGCATGCTCGCCGCCGCGGCGCTTCACCCGGCTCTCAAGGAGGTCGAAATTCGGCTCGGGAAGCCGTTCAGTGAGAACACCACCAGCGGCTTCGAATTAACAGTGCACGTCCCCACTGCTCCAGATGATGTGACTGTGTGTGTTGAGCGCGGCATGACGGAAGCAGTAGCCCAAGTGCTGCAGTCTGGCCTCCGCAGCCTCGCAGAGTCAGCATACAGAATGACCCTCGAATTGCACAGCCGATTCAGTGAGCGTCTGCTGGAGGGGGTCGAGCATGTGGCGACCGCGCTGCCCCCTCTAGCCACCTTCACATCCCTGCAGGAGCTTGACATCTGCGTGGACGTGGAGCCCACGGACATTAACGACCAGACCAAGGCGCTGTGCCACGCAATCATTGCACAGCCGCTGCAGCCGCTGAGGCTGTTGACGTCGCTGTGCATTGACATGCCACCACAGGTGTGCATGCCCTTGAGCCTGGTGGCGAAGCAGCTTCACGAGATGGGCCAGCTGCAAACGCTTGCCATCGGGGGATTTGAGCATGCAGGAGGCCCAGATCTCTGGTCGTGCGTCGCGCCCTTGACTGCCCTGGACTACTTGCGCGTGAACGTCCGGCCGGTGACGGCGGACTTCGTGCGGGCTTGGGCCAACACTGTTTCCGCCATGCCGCAGATCGTTCAATCCAACTTGTATTCATGTGATGTTCCAGACCTCAACCCCGCGGCAGATAACGAGTTCTATGCTGATGTGGACTGGTTCCGGGGGCTGCTGGATCTGCCCAGCCGGGGCAGGTATGATATACAATGCCACAATGGGGAGACACCTAAGGGGGAGCTGGAGGCGGTCAGGCAGCAGCTGGTCGACCGCGGTGCCCGAGTCAGTGGCTTTCCCGGGCACATCAGCTTCGAGAACGACTGCTGAACAGTGATTTGTTTGTTGATATCTCACGCATGGTTATAGTCAAGGAGGGGGCACTGGCAAGCAATGGATCCGTTCTGAGTCGCACAGGTGATGACTCTAGCATTTGGCATCGTGTGCCTTGCAAAGTATGCTTATGATGCAAGTCAGGGACGTGTAAAGGAAACCAGGCGGGGATTGAGATCGCACTGCAGGCAATCCACAGCAGCACATTACAGCAACGTCATCGCTGCTGTAAAGCCGAGCCCTGCTGTAGGACGATTCCAGTACACTGCTGCAACTCAACACCACCCCCATGCAAACAGCCCCATGGCTTGCATGCACAAGACACCTACATGCCGGCATCCATGCTGCACATGCACACACCTTGTGGCTCCTACGCTCAAACGTACCACGTGGCGGCTTGAGACGAGGTGGTGAACTTACATCAGGAGTCACTACCTCCATTCCCAAAGTCAATGTTTGTACAGCCCTCGGACACACACGCGCCACGGCCGATCAGCGCCTGCCGCACCACCTCACACTCCCTCTCCTCTCTTGCCGCCGTTCTCACACCAACCTCGAATTCGTACCGCCCCCAGCCCGGCAGCTCCCGCAACCCCTCAAACCATCCGGCACGCACCTCCTCCGACCATGCCAACCGCCCTGCCCGCAGGCGCGGCATACGCGCTGCACACGCAGCAAACTCCCGCACCGCAGCAACGTTGATCGGGGCAACCACCAGATCGAGCCGCGTCAGGTTTGTCAGTGGCGCGAGGCTCGCCTGGAACCCAGCCGCCGCCTCATCCCGCATGCGCAGGCCCCCCACACGCAGCCGCCGCAGCCTGGTGAGGCCCGGCAGCTGCGCGGCGATGCCACGCGCTTGCGGATAGGCTGCCGCCCCCGCACAAATCGACAGCGCCGTCAGCTGAGTCAGCTCGCTGACGGGCATCGTCTCGAGGGCAGCCGCAGCACCCTCTTTCAGCGCTCCTGCAGCACTCTCCACTTCCAGCTCCCGGAGCGAGTGCAAGGTGGTGAGGGGCTTCAGACACTGCTCCGAGCCCGTGTCTGAGCCTGGACGCGTGAAGTATTTGCCGATTGACAGCGTGAGGCTGTGAAGATTGGACAACTGCGTGAGGCGGGCGAGGGGTGCCGCGCCGTTTTTCTGTGGGGAAAGACAGACTGCAAAGTCCAGCCGAACTGTGAGGCGCGGCCTCAGGCCGGCTGCGCCCGCTGACGTCTCTGCGGGGCACACAGAGGCTTCCGCGGCGGCTGGGAAAGCAGCTCCGCGGATATCGAGGAGCTCCAGCGCGGGCTGGTGCGACGCGGCCACGATCGCAGCAGCACTCGCATTGGTTTCCATCGCGCGAACCCGCACCTCAGCACGCAGTTCACGCAGCATGGGCAGCGGCTCGAGGCCCAGGGGCTGCACATCTAGACCTGCCTTCGGCGCCGCAGCCATGCATTCGTCGAAGACTACGTGTAAGCAACGGAGCGCCGCAAAGGGGCCACGGAGGCTGGAGGTGGACAGCTGGTCTGCGTCCCTCTGCTGCCAGGGGAGGGTGAGGGCTGTGAGGGAGGGGGCGGTGGAGAGGGCCGCGACGACGGGGTCGAGAGAGGGCGGTGTGGGGGTGCGGCCGATGAGGCCCCCGCACCGGCGCCGCTTGTGGGACTGAAGAAGCTCACTGGATGGCGGCCACGGCGATCTGCCTCCCGTGCTGGCGCTCTTGAGCGTGACAGATGCAAGGGCGGGGAGAGCGGTGATTGCGGCCGCAAGGGCACGGACTGTGGCTGTGGTGTCGGGTTCGCGGATCGGCTCACTGGTGATGGAGGCAGTGAGGCTGGTGAGGTGGGAGAGTCGGGGGAGGGTGCGGTAGATGGTCTCGGCGGGGGGCGTGGCTCCACTTGCGTCCCATGCGAGATTGGGGACGCTGAGGGAGGAGAGGGTGGAGTGATGGAGGAGGGCTTGGGCGATCAGCGTCGCAGTGGCTGGGGTGGCGACGGGGGCATGGACGCGGAGGGTGTGCAGGCCGGGGGCCGTGGGGGTGATGCGGGACAGGAGGGCGAGGGTGTCCTGGGAGGGGGGAGTGGGAATGTGTGCGTAGGTTGGGTGGACTGGTCCCCGTTGTGGCTCCCCGTTCACCGTCACCGACCAGCCTGCGGCAGCACAGGCACTCACTTGCAGATACTCCTGCATGCACGGCATGCGTTCATGATGACAAATCATGCCGTTTGATAGACCACTAGAAACTGTGCATCTCGAGCGCTTGGCTGTGAGTCATGGACCGTGTTGCGTCATCAAGAAAGCCAGGACTGGAAGGGTGATGCGGTTGGCGTGTGAAGAAGTGAAGAAGCGACTGATGTGCTCGCATGAGCAGAGTCTGTGCTGCCGCTGTCATTCACCGTCATGGCTGTCTCCCGGAGATAACCATGAATGATCATGGCTTTGTTCTGTGTGGTCAGGCCCAATGAACAAACCTGTACAGGTCGTCTTGCATGCAGAGGGAACGCTGCCAGTGACGTGCAGCTGCTTGACGCGCACAAGATCAGGAGAGGCGTCAATCTTGACGTTCGACGAATACTGTTGAAACAGCGCCTGCAGCGCTGTTTGAACAACGAAACTGGTGATCAGACTCTGCCATAAGAACGCACATGCTGCAGATTCAGAGGCAGGTTTGACCACGTCCCATCATCCAATGGCTGGAGCTGCTGGAATACAAGGCGTCTCGATTGCGTTGACAGATGCGTCAAAGCTTGTTGCATCTGGCCAGCTCCCTGGTGCTCACTCCACGACGTTTTCGCGATCCTGTTCGCGAGGAATCCGGCTACTTTGGCCAGGGCTGGCTCGCCTCGGTCGCACATTCTCTCGCCAACCTGAATCATACCACACTGCCACAACAATCACGAAGCACAGTTGTAGAGAAAGGGAATCATCAGCTGTTGCAGCGCACTTGGATGGCGGAGGCGAGGTCTACAAGCGTCACGTCACTGGAGTCTTTCAACGGCATAGAACACCAGGTTTGAAAATCGTCTACAGTCACGGCCTCCGGCAGCTCTTGAATGCCACTTGATTGCATTAGATGCGCAAGTACAGTCGACTGGCATGCCAAGGAGGCATCCACCGGGATGCACGCGTACACGCTTGACCGGGGTGCTCCTCGCGCGAGCAGAAAGCAGGGACTCTCCACGCTAGCCATCCTGTCCACCTCAAAAGGAAGTTATGTAGACATTGGTGAGTTTGTTTGGAATGAGCTGATCGGCAACCCGTCGCGGCTCTGAACACGCAGCTGAAGTCGCTGGATCTGAACGCGCGTGCAAGCGCTTCTATGAACTTAAAAAATGCGGCAATCATCGGACGTGTATCGCTCCATCATGAAGGGCCGTGGCAGTGCCATCAAGGGGTATCGAGATCTGCCCAGGAGCAGTGCTTGTCAGGGATGCCGCGCATGCACACTATTCGAATATGGCTTGCTCGATGGAACAATCACAGGGCACCTGCGGAGGTCAAGGCCATGCATCAGCATCGTAACATTCCCAGTCAACAGTCAACAGCATTCACATGGCCGCTTTCTTGATAGTCCAGGTTCCAACGTCGAAACCGGAACCACAGTGTTTCTACGCGCCAGCTTTCGTGCGCACGTCAGACCTCGTGGCACGCAACAACGCCGACAAGCACATATACTGAGCTGAACCTTCTCACATGCTCAAATATAAATACTGTTGCCATATTTCTGCCGCAGTTCATCGATGCCCAGCCTCGAGAAGCCATGTTTCCTTCTTCCGCACGGCTCCGAAAGGTCGAACGTATACGTCTGCATACCTGTCGACCCGGGTTTGGCTACGAAATCACCTGTGATCGAGACGCTTATGGAATTTGACGGCTTGGTGGAGATGCCTGAAGGCGTTTCCCTCGAAGACTTTGCAGCCTGGGCCGCAATGATCATGCAGGACCCGTCCCAACTCTCTCTTGAAGAGCTCAGCCTTGCTCTACAGGTGTGCATAAATCTGTTTGACGTGATGAAAATGACAGGTGACGACCTGCCTGTGACCTCGTCTCGTGCAGGTGAGTGACAAGCTGTCCGCACACAACAGTACACAGTTGGCAGCAGCCCTTGCAGCCAGGCTCAAAGGCACAGACTGGAGCTCTGGCACAGCGAAGGAGGCAATAGTGTATGCACTGCTGCGTCTTGGGAGGAATATGCAGCAGCTGGTGTTCCGTGAAGCCGGCAAGCTGTCAGCCGACGTTATATTCTCTTGGCCCATGCTTTTGCAGCTGGTGGGGCCTTACACCTTCACCGTCTTGCTGTTCGTACTATTCTCCGCTTCTGATACATACCCGTCCTGTCCTGTTTCTGAGTCACGCTTGCCGTCAAGTAACATTACACTGCCTGAAACCCATATCCGCAGCGCCTTGCAATGATGAAGTTGCATTGTGCCACCCACAGCTGCAGGTGTGCGATGTGATGCCCCCGCGATGGCCAGAAGATCGCAATCTGGCCCTGTTTGTGCAGGCATACTCCGACCTGTGGGTAACAAGGGCCCCGTCACAAGGCGACAAGGCCAGCCCCTTCACCATCTCTGAGCGCCACCGCCCCGCCTCGGTGCTCAGGTTCCTGGATCTCCTCTCCCGCACCGACCCCGCACTGCCCGGCCTCTCCTCCCTCTCCCTCCCCTGCGCCATCCCCACCGCAGAGGCTGCCGACCTCCTCTGCTGTGTGCTGCTGCACCACTCAAAGCTAGCAAATATACACATGCCGCGCCTCTCCTGGGCGCCCTGCAGCCCCTCACCCCCCGCAGCTACCGTCTTCCGCACGCTGCCGCAGCTCACCGGCTTGACTTCCCTAACCCTCTCCGCCCCTTGCCTGCCAGTCTCCCCAACAGATGCAGTCGCAGAAGCGGCGGCGGAGGCCGTCCAGGCCATGGCAGCGGCCATCGCCGCGCTGCCCCAGCTTGAGTTCTTCCACCTCTCCAGCACGGCTAGCGCGCTTCACCAGCACGGCGGCACGAAGGGCGCCTCAAGTCGGCGTGGCGCAGCCTTTGGCACAGCTCCGTCCCCCAAGCGCCGCCGGATCGCCTCATGCATGGGCCCCGGAGGTGGCGCCCCCACACCGCCCTCCCTCGACCCCGTCATCGCGGCCCTCTCCACTGCCCTGTCCCTCATCTCGCTGAGATTTGATATCCCATCTGCCGCCCTCGGCCGCCCTCTCCCCTGCAGCGGCATCCGCGGCGCGTTCCGCACGCTGAAGTGGCTGCAGTATCACGCCAGTGGCCGGGTCGACCCGGGCGAAAACGAACGGCCGCCCCCGGGCATGGAGGTCCTCGATACGAGCGGCGTGCGCCTCCCGGCGCTGTTGAGCCTCGATTACACAAACACATCGGCTGAGTGCACAGACGACATCGGAACGCTGCGACGCATGCTCAACGCCAAAGCGCTCCACCCCACCCTCGAATCGGTTGATGTCCGCCTCGGGGCGCCATTCCATTGCAGTCAGAGCGGCTGCAAGGTCGCCGTGTTTGCTGGCGCTTCTGATACGAGGGTGTCCGTGTGCGTCGAGCGCGGCATGACGGAAGAGGTGTCCAAGGTGCTACAGTCTAGCGTTCACAGCCTTACGGCGTCAGCAACCGCACTGACCATCGACTTGTACAGCCGAGGCGGAGAGCGGCTGCTGGAGGGGGTCGAGCACGTTGCGCCTATCGTGCCGCCTCTAGCCACGTTCAGTTCTCTCCAGACGCTTGAGGTCTGCCTGGACTTGCAATCGGGCGACATCGAGAAGCCGGCGGAAGCCCTGAGCTGCGCTATCCTTGCACAGTCGCTGCAGCCGCTTCGCCTGCTGACATCGCTGCATATGGTCATGCCTGCGCAGCTCTGCAAGCCACTGAGCATGGTGGCAAAGCAGATGCAGGGTACGGTGCAGCTGCGGTCGATTTTTATCGAAGGGTTTCAGCATGGGGGAGCGCACGAGTTCCAAGCGTGCTTTGCACCACTGACAACGCTGACACAGTTCCAAGCGAGTGTCCGCCCGGTGACGGCGGAACTCGTGCGGGCGTGGGCCGGCGCTGTTTCCGCCATGCCGCAGCTGCGTCACTCCTGTTTGCGATCGTGTGACGGCCCGGCGCTGAGCTCCGCCGCGGACCGGAAGTACTATGCTGACGTGGACTGGTGCCGAGGCCTGCTGGAGCTGCCAAGCCGGGGGTCGTATGAACTGTCATGCTGCAACAGCGCGACGCCGCCGGGGGAGCTGGAGGCGGTCCGGCAGCAGCTGCTCGACCGCGGTGCCGATGTCAGCGAGTTTCCTGAGTACATCAGCTTCGATGGTGACTCGGCGGAAGAGCTCTAGTAGTACCATCGTAAACTGTTCAGGCTTGGTCGTTGTATAGGGGGGACACTCGCAAGGAGTGATTCCAATGCGAATCACAAGTTGTCGGATGTGTTGAGTTCTGCCGCCTGCGTGCGAGTGTGGTGCCCCGGTGTGTCTTGCGGTGCTGCCTGTCTCTCTGGCTTTGTCCTTGCAACACAGGTATACACAGGGGGTGTATCCAGCCACTCTTATCCTGCACCTTGCAGAGGCTGATGATGTGCATACCTGAGGCTCGTCTTGCTCACCGATCCCACACTGCCTTGCTTCACACCTCTTTCAATCCAGTGTGACATCGCCACCGCGAGTCACACCGATACGAATTCTTTCAGATCAGGTGAAAGTGCAACGCTTGTATTCTATTCAGTAAGCATTGTCCATGCTTTGGTTTTGATTGCGACGGTTACGTAGAATGTCCGAGGCCAGTGTCAGAGCCCGACAGCGTGTAGAACGATGATGGGAGGTTCAGCAGGTCAGGCATTCAACACGTGTGTGCTTCTGACTGCCACTCGGCGCACCAAGCTCCCCGGAAAGATGCAGCCAGGCCTGCTTGTTTTTGACCGCCTTCAGGCGGCCATGTGGCGATGCATTTATGTTCAAATGTGCCATGCGGGCGCTTAAAAGTCTTGACTCAAGACCATGTAGTGCACTCGCATCAGGAGGCACTATCTCCATCCCCAGAGTCTATTTCTGTACATTCCTCTGCCACGCGTGCGCCACGCCCAATCAGCACCTGCCGAACAGCCTCGCACTCCCTCACCTCCTCTGCATCAAATCTAACACAGAGCTCGAATTCGTACCGCCCCCAGCTCGGCAGCTCCCGCAGCCCCCTCGTACCACCCCGCACGTGCCACCTCCCACCACGTCATCCGCGCTGCACACAGGCGCGGCATGCGCGCTGCGCATGCTGCAAACGCCCGCACCACCACAGCGTCGATCGGGGAGACCGACCCCTCGAGTCGTGTCAGGCTTGTCAATGGCGCGAGGCTCGCCTGCAACCCAGCTGCCTCCCCATTCCGCATGCACAGCCCCCCCACATGCATGCTGCGTGAAGGCTGCAGCCGCTGCAGCCTGGTGAGGCCCAGCAGCTGCGCTGCGATGACACACGCTTCCTGGGATGCATGCACAAGCGTCCGCGCACAGCGACAGTGCCGTCAGCTGAGTCAGCGCGCTGACAGGCATCGCCATCAGCACAGCCGCCACAGACCCGCACAGCTCTCCGGCAGCAGTGTCCACCTCCAGCTCCCGGAGCGGGAGCAAAGCGGTGAGGGGCTTCAGGCACGGCTGCACGCCCGGCGGCCGCGGGGAGTATCTGCCGACTGCCAGCTTGAGGGTGTGTAGGCCCGACGGCTGTGGGAGGCTGGCGAGGGGTGAGGCGCGTCTGCGCCGTCGGGTGAGACAGGCCTCTGTGTCCAGCGGGGCCCTGAGGCTCGGCCTCGTGCCGGCTGGCCCCGCCGGACACCCTATGGGGCATGAAGGGGCGTCAAGGAAAGGAGATCCACGTATGTCCAGTAGCTGCAGTGCAGGTTGCTGCAGCGCGGCCGCGAGGACAGCCGCCGCTGCGTTGGTGTGCATCAATTGTACCCGCACCTCTGCACGCAGCACGCGCAGCATGGGCAGCGGCCCAAGGTCTACGGGCGGCACTTCCATTTCATCGCGGGGGGCAGTGGCCATGCAGTTTTCGATGATGATGTGGAAGGAACGGAGCGCCGTAAAGGGGCCACGGAGGCTGGAGGTGGACAGCTGGTCTGCGCCCATCTGCTGCCAGGGGAGGGTGAGCTCACCCTCGAGGGAGGTAAGGCAGGGCGTGGTGGAGAGGGCCGCGATGAGGGCCGCGGGGTTGAGGGAGGGCGGTGTGGGGACGCGGTGCCGCTTGTAGCACGTTGGGCGGCGGCCACGGAGATTTACCACCCGTGTGACTGCGTGAGAGAGTGACAGATGCGAGGGCGGGGAGGGCGGCGATTGGGGTCATGTTTGAGCGAGGGATGCGCCGAGCATTCGAGAATATGAGGCTGATATCCCTGCAGAGACAGCAGCTACGATGGCCGGATCGCCGCGACGTAGGCAGATGTGCAGGGAGCTGTGCAGGGACCAGCAACAGCAAGGACGATATCACCATCTGGATATCAACATCCGGGACCGTTGCCGATTCCACTGTAAGTTGTGCGTTGGGGCTTCCTATGCTACAGCTGAGGTGCAGGTGTGGTGACAGCAAGAAAGGGACAATACTACGTTTGGCCAGTGACCGTGGGCTGTCCATGCTCCACACAATCCTGCGGCAAGCATGCACAACACAAGCTACGCAGCTCGCAGCTCTGCAGAATGCAGAGACGTTGAACATCCACTGCAGCCGCAGCATGCAGTATCATCTGGCATGTCGTTCCTGGAAGCGAGTTTCTCCAAGTGACCGTTGTGCAGGTGCAAGAAAGAGATATTTTTTCCTAGCTGTGTTTGTCTTGGCCCATTCACGCTTCTGTAATCAATTTACGCAGGTGTAAGGTCGTGATGAGGGGGGCAGGCACTCGGGCCTCATGCACGTCCACCGGGAACGCGAGCACCTCAGAACGCTCTAGAAATCGGTTTCAACATCTATAGACCAATGAAAACCTCCTGAGGCGATCTAAAGGGTACTGGGCTTGGTGATGTCGAGATGCGGGTGACCACCAGTGGCTGCCTGGTTTCTAAGCACGCTGGTCACGCAGGAGTCAGGAGCACACTGGTTACGCAGGAGCCAGGAGCTTAGAAACCAGATCGTTTTGGAAACCTTCTGTCTCTGTCTAGCATGCAAGTCCTAAAATGCGCACCCCCTTGGCGCTCCAGCTAAAACCAAGGTTGTCAGTGTAGTGCTGCCCGTGACGACTGGTGACCGGATGCGCCATGGCGCATCGATAATATATCGGATATCCGGTCACCGGTCCAGCGTTGACAGTAGCCACTGTGAACGCTGAGTTCCAGCATCTGCTCTGCGAGTACTTCTATTGTCGTTCCCGGCCTCAAGGTAGTTCGGCTTCCATATCGCTGCCCTAAACAGTCTAAATGTGAACGTTGAGCAGCGCTCTGTTCCAAAGAATCCAACAGCTGCAACGCTACACACGAAAATTCCGGGGAAATCCCGAACTAGCATGCCTGTACTTTCTTGGATGGCAGTCCTGTCTTAAGAAGATGCCAAGTCTCGAGAAGCCGTGCTTGCTTGTTCCGCACGGCTCCGAGAGGTCTACAGCGTATATCTGCATCCCTGTTGACCCAGACCTGGCCATGCGATCTTCAGTACTGCAAACCCTTTTGGAGTTCGAGGGCTTTGTAGATCTGCCCGAGGGGATAACTCTGGACGACTTTGAAACATGGGCTGAGGTTTCCACACAAGACCCCTCAACGCTGAGCCTCAATCAGCTAGCTTTAGCCATGCAAGTGTGGCCCGTGTAGCTAAAAACGTCTCCAGTTGTTGCGTCGTATCATGCACAACTACAGCTCATGCAGGTGGGCGACAAGTTGTCTGTGAACACTGCCCAGGTGGCAAAGGCTCTTGCAGTCAGGCTGGCTGCAACGACCTGGACCTGCCCAGAGGATGCGAACGCGATGATGTGTGCTCTGCTTCCTATGAGTAAGAACATACAGCAGCTGCTGCTCTATGAATCCTTGCGACTGGCCGAGTCCCGAGAATCGACCATGTTCTCCTGGCCCATGCCATTGCAGCAGGTGCGACGCTGTCAAAGGGATGATACCATGTATCGAAATGCACTGCTACAGACGGTATTTCACCGCTTGCCACGACAGTCCAGACCGGCACCAACTTTCAGCCATGCATTCCAGTGCAATCTGGTGCCAAGATGACCTTGCTACCGATGATCGTGCTCCATGCCATGACAGCACACCATGATGTTCATGCGGCTGACCGCCATGCGGTGTGCTTCAAGCACCTCCATTGACCGTCATGCCATGCTCCACTATTGGCATCCTCTGGCATGCCTCGTCGAAGTGCTGTTCCAGCTAGTGTCCGGTCGCCGCCCACCTTGATGCAACTGTGTGCAACACAAGCTGAGGCTGGTGTCTGCAGGCGTACTGCGACCTGTGGGTGTCCCCGAATCACGGCGGCGGCCGCATATCGTATACTCTCCGGCAGCACTATGCCCCTGCAGACGTGCTCAACTTCCTGCGGCTCCTGGCCTCCACCGACCCCACACTGCCCGGCTTCGCCTTCCTCTCAGTCCTATGCGACATTCCCACCGCAGAGGCAGCCGACCTCCTCTGCGCCGTGCTGCGCCACCACCCGGCCCTGGAGGAGCTGGAACTGCTGCGCCTCCCCTGGGCGCCGTGTGGCTCCTCCCCCCCCGCTGCGATCGCCTTCCGCGCGCTGCCGCAGCTCACCGCCATCACCTCCCTCACCCTCTCCGCCCCCTGCCTGCCGCCCGCCCCAAGCGCCGCGGCTGCAGAGGCGGCGGTGGAGGCCATCCAGGCGATGGCGGCCGCCATCTCCGCGCTACCCCGCCTGGACACGTTCAAACTCTGCCGCCCACACTCCCTCCAACGTCGGGGCGACCGCGAAGCGCTGAGGCCCGAGGACTCCGCCGCCCTCCCACCCCTGAAGCGGCGCAGGATCGCTGCGTGCCTGGCCCCGGGGGGCCGCGCCCCCACGCCGCCGTCCCTTGACCCCATCACCGCGGCCCTCTCCACCGCCCCATCACTCACTGCCCTCTTCTTCTCAGTGCCGGGCAGCAGCGCACGGCAGCCCCTGTGCAGCAGTGGCATCAGCGGCCCGTTCCGCACGCTGCGGCAACTGGAATATGACACCACTGCAGCGCATGGATTGGAGTGGGGAGATGCGCCGAGCCCCGCGCCGCTGTGCCGAACGCCCCTCGCGGCGCTGGAATCGCTGGCATACTCCAACATATGCAACGGTGCTGAAGTCGATGGCGCATCGCTTCGCAGCGTCTTTGCGAATGCTGCATGCCATCCAGCGCTGGCCAGTGTCAGCATTGATGTTGGCCCACAGCCCCGGCATAGGCCTTCGCGTGAAGACTCGTTCTTGTTTACATGGCGGGCAGAGGCCGCTCCGATGAAGGTCGCTGTGTTTGTGCGCGCGGCATGCATGAGCTCTGAGCTTGCACGAGCAATGTCGCTCGGGCTTGCCGGTGTCACCGGCGTGGCATCTTTCTGCATGCATGTGAAAGGTGATAGCAGTGATCAGATGCTTGACAGCGCGCACAATGCTTTGCCAGTGCTGCAGTCGATGGCCACCCTGCCTCAACTGCAGGATCTGACCTTTTACTGGCCCTGTGAGCAAAGCCGGTACGATCCGCGGGCTCGAAGGGTGTGTGATGCATTCGTTTCACAGCCCCTGGCTTCGTTCAGTCATCTGACAGGCCTGAGTCTCAGCATGCCTGCTGCGGCAGACATGCAGCTGGATACCCTGACGAAGCGCCTTGCAGCAATGCCGCAGTTGCGGTCGGTAAACATCCTCGGATTCCGGCACGGCAGCGCCGCTGAAGTCGAGGCGTGCTTCGCACCTCTTACCGCCCTTGAGGTGTTGGATCTGGCAGTGCGGCCTGTGACGGCCGAGGTCGTGCGAGCGTTCGCCAGGCTCGTTGCAGGACGGCCGCGGCTGATGCAAGCCTTCCTAGATTCGTGTGATGGCCCGGAGTCCACCCGTGATGCGAGTGGTTATCATCATGCTGCAGTAGACTGGTGCCAAGGCCTGCTTGACTTGCCGAGCAAGGGCACCTTTGGGTTTCTATGCAGAAACGAGCTAACCCCGGGCGGCGAGCTTGAGGCAGTCAAGGAACAGCTGATCGCAAGGGGTGCTCGCGTCGAGGGGCAATTCAAGGTAATCAGTTTTGTAGAGGGAAAAGGTGAAGAGGAGCAGTGATGTCATTGAGCGGCAGAGATGGACTGACCGGTCTTCCGTCCTGTAGAGGCTGTGGCTAGCCCCTTTGATTATGTGTGCACGATGTGATGATCATGACGATGCAGCGTGGTTGCAGCAGATGTAGTACATCTAGAGCTCCACTTGTGGGATAGCTGAGTTTTATGCATTGCTGGACACCTGTTCACATCTGGCATTTGATATCCATTGTAAAGCCCGATGCATATGCTGTTAAAAGTAACACCGGCCGCGTCACTGACCTACAGTCTAGCATGAGCGTGCGCTGAGCATTGTCAGATCCTTGTCCTAAGCAGTGTTCCAAAGTCTTTGCACCGGATGCTTCTGATCAAATCCTGGTTAGCGTGCATGCCACCGCCCGCCTCGCCTGTCACGGCTTGGTGCCGTGTAACACATTGCACCTGGCTTCTGGACAGCCGCAGCTCATTGTGGGTAGTGGGGCTCTGCGAGATGCGCAGCCAAACGCTGCCATCGCACCCTGTCCCAAAATATACAGATGACACGTGAAATATCAATGTACAGCGATGACGGCATCGTCGCAAGCAGGTGCATGTAGCCGCCCCACAACATTGTATGTAGCTCCAACATGCTACTAGCATTAGTCAACGTCGACGTGAGACTCTATGCTGCGTTCACATCAGGAGCTACTATCTCCATCCCCCATGTCAACGTCTGTGCAGCCCTCGGACACGCATGCGCCGCACCCGATCCACTCCTGCCACACTGCCTCCCCCCCCCCCCCCCCCCCCCCCACCTGCTCCGCCACCATTTCTTCAAGTTTCACCACAACCTCAAATTCGTACCGCCCCCAGCCCGGTAGATCCCGCAGCCCTTCGAACCACGCCGCGCTCACCTCCTCCGGGTGACCCTGCATCTAGATCTGCCCCGCACGCAGGTGTGGCATATACGCGGCACACGCTGAGCACCCCCGCAATGCCGCAGCGCCAAACGACGCGACCGCCAGGTCGAGCTGTGTCAGGTTTGTCAGTGGCGCCGGGAATGACTCCGGGCCAGCCCCCTCCTCGATCCACATGAGCAGTCCCCCCACACGCAGCCGCTGCAGCCTGGTGAGCCCAAGCAGCTGGATGCCACGCACTTGCACAGCGACAGCCCCGTCGGCTGAGTCAGCGCGCTGACGGGCATCGCCAGCAGCGCAGACACAACAGACCCCCACAGCGCTGCTGCGGTGCTTTTCACGTCCACCTTCCAAGGCGAGTGCAGAGTGGTGAGCGGTTTCAGACACGGCGGTGCGCCTACACCTGGACTCCAAGTCTACCCCTGGACTCCAAGTCTACACCTGGGCGCACAGCTGTTCCGTCTCCCTTGCCCACCGTGACGCAGTGAAGGCTGCACAGCCGCAAGAGGATCGCCGCACAATCCTTGCTGGGTTTCCAGCAGCTCTTCCAATCCAGCCGGAGATGCAAGCGGGGGCTCATGTTCACTACGCCCACCGTCGACCATGGAGGGCGGGCAGAGGGCTCCCGCGCGTTCGGACGTCTACAGACATCCAGGAATTGCAGCGCAGTTTGCTGCGCCACGGCTGTAACGACAGCCGCCGCCGGGAAAGTTTGCCTTGTGATCCGCGTCAGCTCAGCACGCAGCACGCGCAGCACGGGCAGCGGGCCGAGGGGCAGCGGCCCCGCGGCCACGTCAGCCGGAGTGTGTGGGGCCGGCGAATGTGATGTGAAGGGAGGGGAGGCTGGAGATTGGCGGCTTCTTTGCGTCCGCCGAGTGCCACATGAGCAAGAGGGAGGTGAGGGAGCGGTGGAGAGGGCCGGGCCGACGGGGTCGAGGGAGGGAGCGGTCATGCAGCTGATGCAGCCCGCTGACCCGGCCCCGCTTCAGGGACCGCGGCTCTGGGGGCGGCTGCAGCGACACAACCATGGTGCTGGCGCTCTCTAGCGTGGCAGTTGCGAGGGCGGGGACAGCGGCGATCGCCGCCGTGAGGGCGCGGAGCGTTTCGCCGGTGTCGGCAGGATCTCGCGACATGTCTCGGCACAGCACCATCATGACGCAGCGTCACCAGCCTGTGGCTGCGCTTGCGCATGCGTTGAGATACTCCTGCATGTGTGGTATGCATGCATGATGCTGCGAAACAGTGTTTCGCAGCATCATGCATGGGCCATGGAAGGCCCCATCATTTGGATCTGAGGCGTGGAGGGCACTGGGTATACGTGCGAGAGGAGGGGGGTGTTCGCTTCGGGAGTGCACGAAGAGGTGCCTACGGTGTGTTTGCAGCGTGTGTCTCAGCATTGCTGACAGTGTCTACGCTGTTGCAGTTGCACCAGTGTGGACGTCATCCAGGTCCGCTCGTGGCTCTGGTGCAGCCGATGTGGCCCAGCGTCTACATCACAATCTCCAGAGGCGATGTTCCCAAGGCCATTGTATGCACAACATCAAGAGCAGCAGATGGAGTTCGTCGTGGGACAACAGTCAGAACAACAGGTCATTGCTCAAGGATGCGAAGCGGCTCATCATACCGAAGCTGCTGATCACAGCGAAGCTGGTCAGCACCTGGGTGTGCCAGTGTCCGCAGGAGCGCATATGCTGAAACACAACCAGTCCGGACGATGTTGGCAATCGACTACCGGACCACTTATTATTTTTCCATTTCCTGGACGTCTCCGCGAACGTGGCCACAGGCATTCCTGCCAGCTCTGCCAGGGCCTCGCCTTTGTCGCACATCTTCTCGCCAGCCTGATCCGCGCCGCATTGCCAGCATCAACGAGATACATTAAGCTTGAACGACGATCAGCCGTCGTAACGCACTTGAATAGCGGACGCGGCGTATTCAACCGGCACACCATGGCTATTGTCCAGACGCATCGTACCCCAGGTCTGAAGGCCGTCCAAATTCAATGCCTCCGGCAGCATATTGATACCACTCCACTACATTGGAAAGGCCAGCACTGAGGAACGGCAGGCCAAGAAGGCGTCTACCGGAATTCATGCGTACACGTAGACCGGGGTGCTCATTGCGCGATCAGAAAGCAGCGGATTTCCACGCTAGCCATCCTTGACACTTTCCAACACAGTCATCTCGAAGGCTGGTGCGTTGAGGCAGGGGGAAGTGATCACCATCCGATCGCAGCGCAGAACACTTAGCTGACGCCAGTAGATTCGAACGCGGGCAGGCGCATGTTTGAAATGACACCTCGCCCAAGGCATCAGAGGGCAGCTGCAACAAGACATCCGCAGGCCTGCGGGGCATTGCCGTCAAGGATCGTCGAGATCTGTCCACGAGCAGTGCTTCTCACCGACGCCGCGCATGCACAGGATTCGAAACGTTTTCGACGGGACTACCATAGGGCACCTACCGTCGTCATAGCCATGCATCAGCATCGTGAACGATGAATCAATCGTGCAACGACATTCACCTTCGCATTGTTCCATTTCCGACGTCGACCTCGGAACCACAGAGCTTCTGCAGGCCATCGTTCACTCTGTACTTCAGCCCTCTCGACAAGAATGAACGCTGTCGAGCATCTGCGCTGAGCCGAGATCTCTCGCATTCTCTAAATCTAAACATCGTCGCTAGTTTTCCTCCGCAGTGCATCGATGCCCAGCCTCGAGAAGCCATGTTTGCTTCTGCCGCACGGCTCCGCAAGGTCAAGTGTGTACGTCTGCATACCCGTCGACCCTGGGCTGGCTGCAAAGTCGCCTGTGATAGAGACTCTTATGGAGTTCGATGGCTTGGTGGAGATGCCGGAAGGCATATCCCTCGACGACTTTGCAGCGTGGGCCGCGACTGCCACACAAGACCCATCCCAGCTCGCTTTTGAAGATTTGAGCCTTGCTCTACAGGTGTGAACGCAACTATCAAGCATGATTGAAGCTACACGTGACGCCCTGTCCAAAGCTTCGTCTCTTGCAGGTGAGCGACAAGCTGTCCGCACACAACAGTACCCGGTTGGCAGAAGCTCTTGCAGCCAAGCTCAAAGCCGCAGATTGGAGCTCTGACGCAGCGAAGGAAGTTTCGTCTGCCATCCTGCGCCTTGGGAAGAATATGCAGCACCTGGTGTTTCGTCAAGCTGGCGAGCTGTCAGCACCCGTCGTGCTGTCTTGGCCCATGCGCTTGCAGCAGGTGTGGTCCAGCCCTCACAGCGTCACAGCCACGCTCTTCGAGCTATTCCTCGCTTCTGATTGATTTGTACACGCTGTGCTTGATGTCCTCCGCACTCTTGATGTTCTCCGCTTCTGATGTCTAGTTCCTCGACACGCTTGCATCCGTTGAAGAGCATGGCAGTGCCCGACACCAGTGCCTTTGCTGCTGGATAATGCTGAAGCTGCGTTTCGCCACCGACAGCAACCAGGACGCGGTGTGATGCCCCTGGACCTGCCAGCACATCGCACTCTGGCCATGTGTGTGCAGGCATACTCCGACCTGTGAGTGACTCGCGAACAGGGCACGCCCTGCACCTTGACCTTGGCTGAGAACCATCCCCCTGCCACAGTGCTCGGGTTCCTGGACCTCCTGTCCCGCACCGACCCCGCCCTGCCCGGCCTGCACTCCCTCTCCCTCCCCTGCGCCATCCCCTCCGCAGAGGCAGCCAATCTCCTACGATTTGTGCTGTTCCACCACTCAAAGCTGGCAGCGCTATGCATGCCGCGCCTCTCCTTCGCGCCCTGCAGCCCCTCTCCCCCCGCCGCGATTGTGTTGTCCGCGCTGCCGCAGCTCACCCGCCTGACCTCTCTCACCCTCTCGGCGCCATGCGTGCCGCCCTCCCTGACAGAGGCGGAGGCGGGGGCGGCGGCCGAGGCCGTCTGCGCCATGGCAGCAGCTATCTCAGGGCTCTTCCAGCTTGTGAGCTTCCACCTCACCAGCACGGCGAGTGCACCTACCCCACACGACGACACACACTGCACTCCCAGCCACCCTGCGGCAGCTGCCGGCGCGCCTCGGACCCCCAAGCGGCGCAGGATCGCCGCATGTCTGGGCCCCATCGGCCGCGCCCCCACGCCGCCCTCCCTCGACCCGGTGATTGCGGCCCTCTCCACCGCCCCTTTCCTCAGCTCCTTGAAGTTTGACATCCCGTCCGCCGCGCTCGGCCGCCCCCTCCCCTGCAGCGGCATCCGCGGCCCGTTCCTCACGCTACAGGAGCTGACGTATGAAGGCAGCGACCGTGTCGACGCAGATGGGCACAATGGGCCACCACCAGGCTTGGAGCTCCTCGCCACCAGTAGCGTCCGCCTCCTGGCGCTGACGCGCCTGCAGTACCGAAACACATCGTCAGGCTGCTACGACGACTGCGGGTCACTGCGGCGCATGCTCGCTGCCGCGGCGCTCCACCCGGCCCTCGAGGCGGTGGATGTCCGCTTCGGGGAGCACACCTGCTCTGGTAGCGGCTTTGAGCTCGCAGTGTATATGGGCGCTGCCAAGTCGATGGCCAATGTGCGCCTCGAGCGCGGCATGACGGAAGAGGTGGCCAAGGTGCTGCAGTGTCACTTCCACAGCCTCGCAGGGTCACCACGCGCTCTGGTCATTGATCTGTATAGCCGGGGCGGGGCGCGGCTGCTTGAGGGGGTCGAGCATGTGGCGCCCGCGCTGCCGCCTCCAGCCACCTTGACTTCATTGGAGACGTTTGAGATCTGCTTGGACTTGCACCCCGCGGACATCAACCAGCACACCAAGGCGCTGTGCCACGCCATCATTGCACAGCCGCTGCAGCCGCTTCGCCTGCTGACATCGCTGCATCTTGTCATGGCAGCGCAGCTCTGCTCGCCAATGAGCATGGTGGCGAAGCAGCTGCAGGGGCTCCCGCAGCTGCGGTCGCTGTTTCTGGAGGAGGTCAAGCACGAGGGGGCGCACGAGTTTCAGGCGTGCTTTGCGACGCTGACCTCGCTCACATCCTTCTCCGTCAGGGTGCGGCCGGTGACGGCGGACCTCGTGCGGGCGTGGGCTCGGGCTGTGTGCCATGCCGCAGCTGCATAGTTCATGTTTGATCTCATGTGACTGCTCGGATCTGAACCCTGCAGCTGATAGGGAGTACTATGCTGACACGGACTGGTTCCAGGGCCTGCTGGAGCTGCCCAGCCGGGGCACGTATGACTTATAATGCCACAATGAGGAGACTCCCGAGGGGGAGGTGGAGGCGGTCAGGCAGCAGCTGGTGGCCCGCGGTGCCGTTGTCGATGACTTTTGCAACCACATCAGCTTTGATAACGGCTCTGCTACTACACAGTAGTTCCTTTGTAAATGCATCCATGGTTATAGGTATGAACGGCATCGTGGCGAGAGTGTGGAATTGTTGCAAGTCACACAGACGATGTACCCGGCAATCGGAATCGTGCGCCTTGCAACGCAGCTTCATGATCCGGGTCCCGGGGTTTTGGAAAGTAGCATCGCGGTTTCTGCACAGTAATACATCACAGTCAAGACAGTGCAGCTCCCCTGGAAGCCTGCCAATTCCACGGCACAGTGGCCACTCTGGTGCACCTGTCAAACATTGTTGGGTTGCTTTGCAGATTTTTCAGGGCTGCCACCCAGAAATCAGACCTGACTATTCGGAACTGTCTCATATGATCGGGACTACGAACTGAACAATCAACATCAGGCAGGTGTCTGCAGGCGTACTGTGACCTGTGGGTGTCCCCATCTCGCGGCGACAACCGCCGATCGTTCACGCTCCCGCAAGGCCACCCCCCTGACGACGTGCTCAACTTCCTACGGCTCCGGACCTCTTCACCGACACCACACTGCCTGGCTTGACCTCTCTTTCAATCGATTGTGACATCCCTAATGCCGCGTCAGCCTGCCTCCTGTGCTCCATGTTGCGCCACCACTCGGCCCTGGAGGAGCTGGACATGGACCGCCTGTCCTGGGCGCCCTGCAGCCCCTCCCCCCCCGCCGCGACCGTATTCCGCGCGCTGCCGCAGCTCACCGCAATCACCTCCCTCACCCTCTCCGCCCCCTGCCTGCCACGCTCGTTAACAGAGGGAGCTGCAGAGGCGGCGGCGGAGGCCGTCCAGGCCCTGGCAGCGGCCATCTCCGCATTGCCCCGCCTGCATGCATTCCACCTGCGCAGCCTGGCTCCCGAGGAACACCAAACACGAGGTCGCCCCGGGCGACGGCAGCGCGGAGACTGCGCCACCGCGGAAGGCCCCGGCGCCTGCCCGGCCGCGAAGCGGCGCAGGATCGCCGCATGCATGTCCCCTGGATCCACTAGGAGAATGGTGACGTAGTGGTGAGGAAGGTGCGAGGATGGTTTGAGGAAGAGTGGCGGAGGCCTGGCGGAGCCCCGGGAACGGCGAAAGGACCGTTGGCGGAGCGCCCGGAAGGCAGCCCGGATTGTGGACGGAAGTTCCGCGAGCGTTCCGGACGGGGTGTTTCAACGGGCACTCCACGTGGGGGTTCCGCCGGAACGTTTCCGGAGTGATGCCGGAACGTGCGAAGGATCCGCAATGCTTCCAGAGGACTGTTTGAGGAAGAATGCTTAAAATTTCGGAATGGTTACGGATCCGATAACGTTCCGGCAGAGCCTTGCGGAAGCCTCCCGGAAGCCTGGAAGAACAGGATGGTTCGTGAGAGGTTAATCTCTGCCCGGATGTGCTGGAGACAGATTACGTAAGTGGTGAGGTCATCAAGGCCTTCTTTACATGCGTGCCACGTGTAGGTTGCCGTTGATTCGGATGCAACTCGGTCTCAATGTTTGTTCTCTCCCATTCACTCTATTGTAACATGTGTACCACGTTTTCGACAGAGAATCGCGATTAGTGCACAGGACATACGGTCCTGCGGGAAAGGCAGTTTCGAGTGCATATACAAGCAGCATGTCATCAACTGTACACCGTGATACCGGAACAAGACAGATTTATTGATGTGTTCACACGAGTTCGTAGGCAGGGGTGGTCATGGCTTGCATAGGCATATCATAGACATTGCTTACATTGATATCTCGTCACCTTGGGTGCCCTCATCATGTTCATAAGGAACGATGATACTACGATCACATGTAGTGCCACCTCTAACATGTCATATACTCCACTCATACATTTAATCACGATCACCGCATGTGTACAGTTTCTTTCCGAGCCCACGTTGGTATACAACTAATCGACATACTTCTTCCGGGTAGTCTTCAACGCGAGGCCAACCTTCTGGCTCCTCTTATGGGTGGGATGCAACGGAGATTCCGCTGTCCCCTCCGTTTTTAGTGCGCCAAGGATGAATTTCTTGAAGTACTCGTAGTCAGCCACGTACAGTCCGTCTTCTTGTGCCCACTGCGCGGCCGGCTTCATCGTGCCCTCGCCGTAAGCAGTCCTCGCTCCGATTCTGGACAACTGCATGGATAGGTGATGTGTCAGTGGCTTGCGCTCGTTCACGCGCACTGGTATGTTGTTGCCCAATGTGTTTGTTTTGCAGTAGCACAACGTCTACATCAGATGCGTCTGTCAGGGAATGTGGGGCGCGGCGCACGAGAATGGTTGGTGGGCCACCAACCATTCGGGCAGTCATGCATGTCATGATCCAGGCTCCCCGGAATGGTTGGTGGGCCACCAACCATTCGGGAAGTCATGCATGTAAGCATCCATGCACGGCGGCGCACAAGAATGGTTGGTGGGCCACCAACCATTCGGGCAGTCATGCATATGCATGACATATGTCATGATCCAGGCTCCCCGGAATGGTTGGTGGGCCACCAACCATTCGGGCAGTCATGCATATGCATGACATATGTCATGATCCGGCTTCCCGGAATGGTTGGTGGGCCACCAACCATTCGGGCAGTCATGCATGTCACGATGCAGGCTCCCCAGAATGGTTGGTGGGCCACCAACCATTCGGGAAGTCATGCATGTAAGCATCCATGCACGGCGCGGCGCACAAGAATGGTTGGTGGGCCACCAACCATTCGGGCAGTCATGCATATGCATGACATATGTCATGATCTAGGCTCCCCGGAATGGTTGGTGGGCCACCAACCATTCGGGCAGTCATGCATGTCACGATGCAGGCTCCCCAGAATGGTTGGTGGGCCACCAACCATTCGGGAAGTCATGCATGTAAGCATTCATGCACGGCGCGGCGCACAAGAATGGTTGGTGGGCCACCAACCATTCGGGCAGTCATGCATATGCATGACATACGTCATGATCCAGGCATCCCGGAATGGTTGGTGGGCCACCAACCATTCGGGCAGTCATGTATGTAAGCATCCATGCACGGCGCGACGCACAAGAATGGTTGGTGGGCCACCAACCATTCGGGCAGTCATGCATGTCATGATCCAGGCTCCCCGGAATGGTTGGTGGGGCACCAACCATTCCAGTAGTCATGCATGTGACGAACCATGCGCGGCGTGGCGACTAAGAATTTCAGTGTTGTTTTTCTCTCGTTCACTCTTTTGTAACTACGAATGGACGGTGCTCCACCATCCGCTCTCGCGGACTCTTGAAAACGAACGGTGCGGGACTGCCCGCTCTAGCAGGCATGCAGAAGAACACTAAACGAACTTACGATGGTGCAGATGTATTCCGCGTGCCTCTTGGGAAATGCAATGTGCATCAGCTATCAAGGCGAGACAGGACACCACGTGGAGGCACCACGTACGCAGCTAAATGATACATGTATACACTCGAAGGATTGCAACCCCAACACAACGCACTCAAACAAGGAACGCGCCGGATAATTCTCTAAGCCCTCACTGCTGTCGACATATTCCGGTCCTCTTAATCCTTTGGCTGCCTTGTCTTACAGTTTTGATCCCATGCATGCTTATAGACGCCCTGCGGGTACTAACGAGGTCAAACTTGGACGCACGTGTGCACACACAAATGCGATGTTTGGGCGCCTGCTTGTTGCCACGAAGTAACTGTCGATGGCAGTTGTGCATGTAAACTTTGTTCGCCGAGATTTATGCAAGTCTCGCGAGAGTGTTCGGTACTGTCCAACCATAGTCAATCTAGAACATACTCCATATGTTTGCTCTCCACAATGGAAGCACTTGGTATAGGATCGCACCACCTCCATGCCATGCAATTTTGCTTGATGTCACGATCCCATGGCCGGCTCGAAATAACTTCCACGTGAGTGTGTGTTCCTCAGGTAGGCTACGTAGGTATACCGGAAGATGCTGATACCCGTGACCTGCGAAAACACACCTGGTCAACAACCGATGGTGCACGCAAATGCCAGGCGCACCACAATGATCTCGATCGAGCAGCAGAGAAGCAAGCGTAGATAGGCTCCAGGTAACATTACTGCTTACTCGTACTCTAAGAATGTCAGTTTGTTTGAGACACGGAGTCGGACGGCAATCACCTCAAGCAGCTGCTCTGCAAGCAAAAAGTTACAAAAGAGTGAACGGGAGAAAACAAACACCGAAACCGAATCTCATCCGAATCAACTGCAAGCAGCTGCTCTGCAAGCAAGGTGAACGTGGTTCATGCGATCGGGCGCCATCGCACATCCGAAGCTACAACATATCCAAAGCTACAGCATACAGCTACAGCATATATGATATACGAAGTAGTTCTAAACTGGTGGCAGGTGCCATCTCGAACAGAACAATGTGTGCGCCTCGACCATCGATATCGGCACATCAGCTGCGTCTTCGGCGCCTTCGCAAGGAAGTGATGTCCACGACAGCGCCGTCAGACATATACAAACGTCACACCTTGCAGCATACTTCAATTGAGCATGTCGGAAGTTGAGCAGCGGCGATGACGCCTGCGGCTGCTGCTTGCTAACAATTAGACGCCAGCCCGGGAGTGAAAGACCCGCCTACGATTCACACCACATTATACAATAATACCCACAGACAGAGATTGTAGAAGACTTCATGAATGACTGATCAGGCGCTCTGTTCAACCAGATACGCCGCAATGATCATGTCGGTGCGCCCGCACACGCAGTACGGATGTCATGGCTTGCACTCCAACGCATTGAGACAGCACAACGAATTGATAATACATTTATGCTCACTGATGCAATGTTTAGGTTTTGACAGCTCACATATGGAGATCGCGCCTGGAATGGCGAGCGTTACCGCCACACATCGCATGCACGCATGCATGCAAAAACAGCATCGCGGTGAGTGTGGCGTTAGTGGACCCAGCCATGCACGCAACCCAAACAGCCCCAGGCCACCATTACACAGATCTCATGGTGCCTCCTGGCGCTAGCATGAACCCCGGATGATTGGCAACACCGAAAGCAGAGACACAACGGAAGTATGAGCCATACATATGTACGTGGTAAAGTAATAAAATCGTTTTAGTGGTTCCGATGCAAGACAAGTCGGGCAAAAATGTAGTATATGCACCGCTGCTGCAGTACGTACCGTTGAACGTTGTACCAATGTGGGTGTGCATGCGTGTTTGTGCGGGTGCGTCTACACGGGTCGTCGCTCATATGCCACTCATAATTACAAGCGTCCACGCTCATGCACGGTCGCTTACGCAGGCTCTTATTTACCCCCCCATTTTCCGCATATACATGAGCGGAAGGTTTTCGATATGAGCGAGTTTGTTTTTCACGAGATGTACAACTTTTGTATTTTCGGTACCAGCAGTGCGAGTTTGAATAGCACCATGTGCATTTGTGTAAGTGTGCTTGCCCGGGCAGTACCCCTAGTTGTGGGGGGTATGCACTGTCATGTACGTGACTGCAGGCTGCAGCTTGGTGGCCAGCAGTCCACCCAGAGCAGGCGGTATGCCATGCCCAACAGCAAAGCCACTCGTGGCCTTGTTGCAGGCGCATGGCACACCGCCCATCTGCGTGGCCCTGCTCACTGCACCCGGCGCACGCGAGCTGCGTCTGTACGAGCTGCATTGGAGGTGGTCAGCCCCTCATGTTGCACAGCCCAAGCGGCATCCGCCTGGGCTGTCACTGGTGGTGCATGCATATGCGTCATCGGCACAGCCCAAGCGGCATCCGCCTGGGCTGTCACTGGTGGTGCATGCATATGCGTCATCGGCACAGCCCAAGCGGCATCCGCCTGGGCTGTCACTGGTGGTGCATGCATATGCGTCATCGGCACAGCCCAAGCGGCATCCGCCTGGGCTGTCACTGGTGGTGCATGCATATGCGTCATCGGCACAGCCCAAGCGGCATCCGCCTGGGCTGTGCCGCAAGCGTGCAAGGCTGTGAGGCTCCTACCTGCCATGGCTCCGAGTCCGTGCAATTGCTGTTTCGAGCTCGTCTGAAGTTGTTCGGGCAGGCTGCAGCCCCCTTGAAGAAAGTAACCTGTATGCATTGTTCCTTGTCAACCCATACAGCGTTGTAGCAGTTGCACTTGGCAATGGTACACGTACCTGATGTGTCAGTGACTCGACGCACGCTGTCGTATTGTCGTAGCTGATGGGACAAACAGGTCATACTCAGGTCTCTCGATGCCAAACGCCGAACCATGTATGAACTGACCTGCACAAGTACTACTAATTATGAGTAGCATATGAGCGACGACCTGTGTAGACGTAGCTGGGCGACCTGGTCAACCGTCGATGCCTGAACAAACAAACGATCTGCACAGCCGATGTGACTGGACCGAAGCCTGAATGCATACGAGTAGGAAACATACTACCTTACTGATCATCGGTCAAAATTATGTTCTGTGTCTCTCCCATCCATTTGCGCTGAGATGTGTCGTCTCTGCCTCTTGATCGTCAGTGGCGGTTTCTCGTAACTGTCAAAAGTCAATCACCTGCATTGGCCTCACATTAGTCTGCTTCGTCCGCAGGTTCGTGCCGTTTGACAGCCAACAGTTGCCTGCGTTGTTACGCCACGATACTACCGACGACGCCTGTCAACGCGATCTGGCACTGATGGATTATCATGACATAGTCACAGCCATTTAAATGCCATGTGATGGACGCTATATGCAAGGTGGGGGGCGCGCTCTATGGCGTACCAGGTACCCCTTTCTCGTCATAATGAACGGTGCTAAGAGAAGAGACGGTATGACAATCACCCACACTGTATCCACCTGTCGAGTAGAAACGTACTTGTGAAGACATATATCCTCTGCAGCGATGGTACCTCTGCACTGTGGTGCAGCAGCGTTGACGATCAAAAGGGGCGCAATTCTTATCTTCCGGAGCGCACACAACCGACGAATTGGCATAATAAGATTATCCATGAGGATGCGGTTTGGAAGTTGACATGTACTGATCTGATTTCGTCATGGCTGCGTTAGGCGGAGCCTTCGTTGACTCGTTTTGTGACTACGGGGCACTCACGGCGATGGCCACCGGTGTCGCGTGTGCGTTCTCCTGGGTACCCATCACATCTCTGCTAAAGTCCGTCTCGGCATATCATGTTGGTTTTGGCGTTTTCTACGGAAATCACGATCGTTTACGTCTTCTTCTGTGGGGCGGTGTTCACCACAAGGCCGTCAGACGTCACTTGTACTTTTTGCCGCCTGCGCTATGGGTGATGTCAGATCCGTGTCAGACCTCATCCGTCTGGTTGAGTCAGTGCCTCATGACCCTACATTCCTGATCTTTCTAGAGTTTTGTCGGGATGTGCAGTCTAAAGGAATTCGTACGGTGAGCCCCGACGTGCGCATCCGTCAAAACGGGTTTCCCTTTGATATGTATCCAGGGGCGTGGCTTCTCTCGAGATCCAATCAACTGACGCTAGTGGACTACGCATTAGCTGAGAACATAGAAGGGGTCGCCCTCGCTCGGATGGACATGAAGGAGGCTGTACAGAAGTGGTCCGTGGTCGAGGCCCAAGCCTGCTCGAATCAAACGGGGAGACCAACCGTCCCCGTCGGATTCAACGTGCAGGACGGTTTACGACGGGCACCAAGAAGCACAGCATCTGTACATATTCACGACGTTGATTATAGACGCCTTGTGACACCCCCTCCGGCGAGTACTCAGTTGGAAGAGTTACCGACCGGACTGCAGATGTGAACAGGCCGCACGAGTAATCTACCAGTCCGTGCGCTAGCGATCCGCCCCGCTGCTGTTTCAAATTTGGATGAATGCAGCCAGCTATTGTGTGTGACGCGTGCGGGATGGCTATAGTGGGGGCGCCATGTAGAGGCGCGGTAGCAGCACACAGAAGGCACTGCAGGGGTTTCATCACGAAGCGGACCACAGCAGACCGGTCATACAATGAACGGGTACTTACAAAATTGACAAACAACCAGGCCGCTGCAAGCATTACCAACAGACTGGCTACCAGATCTGCAGAGCCTTTGAAACTGCCCAACGGTCCTCAAGCAGAAACAGCCCATGATCCAGCAGAATACAATCACACCACCAAGCCCCACCTCGCCCCAGCCCAGCCAAGCACCAACAAGGGTCTCTACGGACAGGATCTCGGTGAACCAGAATGTGAAACGGAGTGCAAGCCTGAGTGCAATACGGAGACATCAGACGAAGGTTGGCCAACCTTTACTCTTCCAGACGCTACGAGTGAGGACAACTCCGAACCCGACAGTGATGGAGAGCAACCAACAGATGCATCTATACCTGCATACGTCGAGAATATGTTGGTAGCGAATGATATCATTGCATGGATGCTCAAAGACCTCACAGCAGTACAGCAAAGGAATTACTTCATGGGGGTGCGCCTGTTGGAAGTGCTGAGAAGGCAGACATCCCGACCTGAGCACGAGAGACGGCCCACGATCCATACAGTTGAAGCACTGAATAAATACCTGGATGACAAAGCAGACAAGTACCGATGCAAGATGACAGCCAGGGAAGTACCTATTGTATCAGATCACGCATTACTCAGGCAACTGGCCCCGGTCCCATTGTTCATCAGGCCAATCGCTGAAGTGTTGAGCTGCTCGCTTCAGAATCCTGTCATCGAGAACTGCAACATACGCATGGATCCAGTCAGTACCTCTGAGGGCTCCCTCGACGCTGACACGGCAGGCAGAGTCGTGAGTTTCATGCACGGCTCGGCTGTACGCCAAGCGAAACAGGTTCCGCTCCCCTCGTAGAAGGCAGGGCTTTGTATGAGTTACAGTCATGCACCACAAACAGCTGATGGTGGGGCGACGTGCAGGCTCGGATTCATGCCCGGATGCAGGGCGGACTAGGGTTAGCAGAGTCCACAAGGCCCATTTTCGCAGTGGCAATATTCTTTGACAAGACCCTGATCAGCCCGATTGCCAAAAGGTGACCTCTCTTAAAAGGACAGTGGTTTGACAAGCCTGTGCTGCATGATCGACCACACCCTATCCGGCAGAGTCAACAGTAGCCTGGGACTGCAGCATATAGAGACAGATCTAGATAAGCCAATGCGTGTTGCTGCAGTGAGCTGTACCCTATATTTGTGGCGCCGATGAATGTAGATGCCAGTCTGCGTCATAATGCGATACAACTACTGTGCATGGTCCCAAATGTGAAGGAATGGGTACTTGCACAGAGGCCCAAAGGCCAAGAGCATGTACGCGTGGCAGACATCGACGCCGCTATAAGTGCCACCACCGCAGCGATGTGGAAGGAGATGCTCAGAGATATAGGGACGGCTACGCAGCCAGAATGCGGAGTGCGCTACCCCCGCCAATGTTGGTCCGAGATGATGAATGGTCCAGATCCAAGAAGGGGAATGGTATCCGGACGGCATATGCACTCAGCATGTTACAACCATGCGTGCCTGATCTGATGCAGGTATGGGTGAAATTTCACAAGGATAGAGAAGAATTGTTACGTCACAGCAGTGTCGAGCCGGCGTTTGATTCAAGAGGTCCCTACCTGACAGCCCATTGCGACGTAATGGTGGGTACATTGATTATGGACACCGTAGAGGCTGCAGCTACAATGGGGCTGATGCAGCGATTCGGGTTCAGGCTTGACAGCGTCAATGGAGGCACAGATGCCGCCTGTTTGCTATGCCACACCTCTACATGCAAATTTGACCTCGCAGCACATGAGCTTTCCCCAGAAGACCGCAAACACCGAAGTCCCAGAGAAGCAGAAGCAATTCGAGAGTCAGGGTCAAAGGCAGAGATGAAAAGACAAGGCAAGTCCCGGCACAGGAAGCCTACAAATCTGTAATTGTGGCATAGCAAAGGGTTCCACAAAACGAGTAACGAAGGATACGGCGACAGATCAAACTGGACCGTATAAAGCGTGCCACGTCTGAGTCTTGACCACTCGTGTTGTGCAGGCATAAAAGCCTCCAGCCCAGCACTACAGAGCATATTCTGGGACTCGCAGTTTCAGTGGGGCGCCCTCCCAGAGTTGTGGGGGGTGGACCACCTGCATCACTGGACACTAGGCGTGATGAAGCGATTCGGGCTGGATCAACTGAAAGTATGTTGCATGCTATGTTGTATCATGCTCCCGCGACCCCCACCATGCCACACCGCTACAATTGTCCCACTCAGTCAAATCCGTAAGCTGGTGTACAATGACTATTTCTCACAAGTGCAGAGCATAATATCCCTACTGGCCGGGCTTGGAAAGGAGTTAGGGAGAAAAATCACGAAAGCAGAGCTCACCGATCGCCTTAATTATTTGTTTGACGAAGTAGCCGTCTTTGTGGTCCCACCCTTTGCTTCCCTTCCCCTGGCCTTCAAGGGGGGCTTAGTGGGACCAAGCGACACAGTGGGAGGCGGCAAGCTCCAAGGTGCCGAAATGAATCGTGTTCAGGCTGTGTTAACGTACGTTGTCGACGGACTGCCGGGCGCGGCACACACGGTGGCTCCACTGGCATTGGCACGGTAAGAACTCTCCGGCTCCAGCCCCATAGTTGCCCATGAGCTCTGCAATGCCACCCCTACATACTTTATGGGCATGATGGAGGAAGTTCAGGTCGGATAGAATGCAGACTGACAGCGTTGGGGGCTTTGCTCTTGAGAGACAACCTTTCGTATGTGGGCTGGACTGAACAGGAAGCAGATGGCCTTCAAGATCACATCGGACATGTGTTCCTCCCTATCATGCGCAAGTTTTTGGAACAACTTCATGACAGCAGTGAAGCGTTGACACAAGCAAGGGTACTGAAGACGCATCTGGTCGTGTCACACGCATCAGAAAAAATGATGACACATGGCGGATTACAGGTGCGAACACAAAATCATGTGCCTGCCCTGCAATCCACAACGATCAGTACTCTGGCATGCTATACTGCGGCAGCGGAACCGCAACAGCCCTGGCAAGGCCGAGGGGATGTCAGACACAACACCCCCCAGCGTCAGTCGGGATGAGCTATGGTGCAGGAAACATTCATGACGCTCGTGAACAGTTCACATGTGCAGGAGCACAACACGAACATATACGAAACTGTACACAAAGACCAAAAGAAAATAGTGAAGATGACAAACATGGCACCGCAAACCTGGCGCAAAATGCATGCCATATATGCCAGTAGATGGCAATCGCTTCTACACGAGGCCTACATGAACCCGGGATTGGATGCTTTATTGTTTGGGAGAATCACAGCCACCTCCATTGTGACCGAGCTGCACAACAGCGAGGACCCGGCACAGGGAACACGGCACAGGATCATAGACAAAGATCCACCAAGGTCAATGCAGAAGAGAGAATCGGCGCCGATAGTCCGACACATTCAACTGGACCACGTCGCAGGGGTCCACCGAACCGGGAACGGCAGCACGTTCCGTACCAGATTATTTTACCTTGTAGTTCCCCCCACCCCGCCTCCCCTACCCCGGCCGGTTTTTAGCCAAGACTGAGTGAAAGGCGTTGACCACGGGGATGGTTGACTGTGTTACGCGCACTTACACATGCAGGTACTCCTGGCAATGGCAGAGGCACAGAGAGGGACAGCAAGACAATTGCGTGGGAGCCCGTGCGCCGCTATAACGGAGGCGGCCGGGCTCGAAGGGGCTACACGGCAACAAGCACGGTGTCACAGCATTCGGATGGAAGCGATCAGGCGCCTTCAGGAGGGCGAGGTGAGTGCCCCGGTGCGGGCTGGGCTAGAGACTGCGATCACAAACGGGGTTGTCGTCGATACGGCACAACAGGTACTGGAGTTGCCCGAGCTACTGTCACTGCCGTACTGCTTGGAAAAGTATCTGGGGCAGCAGGTCGAAGAGAATCTTCGGACAACGCGAGGCTTGAAGCAGACACTTCTGAGGCTGTGTTTGGTGACCAGCCCGAACATCAATGTGACGTACTACAACCACAGTGACGCAGGCAGTGCCCACCTACGGCAGGTGCGTTTCGAGAGGTACCAGGAGCCCCTCATGGGGTGCAGAGATATGCAGTAGCCATCAGCACATGCGACGGGGCCACTGCCACAGGCCCAAAAGGCGGCCGAAAATGGATCTCGGAGATTCGGAGCTTGCAGGTGTCTTTCATGAACAGACCAAGCCACTTGAACTTTTTCCTGACGGACAGCGAAGTGCAAGAGACGACAGACAAGGAACTCGAGGCCAGACAGAACAGCATCAACTATCGCAAACAATTCAACGCCGTCATAAAGGGGAAGTCTTCCCTTCCACCCACTAAATGGGTGTTTCTATTATGTACAGGACTTACGATGCTGGTATGCAGACCGGACGCAGCAGGGTCTGGGTTCACCGAGTTGCGGGTGGGAGACTCGGACACGAATCCGAAGGAGCGCACGGCTCAAGTCAACCTCCTGAGATGGTTACACCGGCTGTGCCCACAAAGACGACGAAATCAATCTTCTGTAAGTAGTCTGCTGCAGAGGGCAGACCCAAATGCCGAATTCTACGGATGCGACCGCATGGTGTGGTCGCGGATTGGGGAAGCAGAATACCCAGCGGACATTAGACACCTGAATCAGAAAATTGCGGAGGCTGGACAAGAATCGAAGCTACGGAAAACGGTACGTCCAGGTAGCAAACGGAAGGATACAGACATCGCCGCAGAAGCAGCTGCAGTCACAAAATGTCGAGGCGCACTTGATGGTTTCGGGAAAGATCGACTAAGAAGTGATGATGCATACAAAGGTATTGCGTTTTGCGCGATCGCTGCACCGTGTCAGACTGCCACACCAGTCAGAGTCCTACCAGTGCTTGGGACAGAGCGAGTGGACCAGTGGCGACCGGTGAGCGATAAAACTGTCGCAGGGAGGCGGTTTCGCGAGTTTGAGAGATCGCAGGGATACAAACTGAGTAGCTACTACCAGTTTCGGGTGGATTTGACTGCCCAGCCGCGCGGATACGAGGTGTAATATTTGACGCAAGTGAGACCCGGTTACACCTGGTCGTGCACAATCGGCACGTCGCTGGTGACAGGCAACACCAACAGTCTGAGTCGTCAACGCATATCGCATAACACACCATGTATCTGTGTATCGTATCGGAAGTAATGCTTCACGGGGTGGCGGTGAGACCGCCGACGCTGTCGGTTCCACATGATGCACATGATCACGACGTGATAGTCTTTGATATGCAGCCCACGAGGACGAGGCGTCAAACTGCTGTCACAAAACATGCACCAGATGGTAGACTGTGCAGGCTTGACCTGTGCGCGCCCAGATGGGAGGACATTATCGAATGATAGACAGACCCGTACAGCTTTGTGCGCGGGCCTGGCCACAGGCGTGTAGTGTTTGACTTCTCCCGTGATCTCTTTTGTTATTATTCCATATACGTCAGACTGCATTCCTGGTTCATCGCCGATCACCCTCTGCGCCACACTCACATTCAAGCGCCAGAGCCGAAACAGACCGCTCTCAGACCCGCGGTAACCGGCCATGGTTACCTGAAGGCGGTTCGGCCATCATGCCTTCATCATCATTCATCATTGATCAATCCATGTGCCTAGAATGGTGGTCTTCAAGTCGAAAGCCAGTCTGAATAAGAGCGAACCGGCTGGGTCCATCACCGATGCTCGTGGTGCATGCGCATATAATCAGCAAATTGGACGTTTGTAAAAGTCACTAATGCAGACGTCGGGATCGTCGTGATAATTTCCACCAGCACCTTTACCAGCGGTCAGCGCGAGTGTCCCCGCGCAGAGCAGTCCTGCATGCTTTCGGCAACGGACTCTGCATCAATCGACGCAATCTGGCCAGGTACAGGCCTTGACCATGAAATTGCAAGGCTATCCAACCGCACGAGCCGAATTTCGGTATGCTTCCAATGATGTCACATTCTCCAGGTCAGCGTTTCGACCCAAACATGGTGAATTTCACGCTCATATTGCCGCTCATACGGAGGCGCTCATACGCATCAGCGACGACCTGTGTAGACGTGGGCATCATGTGTCGCGTGGCCTCCCCCCTCTCATATGGCAGAGGCGCATAGTATGGCTGTGACGCAGCATGCTACAGCAGCAATGGCTCGGCAATGTATTGGGATGTCGGCAAAAGTGCGTCCTCTGCCCTCCCACGCAGTGCAGCGGGGTTGACAGTGGTGCTGCCCATCGTTGCCGCAGCACAGTGGCACCTGGTGTTTCTGTGCTGTTACCCCCTCTGCCCCCCCCACGCAGTGCAGCGGGGTTGACAGTGGTGCTGCCCATCGCTGCCGCAGCACAGTGGCACTTGGTGTTTCTGTGCTGTTAGACCCTCCGCCCCCCCACGCAGTGCTGCGGGGATGACAGTGATGCTGCCCATCGTTGCCGCAGCACAGTGGCGCCTGGTGTTTCTGTGCTGTTATAATTACCCCTTCTGCCCTCCCACGCAGTGTAGCGGGGTTGACAGTGTTGCTGCCCATCGTTGCCGCAGCACAGTGGCACCTGGTGTTTCTGTGCTGTTATAATTACCCCTTCTGCCCTCCCACGCAGTGTAGCGGGGTTGACAGTGTTGCTGCCCATCGTTGCCGTAGCACAGCGGCACCTGGTCCTTCTGTGCTGTTACCCCATCTGCCCCCCCCACGCAGTGCAGCGTGGTTGACAGTGGTGCTGCCCATCGTTGCCGTAGCACAGCGGCACCTGGTCCTTCTGTGCTGTTACCCCCTCTGCCCCCCCCACGCAGTGCAGCGTGGTTGACAGTGGTGCTGCCCATCGTTGCCGTAGCACAGCGGCACCTGGTCCTTCTGTGCTGTTACCCCCTCTGCCCCCCCACGCAGTGCAGCGTGGTTGACAGTGGTGCTGCCCATCGTTGCCGTAGCACAGCGGCACCTGGTCCTTCTGTGCTGTTACCCCCTCTGCCCCCCCCACGCAGTGCAGCGTGGTTGACAGTGGTGCTGCCCATCGTTGCCGTAGCACAGCGGCACCTGGTCCTTCTGTGCTGTTACCCCCTCTGCCCCCCCACGCAGTGCAGCGTGGTTGACAGTGGTGCTACCCATCGTTGCCGCAGCACAGTGGCACCTGGTGTTTCTGTGCTGTTACCCCCTCTGCCCCCCCACGCAGTGCAGCGGGGTTGACAGTGGTGCTGCCCATCGCTGCCGCAGCACAGTGGCACTTCGTCTACACAGGTGGTCGCCCATACGGGTGTCATAATTATGCATTATCCGCCCATATGCCCGCCAATACAAAAGGCGCTTAAATGCGCCCCCATTTTCCTCATAATTATGAGGCTGTCCGACGGCCCATAAATTACGAGCGACTTTTGGGTAATTGTTGCAAGTTTTATGAGCGTTTTTATGCGCGGTGTTCGAAAAGACGATGTCGAAATGTTTCGACATCACACATGGTTCGATTGGTACAATGGGTGGACCAGGGGCCACGTGATGCGGTTGGTTGATGGTGGTGACAGGTGCCTCAACCCGGTGGCCAGCAGGGCATCCATGGCGGGCATCAGTCCGCCATGTACACCAGCTTGTCCACTCGTGGCTAAGCTGATGATACATGGAAGCCGGAGCCTTCCATGGGTGCCGCTGCTCACAGCACCGGGGAGGGTCACACGTATGCAGCACACACGAAGTGAAAAAAGGGTCGCTCCAGTTCAAGTCGACTTGTTCACCTTGGCACTCAAGGTGCCATGTGTCAGCACCTGCTGCCACTAACCGTTCACGAACTCGACCTGCTCCTATAATGATCACCTGATCAGCGTGACATGAGGATGCTATCATCCATGCACAACCAACAAGTTGAACCTGCTTGAACTCGCTCCGGCTGCAACAACAAGCATGCACAGGATCTATGGCAGACAGTCGCACCACTGGCAGGCTTTGCTTGGTGGTAGTCTGTGAAATGATCAACCTGTAGCAATCCACGTTCAATGTCCATGTGTCCTCTACTCGTAGCAGACCATGTATGCAGTCGGGTGAGGCGTACCAGCATCAACAAAATAGAATCCATTCAAAAAGGAGTAGAATCTCAACTCTGCAATCGGCGAAGGTTAGGCCTGTCTAAGCTAATGACACATGTGAATGAAAGATAGACATCTCCTGGCAACAAGCAGCAGAGTTGGAGCGTCCTACCTGGTTCAATGAAGGCATTTCTTGACATTGTATTCGCTGCAACCCATTACTCCTGCACAAATGGTGTCGTCTGCAGGAGACATGCTAGCACAGAGCCGGCACCAGCACATATTGCAGGCAGTGCATGCTGGCACGAGCATACGGCGCAGGCATCTAGAAAGTCTCCCATCCAATATCTGGGACCCTCGGGCTGTCTTGATGTCTGATCCTGCATCACGCTCGATTCTGTGTCCAATTTGCAACGCACTGTATGAGCTGCGTGATCAAGGTCATGCTGCAGGGGCCTGCAAAACATGAGGTACCGCACATGCAATCCTTGCCCGACGGGCTGGTAATTTACAATCTCTGGCAAATTCTGATCTCCTGCAGCAAGTACGGGGTCAGCTGCTCTGCTACGCGACCCAACGTCTGGCACAACATGCGTCGGTACCTGTGTTTAGATGCGTAAAATCTGCATTGCCCTCGACCAGACCAAGTGTATATCTATGCGGCGTACCTCGCACATTGATGCCTTGAGACCTACTGGCGCTGCAATTGACGGATGTTGTCAAGACAATCAGGTGCATCAGCCTATGCGAAAAGCAACAGACAAGGGCGCGCACTGATTGACAGCCGTTGAAGTCACTCAAAAGTGCTGTTCAATCATCTTGTTGCTGTATCGGCCACGCTGTCCGTTGTAGACCTGCACCAAAACTGTGGTCAGCCGCGCATGCGGTAACAAGGCAGACATCTACAGGTAGCTACGTGCCTGATATTCCGTGAGCCTCCTTTTTTACTCAACAGTCATTACAAGACACGTTTCATATTTGATCACCTTCTGAAGATGGTTGTATCCACGATGCGAGCCCAGCGCAGCGTGGATGCGCCAACACATAAGTTGCATCACGGTCATTGCAGATTGGGGTCGACGAATACGTAAACCTGCAGCATGTTCGTTCTATTGATTTACACCGGCCGTTCAGCATCGATCGGCCGGGGAATGACCGTTGGAATTGCCCCTGCACCACGCGTGGCCACGCCTGCACAGCCGTTGCATGGCATGGGCATGCCCACGCAGTTATGTCTCCCGCTAACAGGGGGTCTCCCGGGTACCCAGCCGACACTAAATCATGTACATGATGGGCCGGCCCGGCAGGCTCGAGCAGTTGCTCTGGGCAGGTCTGGTTCGTCCACCACAGACTATACAGCTGCTGCCTCCAGAACTCTTCAAGCATCATGGTATGACATTGTGATTGCTATTGATGCTGGGTATGGTGCTGGCAGCGGCATCGATGCAACCTGCAATTGCCCGTGCACGTAGGCGTCAGGACTGTCGCTCCATAAAGTCGCTGCCGCGCTTGACTGTCTTCCCGATAATGCATCGTTGACATATCATAAACTTCTCTCCCGCCAACCGGCGCGAAGTGTGTGTTTCATGTTCGGAGCTCGACCTTCACGTGCGCCCGTTTTACCACCTTCCGTTATCCGGACGAGCAAGCTTTCGACCGGTGCTATGCACCAAAGTTTGTATGTCACATCCTGAGCGCGATTCTTTAGCCCATGGATGCCGTTGTTCACATGAGTGGGTCATTCGATCCCAGCCCAGTGCATAACACTGCGAACGCAGCTGCATCTGAACTGCCTTCGCTGGAGCAGTTGCAACAGGTTAATTGTAGTGTCTAAGTAATATAAGATACCACTTGCTGCACTTGTGGTGGACCCACCAAGGCTGTGGACGCTTCAGCGATGTCACTGCGAGCTGCAGTCCTTTGCCCGTTTGTAGAGTGCACCTAATTGTCGCGGAGATTTCGTTGACTTGTTGCAACTGGAATGACTGACATGTATTAGGAAGAACTCTGCAAAATTCACTTGCTCACAGCAGCTGACACACATTGCACAAGAACACCTGCCACAGAAACGCAGGAGCACCTTGTTGCGCAGCTCTCCAATAGAATACGTGGCGAAGCTGCTACCCTCTCATTTGATCAAATGAGAGGGTAGCAGCTTATAGCAGTAAGCACTGGTCATGACCAGTGCTTACTGGTCATGACCAGTAAGCACTGGTGCCAAGTGTTGCAACCTGAGCGAGCCCAGAATCATGTACCGCCTGTGAAGGTATTCTTGTTTCATGTTTTGAAGCCCAAGCATGTCTGCATGTGACCACGAGTACCGAGTTTCAGCATCAGGTGCTGCATGCTGAGTGCATGATAGTAGGCTATGTCTCGCCTGGCGCGCAGAACGGCACATCTGCGGCATTCACACAGCACACCCGAGCTGACCACTCTGGCACTTGAGAACATACAGCTCTGATTGTCAAGTATGCTGATGCACATATGACAGGCACCACGAGTACCAAGTTTCAGCATCAGGTGCTGAATGCTCAGTGCATGATAATAGGCTATGTCTCGCCTGGCGCGCAGAACGGCACATCTGCGGCATTCACACAGCACACCCGAGCTGACCACTCTGGCACTTGAGAACATACAGCTCTGATTGTCAAGTATGCTGATGCACATATGACAGGCACCCCGAGTACCGAGTCTCAGCATCAGGTGCTGCATGCTGAGTGCATGATAGTAGGCTATGTCTCGCCTGGCGCGCAGAACGGCACATCTGCGGCATTCACACAGCACACCCGAGCTGACCACTCTGGCACTTGAGAACATACAGCTCTGATTGTCAAGTATGCTGATGCACATATGACAGGCACCACGAGTACCAAGTTTCAGCATCAGGTGCTGAATGCTCAGTGCATGATAATAGGCTATGTCTCGCCTGGCGCGCAGAACGGCACATCTGCGGCATTCACACAGCACACCCGAGCTGACCACTCTGGCACTTGAGAACATACAGCTCTGATTGTCAAGTATGCTGATGCACATATGACAGGCACCACGAGTACCGAGTCTCAGCATCAGGTGCTGCATGCTGAGTGCATGATAATAGGCTATGTCTCGCCTGGCGCGCAGAACGGCACATCTGCGGCATTCACGGAGCACACCCGAGCTGACCACTCTGGCACTTCAGAACATACAGCTCTGATTGTCAAGCATGCTGATGCACATATGACAGGCACCACGAGTACCAAGTTTCAGCATCAGGTGCTGCATGCTGAGTGCATGATAATAGGCCTAGGCTTTGTCTCGGCTGGCACACCGAGTCGGAGCTCCGTGGCATTTGCACAGCCACAGAGCACAACTCCATGAGCCTGCAGAGGTCGTTTTCCTGTGCCTTTGCCTATGTAGTAGAATCCTACTCAGACATAACAGGCGCATCGCACATGCACCGCTGATGATTGCAGTCATGTTGCTGAGGCATGTTCTCATTCCGCAGTGATGATTCAGTGATGATCAGATTCCAAATCTTGTTTGTGTGGATACTGTGTGAACCTTCGTGTTTGTGCAATGAAATGGACAGCTAGCTATTTCAGTAATACCTCTGCGGCCCTTGATGCAGGGCATTTGAAAACGGTGTGTTGTCGTTTTCTTCCTGTACCAGTGCAATAGTTTCGCATACAAACGACGATGAAATACACTGCAATAGAAAGTGAAAGGGACTATGAGCGGCGATGCTACTGCAGGAATTGGGCTGCGAGGCACACATCGCCTGTAAGGCAGCCGTGGTAGTGGTAAATTTGGCACCATTGCAACATCACATCACGTTTCCTGATGCACGCCTTGACATGCGTGCTCAGATACAACGTGGCTGCAGCCTCACGCACGTCCGTGTTGAATGACCCGCTGCGATGGCATCACGCATACGATGCGTGTACAGTGTAAAGCCTCAGTGCGCAAGCAACGCGCCATAGATATGAGATGTGGGTGAAATTCTGTACCAACCCTGTCGAAAGCTGCAATGCAGCCCGTGATGTGAAGGTACTGTCAACTGCGCTCACAGGAAGCCGTACTCCCAAAATACGATTTGTATGCTGTGCACCACACTGATACACAACCTAGCCATTAAATCTGTGTGCTACATGAGTTGCATCAATTCATGCACGGCAGCGACTTTACGCAGCGACAGTCCTGACGCCTACGTGAACGGTCACTTGCATGGTTGCATCGATATCGCTGCCAGCACCATACCAGGCATCAATAGCAATCAAATGGGCATACAACGATGCTTGAACAGTTCTGGAGGCAGCATCTGAATAGTCTGTAGTGGACGAGCCAGACCTGCCCAGAGCAACTGCTCGAGCCTGCCGGGCCGGCCCATCGTGTCTATGATTTAGTGTCGGCTGGGTACCCGGGAGACCCCTTGTTAGCGGGAGACATGACTAGCCCACGTCGTACGACATTCCTGATGGTCTGACACATCGCGCTCGCGAACACAATTGTTGCTGTCCGGGTGGGTCACGCGAGGTTTCGGTGTCTGTGATCTCGCGCCTGGCTTTCGCATGCCTATTTTCACCCACAATCCGCAAGAAACAGAGCCATCCCTCATCTGCATGGCCAGACCTGTGGGACATCAGCATTCAGATTGTCTACGATACTTATTGGGTCACCTATTTGTGTTTCTGGTGTGTTCAAACGGCCTTGTGCTGCCTGTGATCTCGTGCCTCGCATCCGCAGGCCTGTTTTCTGGCCAACTGAGCATGACATGCTGCCAGTCCTCACGTGCATGGCCAGGCCTGTGGCCACCACCCACCAATCTTTAAGAATTAGGTACCTGGTGGTAGTTTGGTGAGACTCCGGGGCGCAGACAGCCTTGTGCTGCCTGTGATCTCGTGCCTCGCATCCGCAGGCCTGTTTTCTGGCACAATGCTGGAGGTGGTTGTGTCTATACAGTCGCATTTCGTGTGCACAAACTTTCAAAATTTTTGGACACAATCATGAGCACCAACATCATCCATACATTAGCGACATGCTTATTAATAATTTTGAATCTTAGTGCACATAAAACGCATCTGTCTGCAGTGGAAAACGCATCCGCAGGCCTGTTTTCTGGCCAACTGAGCATGACATGCTGCCAGTCCTCACGTGCATGGCCAGGCCTGTGGCCACCACCCACCAATCTTGAAGAATTAGGTACCTGGTGGTAGTTCGGTGAGACTCCGGGGCGCAGGAAGCCTTGTGCTGCCTGTGATCTCGTGCCTCGCATCCGCAGGCCTGCTTTCTGGCCAACTGAGCATGACATGCTGCCAGTCCTCACGTGCATGGCCAGGCCTGTGGCCACCACCCACCAATCTTTAAGAATTAGGTACCTGGTGGTAGTTTGGTGAGACTCCGGGGCGCAGAAAGCCTTGTGCTGCCTGTGATCTCGTGCCTCGCATCCACAGGCCTGTTTTCTGGCACAATGTTGGAAGTGGTTGTGTCTGTACAGTCGCGGTTCGTGTGTACAATCTTTTGAAATTTTTGGTCACCATCTCTAGCACCAACATCATCAATACAACAGCGTTACTGCTGCTGCGATCAGGTGGGCTGAACATCTTTGGACACGTCGTCAAGACTGAATAGGCGAGTGGCATATATGATGCAATATCTGGTTCAACCAGGCAACCCTGTTGTCAGGGCGGTGTCCGCATGCACCGTGGACTGTAAAATCCACAGATTCAGCCACCCGGCACTGCTTGGGCATTTGCTGCTGAAGTCTAGCACAGAGTTGGAACTGTGACTGTCTGAGGTGTCTTTTACAACAGCATGAAATAATTGCAATTCAGGACATCATAAAGTTACAATGCAGGATGTAGTTGTGCAATGTTTTAGTCTACATCCTGTAGCCCACACGGAGTTCTGCTGCTGTACTGAGCTCATTGCTGCTTCTGTGCGAACATTGGCCACTATGATGTCATGACAGAGCGGCGGAGCTTGTTGATGATGCTGCGAGCAAACGCGGCTTCTTTCTGACTGGATTCCACCGTTGCTGATGACAGGCCGGATCAAGATCGCTCATATGAACGAATTCTTCGAAAACATTTCATTATTTGCCACTTATATTGGGAGATGCAAGTAATCTGGGTCCTCGATTCACAAGCAAGTCATGCACACGTAATGCTCATACTGTTGGCAGCCCATATGCTGGCATGATCTGTAGATCATGCACTCGCCATTGTAAATGTGATGGGATCCGTGCAGGTGGCAATCTTGATGGCAGCTAACAAACCTACAAGCATTCGACTTCATTTTAGCTACTCTCTAAATGCCTACTATTAGCACCCTCCTGTGCATCTTGCGAACCATCGGCTTCTTGCAGCTTCGAGCTATAATGTATCAACTCAGATGTTGTACCATACACGGACCTGAGACCAGCGACCTGCTGAGCCCTCTTCAGAGTCCAGTCGAAAATGTAGTCCCATGAGAATCTGCACACATATGGCCAAAGTCATAGAAGTTCTCATTGCTGTTGCAAGGCAGCAAAAAAGTGGCAGCAAAGCAATTCACACCCAAGTCTTTGACGAACTTTAGAGCAACAGAGTAGAATTTAGGCCAATGCTAGCCTGGCGTACGCACCCTTTTTCAACGAACAGGTCCCTCAAAATCCGGCGCAGGTACCTACATCTAGCATGCAGTCAATAATGTACACCTGATAGGGACATGGCAGCTGTGATGTAGCATGCCACGCACGTGTAGTCTGGCGCCTCTTCAAATGAAAGCTGCCTCACATGTTCAAAGTAGTGAACGAATGCCTTATCATGGCCTTTACACAAGTCCTCTACAGTGATCTGCAGCTTGGAAAAGCAGATCTTTTCGTACTTCTGCTTTCGGTTTGGGGCCCGCAATCCCTGCATGGCAAGTATTGTAAGCATTGTGAGTCCACGATACACCGCTGACATTCTCCACGCCAAGGAGGTCCCCCTAGATTGGTGCTGATGAATTGGAGCCCGGCACCAACAGGCTGGCGAAAAACGCACCTGCCATGGCAAGGAACCCCGCAATAAGTACATGACAACAAAGCCTAGGCATTCCAAATCGTCTCGCCGACTCTGCTCACATCCAAGATGGGTGTTGCTACTGGCATATCTGGCTGTACCTGTCAAGCTCTAATTTTCACGATAGGCAATATGACGGCATTCCTTATCACGATATCTCTTGGCCAGGCCAAAGTCAATACAATTTATTTGGTTTGTTCGTTGCCCAGTTGCCATGAGGAAGTTCTCAGGCTTCAAATCTCTGCAAGGAGCCCTCTGCTCTTGAATGCCAACAAGGAATCAGCTCTAGTGGAGCATCAGTAAACCATTTTTCACATTTGACCGAATAGATCCTGTCAATTCGCCAGAAGCAAAACCTCAAGTGCTACCGCACACATACCTGTGTATAAATGACTTGGAATGGATGTACTCGATCCGGCATAGCTGCAATCATTTGATGCCTGTAACTGTGATTGGCGACGGCGGCATGACAGAAAAATGTACCTCGTGACATACGTATGCAATGCCTCTTGTCAGTCTTCAGACCGAGCTTGCATACTGTTTGTAGACAAAGGATTGAGATCCACACGGCCGTTCTCATGATGCATTGGGTGTACTCGCAATCGCTCTCACCACATCACAGCCAGCCCGGAACTCAAAATGTCCCAATCGACAGCGCACCATTTGGTCTGCAATCATCAGGATTGTCTTCAACGAAAGCTTCCAGTCGTGCACAGCCCCAAAGTGAAGCTCACCTATTATACCCACCAGGACATGGCTCGTGCTCATCAAAGGCAGGTGCAGTAGCCGACATGCATCATCCATGCTTTAAAAATCAGACTATGCTGGACTTCCAGCACGTTGAGCAGTAGGTTGTGCACTATGCCTTGCGATCATCCGTCTCATACGCCCAACGCGAAACCGATGTAGGTCACCAATCAGAACAGGCCTACGCATCTGAACTTCTTCCTCAGTGACAGCGAGGATGCCCCAGACGACAACAAGGCCGCTGCGGCAAGAAGCAACAGCAGAGCATATCGGCAGCACTTCACCCACGTTATGCAAGGAAAGACGTCGCTGCGGCCCAGCATGTGGATATTTCTTTTGTGCAGCGGGCTAACCATGTTGGTGTACCGCCCACTGACCACCGGAGCTGCGTTCACAGAACTACGCGTGCGAGATGCAAAGCTGCCTGGCAGTAGACGCACGTCTCAGATCAACCTTATTCGGTGGCTGGATCGGCTGCGTCTACCAAGCTCCAAGGGTCAGCCGGAAGTTGCGCGCCTTCTGCTGCGATCCGAACGCAGAACAGTTTGGTTGCGACCGGCTGGTGTGGGCACGGAAGGGGGAGCCTGCCGAGCCTAATAACATGCAAGGACTCAGCACGAAAATCACGAACAGAGCACAGCAACTCAAGAGCATCGTGAAGACGGCTGGGCCCAAGCGGAAGAAAACCCATGACGAAAACAGCATTGTAGCCAAAGCGCGCACCGCGCTCGACAAATTCGGAGGCGATCGGCTCAGGGCGGATGACGCTTTTTATGGAGTTGCATACTGCGCTATCGCGCCACCGGATCAATCAGCAACGCCCGTTCGTGTACTGCCTGTCATCGGGAGAATCAGTGGCGACCAGGGGGCAGTAATACCAGCGCAGTGCAGCGATTCAGGCAGTTTGAGGTTTCGCAGGGATATAAATTGAGTAGCTACTACCAGCTGCGTTTGGATCTGCACGCTGTTCCACGAGGACTTGAAGTAGAGATCTAGCGCGAACGTGATGGTCGCTGCTGCGGACATGGCCCGAACAGCCACAGCGACACATGCAGCTTGCGACTGCGCTATGTACAACATAAAAGTAAGTATGCAGTCTTGTTGATGTATGTATCTTGCCCGCAAACTCTGACACATACTGCGGTGGTCGAAAATTAACCACCTTTTTCGATTCATCCATGGCAGTTCGGTCGCCCATAAGTGGCCGCATAACGAGTCGCCCATGCCTTATGGGCGACCACCTGTGTAGACGTTGGTGTTTCTTTGCTGTTATACCCTCCGCCCCCCCACGCAGTGCTGCGGGGATGACAGTGATGCTGCCCATCGTTGCCGCAGCACAGTGGCGCCTGGTGTTTCTGTGCTGTTATAATTACCCCTTCTGCCCTCCCACGCAGTGTAGCGGGGTTGACAGTGTTGCTGCCCATCGTTGCCGTAGCACAGCGGCACCTGGTCCTTCTGTGCTGTTACCCCCTCTGCCCCCCCCACGCAGTGCAGCGTGGTTGACAGTGGTGCTGCCCATCGTTGCCGTAGCACAGCGGCACCTGGTCCTTCTGTGCTGTTACCCCCTCTGCCCCCCCACGCAGTGCAGCGGGGTTGACAGTGGTGCTGCCCATCGCTGCCGCAGCACAGTGGCACTTGGTGTTTCTGCGCTGTTATGCCCTCCGCCCCCCCACGCAGAGCTGCGGGGATGACAGTGATGCTGCCCATCGTTGCTGAGTCACAGTGGCACTTGGTGTTTCTGTGTTGTTATGCCCTCTGCCCCCTTCATGTCTGGGTGCTGCCACGCCAGGGTCAGGCTGACCATCGCCTTAAAGACAGGCCACAGCGCCCTCACCACCCACGCCAGACATGTTATGCCACGCTATACAAATGAATCGCAAGCATTATTCGTGCCACATGCTGTTAACCTTCAGCTAGCCTCCCTGCACGTCAGGACAGTACCAGAGAAATACAAAGAGAGTCGATACAAATAATAAATAAACTAGAAATGCATTATCATGAGACGATATCGACGCCGACGAGAGACTCCAGACGCTTATAATAGCTCATATGAATTGGCTTACATTGCTGTGGGAAGATGCTCCGTTGGTACTATACTCGCTCCAGAGATCGTTGATGGCGAGATGCAATTCTCGTGGGCTATCCATCGACACTGCAGTGGTGACTAGCGCATGCATTACTCGACCCCGTAATGGTCGGTGAGGCACCGACCATTCCACGACGTTGCTGACTGGGCCGTAATGGTCGGTGAGGCACCGACCATTCCACGATGTTGCTGACTGGGCACACTTGCATCGATTCAGACCGGAATGGACGGTGCCACACTGACCACTCAGCGACAGGAGCACGCCATTTGTCTCCTCTGAACGCGGTCCATGCTTGACCACCTAAAGGAGAGTAGCACCAACTTGTCAGGCACGTCCTCGTCTTCCGTGGGCATCGGATATGCAGGCATGAGTGCTCAATCCTTTTCAATATCCTTTGGTGTACATGCATGTATGTCTTCTCCGTTAACTCTTTTGTAAACTTGTTCCAGCTCAAACTCTGAGCAGTCGGACTGCTGGACGTACATGGGCGCAGCTTCTTTGATGTTTGTCTTCTTCCATGTGCTCGTTTGTAATGTTTTCATTTGTGCGCAGCTGCGTTCGCCTCAGTACGCAATGGATTTCCAGTGCTTTTCATCTGCGGAGACTGATTGGCCTGTCTCGCGCTATGGAAGAGCACACAATCATGTCAGCGCTGTTGCCGAGGAAGCCATAGGACATTCCACAGCCACCAAGGAAGCCATAGGACATTCCGCTGCCACCAAGGAAGCCATAGGACATTCCGCCACGATCGTTCCTTGTGAAGCATACGGACGCGGGCGGAAGGTCAACAGCCTCGTAGGAACGTTCCTCTGTCAGCGGAACGCCTTCGGTTCCGCCCCGGAATGTCACCATTCTCCTAGTGGGAGGTGACGTCATCGCACGGCCCTCCCTCGTCCCGGTGATCGCGGCCCTCTCCAGCGCCCCCTCCTTCACGAACCTCACTCTATCGATCCCCAGCCGCAGCACCGGCCAGCCCCTGTGCTGCAGTGGCGTCAGCGGCCCTGTCCGCACGCTGCTGGTGCTGAGGTATGACAGGTCTGCTACAGCCAGGGTGGCGCGCAGTGATGCGCTGTGCCCAGCACTGCTGAGCAGCACGCCCCGCCCGGCACTGGAAACGCTGGCGTACATCAACGTACCCCATATGCATGCGTGTGAGGTCGACGCCGCATCGCTGCGGCGCATCTTTGCAAGCGCTGCGTTCCATCCAGCGCTCACAGATGTGACCATCAACATCGGGCCAGAGCAAGCAGAGGCGCCTGACGAACCTGATGAGCCGGATAATCTACAATTTCCCTGGCAAGCAGAGGCGCCTGACGAACCTGATGAGCCGGATAATCTACAATTTTCCTGGCAAGCAGAGGCGCCTGACGAACCTGATGAGCCGGATAATCTACAATTTCCCTGGCAAGCAAAGGCGCCTGACGAACCTGATGAGCCGGATAATCTACAATTTCCCTGGCAAGCAGAGGCGCCTGACGAACCTGATGAGCCGGATAATCTACAATTTCCCTGGCAAGCAGAGGCGCCTGACGAACCTGATGAGCCGGATAATCTACAATTTCCCTGGCAAGCAGAGGCGCCTGACGAACCTGATGAGCCGAATAATCTAAAATTTCCCTGGCAAGCAGAGGCGCCTGACGAACCTGATGAGCCGGATAATCTACAATTTCCCTGGCAAGCAGAGGCGCCTGACGAACCTGATGAGCCGGATAATCTACAATTTCCCTGGCAAGCAGAGGCGCCTGACGAACCTGATGAGCCGGATAATCTACAATTTCCCTGGCAAGCAGAGGCGCCTGACGAACCTGACGAGCCGGATAATCTACAATTTCCCTGGCAAGCAGAGGCGCCTGACGAACCTGATGAGCCGGATAATCTACAATTGGCCTGGCAAGCAGAGGCGCCTGACGAACCTGATGAGCCGGATAATCTACAATTTCCCTGGCAAGCAGAGGCGCCTGACGAACCTGATGAGCCGGATAATCTACAATTTCCCTGGCAAGCAGAGGCGCCTGACGAACCTGATGAGCCGGATAATCTACAATTTCCCTGGCAAGCAGAGGCGCCTGACGAACTTGATGAGCCGGATAATCTACAAATTTCCTGGCAAGCAGAGGCGCCTGACGAACCTGATGAGCCGGATAATCTACAATTTCCCTGGCAAGCAGAGGCGCCTGACGAACCTGATGAGCCGGATAATCTACAATTTCCCTGGCAAGCAGAGGCGCCTGACGAACCTGATGAGCCGAATAATCTACAATTTCCCTGGCAAGCAGAGGCGCCTGACGAACCTGATGAGCCGGATAATCTACAATTTCCCTGGCAAGCAGAGGCGCCTGACGAACCTGATGAGCCGGATAATCTACAATTTCCCTGGCAAGCAGAGGCGCCTGACGAACCTGATGAGCCGGATAATCTACAATTTCCCTGGCAAGCAGAGGCGCCTGACGAACCTGACGAGCCGGATAATCTACAATTTCCCTGGCAAGCAGAGGCGCCTGACGAACCTGATGAGCCGGATAATCTACAATTGGCCTGGCAAGCAGAGGCGCCTGACGAACCTGATGAGCCGGATAATCTACAATTTCCCTGGCAAGCAGAGGCGCCTGACGAACCTGATGAGCCGGATAATCTACAATTTCCCTGGCAAGAAGAGGCGCCTGACGAACCTGATGAGCCGGATAATCTACAATTTCCCTGGCAAGCAGAGGCGCCTGACGAACTTGATGAGCCGGATAATCTACAAATTTCCTGGCAAGCAGAGGCGCCTGACGAACCTGATGAGCCGGATAATCTACAATTTCCCTGGCAAGCAGAGGCGCCTGACGAACCTGATGAGCCGGATAATCTACAATTGGCCTGGCAAGCAGAGGCGCCTGACGAACCTGATGAGCCGGATAATCTACAATTTCCCTGGCAATCAGAGGCGCCTGACGAACCTGATGAGCCGGATAATCTACAATTTCCCTGGCAAGCAGAGGCGCCTGACGAACCTGATGAGCCGGATAATCTACAATTTCCCTGGCAAGCAGAGGCGCCTGACGAACTTGATGAGCCGGATAATCTACAATTTCCCTGGCAAGCAGAGGCGCCTGACGAACCTGATGAGCCGGATAATCTACAATTTCCCTGGCAAGCAGAGGCGCCTGACGAACCTGATGAGCCGGATAATCTACAATTTCCCTGGCAAGCAGAGGCGCCTGACGAACCTGATGAGCCGGATAATCTACAATTTCCCTGGCAAGCAGAGGCGCCTGACGAACCTGATGAGCCGGATAATCTACAATTTCCCTGGCAAGCAGAGGCGCCTGACGAACCTGATGAGCCGGATAATCTACAATTTCCCTGGCAAGCAGAGGCGCCTGACGAACCTGATGAGCCGGATAATCTACAATTTCCCTGGCAAGCAGAGGCGCCTGACGAACCTGATGAGCCGGATAATCTACAATTTCCCTGGCAAGCAGAGGCGCCTGACGAACCTGATGAGCCGGATAATCTACAATTTCCCTGGCAAGCAGATGCCACACCCGCGCATCCCCGGGGGATCACTGTGAGCGCACGCACCGCGTTCTTGGACTCCGGACTGGCACGAGCGATTTTGGACGGGCTGTCCAGTTTCGCTGTCATGCCGTCCCTCTTGTTGTTTCTGCTCGGGGACAGCAGTGAGGAGTTGCTCGGCAGCGCGCAGAATGCGCTGCCGCTGCTGCAGTTGACGAGTGCCCCACCTCAGCTGCAGGAGCTGGAATTGTATTGGCACTGCGAGCAGAGCGAGGTCGCCCCGCGGGCGAGCAGAGCGAGGTCGACCCGCGGGCGGACCGGTGCGCGACTCGGTCGTTTTGCGGTCGTCGGTGTGTGACGCGGTCGTTTCGCAGCCGCTGGCGTCGTTCACTCATCTGACGAAGCTGCACCTCATCATGCCCGCTGCGGCCGACATGCAGCTGCATGTGCTGACACGCAGCTTTGCAGCGATGCCGCAGCTGCAGGCGGTTCGCATCGACGGGTTCCAGCACGGCGGCGCCGCGGAGCTGGAGGCGTGCTTTGCTCCTCGAGGATCAGATCTGACCACCCTCACGTGCTTTCGCCTGGCGGTGTGGCCTATGACGGCCGAGGTCGTGCGAGTGTTTGCCAGGCTCACCTCGGCAATGGAGAGTCTGGGGAAAGCCACCCTGAAATCTGGTGACGGCCAGGAGTGCGACCCGGCTGCGAGTTGTGAAAACCATATGCTGCAGTCGACTGGTGTCAAGGCCTTCTCGACTTGCCGAGCAGGGGATACCATGAGTGTGTATGCCGCAACGAGGTGACCCCAGAGAGTGAACTGGAGGCAGTCAAGCAGCTGCTGATCGCGAGGGCTGCTCGCATCAAGGGGCAGTTCGAGGTCATCAGCTTCAGTGAGCTTACAGGTGACTAGGAGCGGTGGTAGAATTGACCGGCGGTGGTGGATCGGCACCTAGGACTGCTCAGTAGTTAAGGGATATGGGGTATACAGCCATGCCACTGTACTGACCTGATCCTGTGTTACAAGGACGAAGGCAGCAAGGCGGGCAGCACCGCGAAAGTAGCAAGCAGACGAAGCAAACACCAAGACACCCACGCGCATCTCACCCATCACCGGCGCAGCAAGCGACACAGATCCGCAGACCGCCCAGCACACACCCACCCACCTGATCCTGTGTGCCCTGTGTCCGTGCGTCGATCTTTCACCAGATGTGACCCTGCTCGTGTGTGCCCTGGGGCTGCATGTGCTTCTTCCACCAGATGTAACTGAGGCGTGTGCGAGGGGAGGCGTTGGGGGGGAGGTGTCAAAATGTACAGATCGCCGGATGCCCAGATGCATGTGCCACAAGCTGCTGATCGAGGGGATACCAGCTGTGTCACTGAGGCTGGTTGGCATGTACGTGTACTCTGCACAGGGCATCATCAGAGGTCGGCAGTGTTCGGTCAAGAGGGGTTATCAAGACTGGCGCGTCAGCGGCTGTTGCTCAGAAGTTCTTGAAAGGGTTTACACCTCAAACTTTTGGCAAGATTCTGGCTGGGATCGTTCGGCATGTTGCATTTCACGTGTTGGGCCCGGCCCTGTGGATCTGGTGATCTGCAGGCTGTGCACTGATGGATATGTTCCTGTGCATCACATTGAACGCACATCTCTAGTTAACATGTAAGCTGTGTCTGGACGATGGGGGTCAGCTGCGTGTGCAAATAAACGAAGAAACCAGGCCATATCTTATCAAATACACATGGCACTTGAGACGGTCTGTTCCCTTCATGAGTGCAAATGCGTGACCGGCCACCAGCAGCTGCTCCATAATTACAGCACAAATTCACCACATCTCAGCATACGACAGTGGGATGGGGTCTCACCAAGAGGCGCTGCCTGGGGCGCCGAAGTCGATGGCGACTCGTGTACAGCCCTGAGTCACACGTGCGCCACGACCGGTCAGGGCTTGCCGCACTGCCTCGTGCTCCCCCGCCTCCGACGCCGGAAGCGCTGCACGCATCTCAAACTCGTACCGCCCCCAGCCCGGCAGCCCCCTCAGCCCCTTAACCCAGTCCACGCACGCGTCCTTCGGCCAGGTCATCCGCCCTAAACGCAGCCGCGGCATGCGCGCTGCGCACGCTGCGAACCCCCGCACCGCCGCGCCGTCGATCGGCACAATCTCCACCTCGAGCTGTGTCAGGTTTGTCAGCGGCGCCAGGCATGCCTCGACCCGGTCTGCTGCCTCATGCCGTAGCCCCAACACACGCAGCTTCTGCAGGTTGGTGAGCCCCGGCAATTGGGCGACGACGCCGAACATCTCCGCAGACGCAGACGCACGCTCATCTGCTCGGATCGACAGCGCCGTCAGCTGAGTCAGAGCGCTGACGGGAATCGTCCTCAGCGAAGCCGCCACAGCCCCCCTGGCCACCCCCACGCAGCGCTCCACCTCGAGTTCCCGCAGCAAATTCAAGGCAGTCAGGGACTGGAGATGTGTGTGCAATCGGGAGTCTTGATCCACTTTCGTAGCGGGCACCTTGGCTAAAGCGAACGAGAGGCTATGAAGGTTGCAAAGCTGCGACAGGCTGAACAGGGCTACCGGGCGGTATCTCCCGGCATTAAGGCAGACGCCCGAATCCAGCCGGACATGGAGGTGCGGACTCGTTTTGACTGTGCCCGCCGGCGTTTCTATCGGCCGCACCGCCTCCCAGGATTCCAAGACAGGAGAGCCGCGAATGTCGAGGAGCTCCAGCGCGGGCTGCTGCGCCGCGGCCGCGATGACGGCCGCCGCCGGGTGGGCATACCTCGCATGCCACGTTACCTCAGCGCGCAGCACGCGCAGCACGGGCAGCGGCCCGAGGTCCAGCGGCGGCACGTCGTGATCCCACTGCCCGGCCCACATGGCATGTACCGACGGGGGTCTGGGGTCATCGAAGACGATGTGAAGGGCGCGCAGCGCAGCAAAGGCCCCGCACAGCCTGGAGACGCCGAGCGGCTCGGCGCCTATCAGCTGCCACGGGAGCGAGAGGGTGGTGAGCGCGGTGCGGGTGGAGAGGGCCGTGATGACGGGGTCGAGGGAGGGCGGTGTGGGGGCGCGGCCGATGACGCCGCCGCAGCGGTGCGCATGCCGCTTGGTGGGCGGCTGCGGCGGCGGTCCACCCTCGGTGCTGTTGCTTGCAAGCGTGACAGATGCAAGCGCAGGGAGGGTGGCGATCGCGGCCGCAAGTGCACGGATCGTTGCTGCGGTGGCTGCGGGATCTCGGGCTGGCGCAGTGGTGATGGAGGCGGTGAGGCTGGTGAGGTGGGAGAGGCGGGGGAGGGTAAGGTAGATGGCCTCTGCCGGGCGTGCCGCATCAGACGCGTGCCACGCGAGGCTGGGGACGCTGAGGGAGGAGAGGGCGGAGTTGTGGAGGAGGGCCGCGGACAGCAGGGCTGCGGCGGTGGGGTCGGCAATGGCGGCAGGCACGTGGAGGGTATGCAGGCTGGGTGCTGTAGGGGCCATGCGGGAGAGCAGGGCGAGGGTGTCCTTGCAGGGGCGGCTTGTGTGGGCTGACTCGTTTGCAACGTCTACCATGGCCCCCGGCACTGTCAGCGACCAGCCTGTGGCTGTGCTTGAGTTTGCATTGAGGTAATCCTGCATGTGCCGCATGCACGTGCACGCGTCATGAGGAGTCGCACTGACTCAACAACTTGCAACACGGACGCTTCTGTGAAAGGGATCTGTGTGTGTAGGATCTCTGCCGTGGAGGGCACCGGGTGGATTCAACTCGCCAACAGATCGGAGGGGGAGTGATTTTCAGATGCATGCGGGCGAGGTTGCATGCATGATTGCGCGCTGAACACCAGCGCCTTGACTGGCATCTGTGCTACTGCTGAAGTGAACAATCCTGGCTGTGAGCCAGACCAACGGGATGAAATCGTGCTTTGGTCATACATATATGCAGCCCACAGCTCAAACCACGAGCTGCACAGGGATATGCCCATGACTGTCAGTGACAGAGGTGTGGTGTGGTGAAAGACATTTGTGTGGGGCGCCACTGAGCAAGCAGTGTGTGCGAAGCTGCTTGATCATGGCGAAGCTGGTGAACAAGCGTCACCTTAGAGGCAAAAGCACACATGCTGCAGCTCCAGTGGCAGTTTTGTCCACGCTCCACCGTCCAAGAGCTGGAGCTGCTGGAAAACAAGCCATCTCGATTCCGTTGAGAGATGACCCAGGACTCGCTTCATCTGGTCACAGTCTGTATTCCAGGATGCGTTCGCGACCCGGTGCGCAAGCAGTTCTGCCAGCTTTGCCAGGGCTGGCTCGCCTGTTTCGCACAGCTTTTCGCCAGCCTGAAACATGCCACAATGTCGGCCAATTCATGCCGAATAGAGCAAAAATTACGACAGAGCAGCTGTCGCAGCGCACTTGAACGGCGGAAGCAAGGTCTTCAACCGGCACAGCATCAGTATCTTCCAGCGGCATGGTACACCAGGTCTGAAAACTGTCCAGAGTCACGGCATCCGGCAGCTCTTGAATCCCACTAGATTGCATCAGAGTTGCCAGTACTGAAGAACGGCCGGCCAGGGACGCGTCTACCGGAATGCACGCGTACACGCTTGAACGGGGTGCCTCACGCGTGAGAAGGAAGCAGGGACTCTCCACGCTGGCCATGCTTTTCGCCTCAGTGTGCGGACCACAATTTTGTTGCGATCAGCCGGTGCGAGACGACCAATTGAGTGTTGCAGCTTTAAGGTGAAGGCGCGTTGAACACGCAAGTGAACGCATACAGCCAATGACCACTCCAGAGTCGGAATCAGACATATGTTGCGTTGTGAGAGCCACAGGGGGTTGGTGTAGTGCCCTCGAGGAGTCTCGACAGCTGACTGTGTGCAGTGCATCCGTGCTCATGCAGACCATGCACGCGCCCGCAAGCATCGAAAGCTATGCCACCCGATAGATCAAGCACACATTAAGTGCACATGTAAGCTTTTTTTGCTTGGCTTGACAATGACTGATGTACTATTTGGGCTGCGATCTGAAGGCGCTTGTAGGCTCTGTCCGCATGTACGCAGGCTTCGGTCCACGCTCTTCCTGGCCTTGCCCCCCTTGAAGGCGCAAAACAGCTACCTGCAGCTGATCGCAAACAGGCATACCCATCGATCCGGAACTCGTGTTCCCCAGCTTGATACGTTGTGACCATTCTTTCGCGACGAAATACCCATGCCAAGCGTCGAGAAGCCATGTTTGCTGCTTCCACACGGCTCGGAAAGGTCTCCAGTCTACGTTTGCATACCTGTTGACCCTGGCTTGGCGAAAACATCGCCCGTGATGGAGACATTGCTGGAATTTGATGGCTTTGTGGAGATGCCGGAAGGCATCTCTCTGGACGATTTTGAAGCATGGGCTGCGATTTCCACCAAAGACCCATCTAGTCTCGCCCTTCAAGAGCTAAGCCTCGCTCTTCGGGTGTGTATGTAGCATCAAAGGCCGTCGCGTGTAGGTGAGCCCATGAGGAGCTGGTTAAAAGATGGTCTGGTGCAGGTCAGTGACAAGCTGTCCGCACACAACAGTGGGAAACTAGCATCAGCTCTTGCAGCCAAGCTGAAAGCCGCCGATTGGAGCTCTGATTCAGACAAAGAGGCAATGCAGCGTGCCTTGCTGCCTCTTCAGACCAATTTGCAGCAGCTGGTGTTTCGGCGACTCGGCGACCTGTCAGCGCCCGTCCTATTCTCCTGGCCCATGGGTATGCAGCAGGTGCGGAAGAGCTTCTTCACCTTGACGGCCACGACCTGTGCACCCTTGCCCGCAGCTGATGCAGACTGTCTTTGTGTTCCGATCCTCGGTCAGGCATGCGATCACGAGACTCCTGTGCATGATCATGCCGGTGCAGTGAAGGGCAGTGCTGCAGTTAGCATTTGGCGTGAGACCTGCCCATTTCGATGCGTTCAGCCCCTTGGTTAGCTCTATAAGCGCAGTCGCAAAAAGGTCCCCACATGTGCAGGCATATGCCGACCTGTGGGTGTCGCCAGCACAAGGCGGCAAGCCCCATCCCTTCACCATCTCTAATTGCCACACCCCCGAGTCGGTTCTGAGCTTCCTCTCTCTCCTCTCCCGCACTGACGCCGCTCTGCCCAGCCTGTCATCTCTCTCCCTACCCTGCGCCATCTCCACCACAGAGGCAGCCGACCGCCTCTGCTCCGTGCTGCGCCACCACCGGGCCCTAGAGGAGCTGGAGGCGGTGCACCTCTCATTTGCGCCCGTCGGCTTTTCCACACCCGCCGCAATCGTCTTCCGCGCTCTGCCGCCTCTCACCGGCATCACCGCCCTCACCCTCTCAGCCCCCTGCCTGCCGCCCTCCCCAGCCGATGCAGCCACAGAGGCTGCGGCGGAGGCCGTGCAGGCCATGGCAGCCGCCATCTTCGCGCTGCCGCAACTGCAGGAGTTTTACCTCGGCAGCATCGCCAGCCAGCCCCCGCAACATGGCGATGCAGAAGGCACCGATGCGGACTGCACCTCCACAGCCGACGGGCCAGCGCTCACCCTCAAGCGCCGCAGGCTTGCTTCATGCATGGGCTTCTCCGGCCGTGCCGCCACACCGCCCTCCCTAGACCCTATCATTGCGGCCCTCTCCACCTCCCCCTCCCTCACCTCGCTGAGTTTTGTCATCCCAGCCATCGCCTTCGGCCGACCTCTCCCCTGTAGCGGAATTTGCGGCCCGTTCCACACGCTACGGTGGTTGGCGTACGAGGGCAGTGATCGGGTCGACGCAGGCGGGGACGGGCGGGCGCCACTGGGCATGGAGATCCTCGACATCAGCGGCTCGCGCCTCCCGGCACTGACTTACCTCACGCTCACAAACAAGTCATCAGCCTGCGCAGATGACTGCGGGTCCCTGCGGCGCCTGCTCGCCGCCGCGCCACTCCTCCCGGCCCTGGAGGCGGTGGTGGTCCGGATGGGGAATTCTTGCGTTTCGAATAGCTTGGAGCTCGACGTCTGCAGTTGCTCTGCTCCACGCGTGTCTGTACGCCTCGAGTGCGGCATTACGGCGCAGGTGGCCAAGGTGCTGCAGTCTTACCTGCCCAGCCTCGCGGAGTCAGCCTTGACCCTGAAGGTCCGCCTGCAGAACTATAGTGACAAGTCAATAGCGGGGGTCGAGCATGTTGCACCCATTCTGCCGCCTCTAGCCACATTCACCTCCCTCCAGGAGCTTGATTTTGACGTGAACATGTTCTCTGATTACATACGCGTCAAGACGTTATGCTGCGACGTGCTTTCTCAGCCTCTGCAGCCACTGAGATTGCTGACATCTCTGTGCCTTAGTATCCCATTCTTTACTATAGTATGTGCATGCCGCTGGGTATAGTGGAGAAGCAGCTGCAGGGGATGACGCAGCTGCGGCACCTCAATGTCGGTGTATTTAAGCTCGGAGGCGCGGATGAGCTTTATGGGTGCTTTGCGCCGCTGACTGCGCTGACACGCTTCGTGCTTTATGTCTTGCCGGTGTACGAAGACGACGTGGGGGTGACCAAAGACGACGTGAGGGCGTGGGCGCGCGCTGTGTGTGCCATGCCGCAGCTTAAGGAGGCCTCCTTTGAGGCGTGTGAGCAAGGGCATGGCATGATCAATTCGAACTTGGCTGACATCAATTGGTTCCGGGGCTTGCTGGAGTTACCCAGCTGGGGCACGTACTGGGTTTCATGCGACAGCGAGGAGACGCCCGAGGGGGAGCTGGAGGCAGTCAGGCAGCAATTGATTGACCGCGGTGCTGATGTTGCAGATCGTTTGCAATATATCAGCTTCAATCGTCGGTTTGACCCTGCTGAAGAGTAATACAGGTGTCGATCCAAGAAATTCACATGATTTTCATGGGTGTGCGTGTGTGAGCATCGGTGCAGGGGCCTCTGTGTCCGTGTGAGTCTGTCTGCGGCCGGGGTGAGTGCTGCAGTGTGGGTGCATAGGTGTGTGGGTCTGTGTTGCGAGTTGATGGTTGGGGGGGTGTGTGGTGCCCCCGTTGGTGTTCTGCGGCGCTACCTGCCTTGCTAGTTTTGTCTTTGTACCACAACACCTGACCCTCAAGCTATCTCTGCTCAGCCCCAAACCCCCTGGTACCTTGATCAGCATCCTGGCCAGTATCCTGAACATATGGTGGCGCTGCAAAATTGTACCGGTGGCGGAAGCGGCATTGTCGCCCCCGCGGGCACTGCACCGGCCGGTGCAGTGCCCGGGTCGCCTGCCGCCCTCACGCACACGATTGCGTGGCTTTGAGGTCATGCTGCCACCGTTACCAAGCTCGAGGGTGAACTCGTTCAGTTGCTGGTGAAATGTGAGACTAGCATGTCATTGGAGACTGCAGTGCTTGTACCTGAGCAGCAGCCCTGAAGATAACCCACCACCCTGCTCCTGAGGATGTACCTTGAACATGCAGCTGCCCAGAAGTGGAGACACCACACATGACAGCAGAATGCCACGGCAGGAGAATTCAGATCATGCTGTTGTGTGCACGCGTACAGTCCAGGGACGTATAGACTGCACCTCTCTCTTGCTGTGCGTACACGGCGCCACCGTGACCACACTAAACTGACAACACAAATGCACCGATCTCGAGAGTTGACAATGGAGCAGTAAGCAGTGATGAACCACCAAGTTTTGCGATCGGACACATCCATCCGCCATACAACCATTGCTCCATATGCTATGTATTCATACGCTCAAGTGTAACAGACTCCCTGCCAAAGGTATTGTGGTGTACTCACATTGGGTCGCACTGTCTTGCGACTCAACAGCATGCAACATGGACACCTCAGATTCTTGGATGTGAAGTCATGGAGGGCATTGGGCAGACTTGCTGGAAGGAAACAAACTGCCGAGTGCATGCAGATCACCGGTCTGTATGATTGCCACGTGTGCACCAGCGTTGCGAGCAGTGACTGTGCTGTCGCTTCAGTGAAAATATCTGGCTGTCTTCCAAAGGCTGCTTTTGTTTTATCTCCTGTAGCCCAGCCAACAAACCATAACCTGCACAGGTATCACTGCCCATGCCAGTGGAGAAGAGTGGTAGATGTAATTTGTCGTGGAAAGACTTCCGGCGATCAGAGTTTGCGAAGCGCATTCTCACGCCAGCCCACGTGTGTCCAGGCTTATGCCGACCTGTGGATCGCGCCATCGCAAGGCGGAAAGCCCCACCCTTTCACCATCTCTGAGCGCCAACCCCCCGAAACTGCCACGAGCTACCTGGATCTGCTCTCCCGCACCGACCCCGCCCTCTCCGGCCTCTCCTCCCTCTCCCTCCACTGCGCCGTCCCCACCGCAGAGACAGCTCATCTCCTTTGCTCCGCGCTGCGCCACCACTCGGCCCTGCAGGAGCTGGAACTGCTGCGCCTCTCCTGGGCGCCCTGCGGCCCCTCGCCCCCAGCTGCAACCGTCTTCCGCACCCTGCCGCAGCTCACCGGCATCACCTCCCTCACTCTCCCGATCCCCTGCCTGCCGCCCTCCCCAGCAGAAGCAGCTGCAGAGGCTGCGGCGGAGGCCGTCCAGGCCTTGGCAGCGGCCATCTCCGCTCTCCCGCGTCTTGCGGAATTTGACCTCTCAAGCATAGCCACCGCGGCTGCGCCACACGGCGACGCCAAAGGCCAAGGAAGTCCTCAAGCCACCGCCGCCGAGCCATGTACGATGCGAAAGCGGCGCAGGATTTCTGCATTCATGGGCCCCGCAGGTGGCGGCCCCACACCACCCTCCCTCGACCCCGTCATCGCCGCCCTCTCCACCGCCCCCTCCCTCACCTCCCTGACGTTCAACATCGGATGTGCCGCCCTCGGCCGCCCTCTCCCCTGCAGCGGCATGCTCGGCCCGTTCCGCACGCTGCAGCGGCTGGCATACAAGGCCAGCAATGGTGTCGACGGTGGCGGGGGCGAGGGGCCACCACCGGGCATGGAGGTCCTCGACACGAGTGGCATGAGTGGCATGAGTGGCATGAGTGGCGTGCACCTCCCGGCGTTGGAGCACCTCGTGTACACAAGCGCGTCCCCAGACTGCAGAGTCGACTGCGGGGCACTGCGGCGCATATGCATGCTCGCCGCCGCGGCGATCCACCCGGCCCCCGACGTGGTGGACGTCCGGCTTGAGAAGCCCCGCCGCAAGCGCTTCCGGAGCGGCTTCGAGCTCAGGGCGTACGCCGACGCTGCTCCGGAGGCGGTGACTGTGCGCGTCGAGCGCGGCATGACAGAAGAGATGGCCCAGGTGTTGCAGTCGCGCCTTCCCAGCCTCGTGGAGTCTGCGCACACCCTGCACATCGATGTGTACGGCCCAGGAGGGATCCAGCTGCTGGAGGGTGTCGAGCATGTGGCACCCGCCCTGCCGCCTGTAGCCACCATGACGTCCCTGCAGACATCGACGTCCGCTTGAATTTGCACGCCAGGAGGTCCGACCAGCAGGCCAGAGCGCTGTGCCATGCTGTCATTGCACAGCCGCTGCAGCCGCTGCGGCTGCTGACATCCCTGCATCTGGCCATGCCAGCCCGGATCTCCATGCGGATGAGCATGGTGGCGAAGCAGCTGCAGGGGATGGTACAGCTGCGGGACCTGTCCATTGACGGAGTCGCGCGTGCGAGGGTGCACGAGTTTGATGTATGCTTTGCACAACTGACTTTGCTGACAGAGTTCCGGGTGAGGCTCCGGCCGGTGACGGCGGACCTCGTGCGGGCGTGGGCTCGCGACCACCCGCGGGTGGTTTCGGCCATGCCGCACCTGGGTGTGGCGGGTTTGTCATCACGTGACGGCCCGAAATTGAACCCTGCAGCGGACTGCGACGACTATGCTGATGTGGACTGGTTCCGGGGCCAGCTGGAGCTGCCCAGCCGGGGCACGTATGAATTAGAATGCCACAACGAGGCGACACCGGAGGGGGAGGTGCAGGCGGTCAGGCACCAGCTGGTGGCTCGCGGTGCCTACGTTCAACACTTTCCTGGATACATTAGCTTTGACAACGTATCTGCGAAGCAGTAATTGCTTTGTAAACACTTCAGGCATGCATGTTGGTAAGGAGGGAGCACTGGCAAGTAGTGCGTCTGTTGCGAGTCTCGCAGGTGATGTCTTCGTGCGCCTTGAAAAGTAGCCACATGATCCGGATTCGGGGCTAGATAAGTATCGGAGATGCAACTCATGCGGCACACCCCGTCCCCCACCAGGTTGGCCGCCGTCCTGCCCATCCAGTCCAAGCGGCTTGCGTTGTCACCATGGCGCGTGGGAAGCACCGCAGGCGCCACACATCAACAGCCGTTCTTCTGACATTGATTCTGGCGTGTATCTGTACAGAGCAGCGTCAGAGGCCGGTCACGTTCCTCCAAAAGCGGCGTGTCAATGGCGCACCTCAAACGGTCTCGGCAGCTGTTGCACCAGGTGCATGCAGTGACAGCCTTGCTGGCGAGCGTTTTACATTGCGCTGCATTGCATTCCTTGACATGTTGGGCATCTACCAGTAGATCGGGCGTTCTGCAAGTTGTGCATCGCTGATTGAACTGCTGTGCACCACATTACATGCAGCACTGAGGACAACCTGACATATGCACGTCTGCCTGGATGGCGCTATTAGCAGTGTGCGACAATGAAATGAGGCCACATCGCAGCAGATCTACACGGCACCTCCAAATGTGTGCTACAGCCATGAATGCACGTCGGACACCGGCCGCATGGAGCGACTACAGACTCCTACATGCAGCTACTACGACACCTCACCTGTGCATGCAAACTTTGGGCAGGTGAAGGCTATGTGGTGGGGTAACATCAACGGGAAGGCCGTGTGGTGGGATGTCATCAACAGGAGCTGCCACCAGCCCCAAAGTCAACTTGTGTGCAGGCCCCAGACACGCACGCGCCCCGGGAGATCAGCGCCTGCCGCACCGCCTCCCGCTCCGCCACGAACCCCGTTGCCTCGAGCCATTTACCGACCTCGAACTCATACCGCCCCCAGCCCGGTAGGTCCCGCAGCCCCTCAAACCACCCCGCACACACCATCTCCGGCCTGGCCATCCTCCCTGCACGCAGGCGCGGCATGCGCGCTGCGCACGCTGCAAAAACCCGCACTAGCCCCGCGTCGATCGGCGAGACGGCCAGCTCGAGCTGTGTCAGGTTTGTCAGCGGCGACAGGCACCCCTGCAGTTCAGCTGCCTCTCTACCCAGCATGCACAGCCCCCCCACACGCAGCCGCTGCAGCCTGGTGAGCCCCGGCAGAAGGGCGACGACATCACATGCTTCCTCGGATGCCTGGGCGTCCGCGCACAGCGACAGCGCCGTTAGCTGAGTCAGCGCGCTGACAGGCATCGCCAGCAGCGCGGCCGCCACACACCCGCTCAGCACGCCACCGGCACTCTCCACCTCCAGGTCTCGGAGCGAGTGCAAAGTGGTCAGGGGCTTCAGACATGGCTGAGGGCCTGCATCTGCACCTGGCCGCGTGAAACATTCGCCAAACACCAGCGTCAGGCTGTGCAGATTCGACAGCTGCGACAGGCTGTCCAGGCCTGCCATGTAGTCCTGCCTTTGGAAGACACAGGCGTCCAGATCCAGCCGGAGATGAAGGTGCAGGGTCGTGGTAGTTACGGCCGCGGGCGGCTCTGCGGGGCGCGGAGCGGTGTCGCATGCATCCCCTGATGCAGCTCCACGGACGTCAAGAACCTGAAGCGCGGGCTGCTGCGCAGCGGCCTCGGCAACGGCCGCGACCGGGAAGACTTGCCTAGCATGCTGCGCCACCTCTGTGCGCAGCACGCGCAGCACGGGCAGCGGCCCAAGGTCCAGCGGCTGTGCGGCGGGACTGGACTGCGGCGCTGCGGATCTGTGGTCATCGAAGGCGATGTGGAGCGATTGCAGCGCCGCAAAGGCCCCGCGCAGGCTTGATATGGCCAGCTGCTTTGCGTCCACCTGTAGCCACGGAAGCGAGAGCGAGGTGAGGGCAGGGGCGGTGGAGAGGGCTGCAACGACGGGGTCGAGGGAGGGCGATGCGGCGCGGCCGATGAGGCCGCCGCCCCGGCGCCGCTTGTGGCGCAGAGACGGATCGGCAGGTGGCTGTGGCGATGATGTACCCACAGGCGTCTCACTGGTAAGCGTGACCGACGCGAGGGCGGGGAGGGCGGCGATTGCGGCTGCGAGGGCGCGGATCGTTGCCTCGGTGGTGGCGGGATCTTGGACCGGCCCATGGGGGATAGCCACAGTCAGGCCGGTGAGGTGGGAGAGGCGGGGGAGGGTGCGGTAGATGGTCTCGGCGGGTGGGGTTGCTCCAGGTGTGGCGCTCCACGCGAGTTTGGGGATGCTGAGGGAGGAGAGGCTGGAGTGGTGGACGAGGGCCGCCGAAAGCAGGGCCGCAGCGGCGGGGTCGGCGACAGGGGCTTCGACGCGGAGGGTGTGCAGGCCGGGGGCCGCGGGGGTGGTGCGGGACAGCAGAGCGAGGGAGTCCTGGGAGGGACGGCTGGCGCAGGCCGCATGGCGCCGGCCGCCGCGCATGGGCGCCCGCACCGTCAGCGACCGGCCAGTTGCTGCACTCGCACACGCGTTGAGGTAATCCTGCATGCGCAGCATGCATCTGTGATGATGCGCCATGCTGTCTTGTGGCCTACCAGAATTTGGACACCTCCGCGATTCGGATCTGGGGCATGGAGGGGGCTTGGTGAACATGGCGGAGGCGGGGTGGTGCTCAAGTGCATGCATGGGGAGTCGGGTACATGATGGCGCCGTGTTTTCCGGCATCGCGACCAGTGTCTGCTATGGTGCTCAAGTTAACATGCCATCCAGGCCCACCCGTGCGATCGTGATTTTGGCCAATCGTGGCTTTGGCAATGGTCTAGCGTATCTGGCACAATGAATGGCTGCATCACAATCTACATACACAGGGATACTGCCGGCCATGATGTGGTCAAGACCAAGAGTGACGGATAGATTTTGTCATGGCGGGGGGGGGGGGGGGGGGGGGGGGGGGGGGGGGGGGGGGAGGGGCGGGGGTGACACAGCAAACAGACCTGGGCAACAAAATCACGCAGCTGCTACATCTTGGTGACGCTGGCCAACAGTCTCTACCGGAGGAGCGCACATGCTGCAGCTGTAGTGGCAAATTTGTCCAAGCTCCAGCATCCAAGAGCTGCAGTTGCTGGAACACAAGCCATCTCGACTGCGTCGACAGATTGCCCAACGTGTGTTGGGTCGGTACTGGGTCAGTTTCGCGTGCTTGAATGCTGGACGTTTTCGAGATCCTGTCCGCAATCGCTTTTGCTAGCGTTGCCAGGGCCTCTTCTCCGTCGCACATCTTCGCGCCAACCTGGATCACAACACATTGCTCGCGTCAACACAGTCAACATGGGCATTGAAGACGAGACAGTGTCGATCGTAGCGCACTTGAATAGCGGAAGCGAGGTCCTCCAGCGGTGCATCATCGAGACCTTCCAGCGGCATTGTACACCATGTCTGAAAGCTGTCCAAACTCACTGCCTCAGGCAGCTCATTGATGCCACTTGACCGCATGAAAGTGTCCAGTACTGTCGAACGGCGGGCCAAGGAATCGTCTACCGGGATGCACACGTACACGCTTGACCGGGGTGCTCCTCGCGCGAGCAGAAAGCAGGGACTCTCCACAGTTGCCATGTCTATACTGTCAGCCAGTGATAACAACGTTCATTCGGCGTGAAGTAATCAGCAAGTCGTCTTAGCACAAATCGTGGGGCTGCTCGCTCGTGTGACCTAGGCCTGTGTGCAAGCGCTGGTAAATCTCCAGAAGGCACTTCAGAGACGGAGACGCATGGCTACAATGTGAGACTCGCAGGACCATGGGGCAGTGCGATCAAGGCGTCTCGACAGCTGCCCAGTAGCGGTTCTCCTGCGGAGCTTCGCGGAGGCGATGTCACGCATGCACGCGCCCACAGCATTCGAAAATGACGTCGCCCGATATATCAAACAGTGAACGAGCCTGGCCAAGGTTTGTGCAGGCTTGGGTCATGTGTGTGGCAACCATGTAGGGCAATCGAATTGTTGAGAGCTCCGTCTGCATGTGTAAATTAATGTGTTCTGAGCGTTTGAAGTGCAGAAGGGCAACTAGAACGCCGACAGGCACACCTGCTGTGCTAGGTATCGCATATCCTTAGGTCTCTACGCTATTTTCACTTTTTTTACACAGGTCTTCGATGCCAAGCCTCGAGAACCCATGTTTGCTTCTTCCGCACGGCTGCGAAAGATCTCCAGTCTACGTCTGCATACCCGTTGACCCAGACCTGGCGACGAAATCCCCCGTGATCGAGGCATTGATGGAGTTTGATGGCTTCGTGGAGCTGCCGGAAGGCATCGCGCTCGACGACTTTGAAGCATGGGCCGCGATTGCCACAGAAGACCCATCCCAGCTCGCCCTCGAAGAGCTGAGCCTCGCCCTGCAGGTGTGCATGCAGTGCTTCAATTCATTGCTGCATATACATATGATTGTCTGTCAAAAAGACCTTATTCTGCAGGTGAGTGAGAAGCTGTCCGCATACAACAGCACACAGCTGGTGCGAGCTCTTGCAGCCAAGCTGAGAGCGACAGATTGGAGGTCTGCTTCGGAGAAAGAGGCAATGCTGCATGCCCTGCTGAGTCTTGATAAGAACATGCAGCTGCTGGTGTTTCGTGAGGCCGGAACGCTGTCAGCGCCTGCCTTGTTCTCTTGGCCCATAGTTCTGCAGCAGGTGCGGAGAGAAGCCCATACACCTCGCCACTTTTGACAGCCCGTGCTCTGCTGCTGATGCGCACTGGTCTCTCTTTCTTTTCCCTGCTAATCACGCTGATCCCTGCATCTGTCAATCACCACGACAGTGCCTGACACACTGCCTCGCAGCGCCGGACGGTGATGGAGCCACAGTCCGCTGCCAACCACCCCACGCTGCCTCTTCCACTGCATGAAGGTCTGAATGCTCCTGCGAAGTCGAAGTCGCACTCGGGCCGTGTGTGTGCAGGCATACTCCGACCTGTGGGTGACTCCAGGACAGGGCAAGCCCTGCCCCTTCACCATCTCTGAGGGCCACTCCCCCGCCTCGGTGCTCAGCTTCCTGGACCTCCTCTCCCGCACCGAACCCGCCCTGCCCGGCCTTTCCTCCCTCTACCTCCCCTGCGCCATCCCCACCGCAGAGGCAGCCAGCCTTCTCTGCTCTGTGCTGCTCCACCACTCAAAGCTGGAGAGGCTGTGCATGTTTCGCCTCTCCTGTGAACCCTGCGACCCCTCCCCGCCCGCCGCTACCGTCTTCCGCGTGCTGCCGCAGCTCACCGGCATCACGTCCCTCACCCTCTCCACCCCCTGCCTGCCATGCTCTCCGACAGAGGCAGCCACAGAGGCCGTGTCGGAGGCCGTCCAGGCCATGGCAGCGGCCATCTCCGCGCTGCCCCGGCTGGAGACATTCCACCTCCGCAGCCCCGCCCCCCGGGAACAGAAGACTCCAGGCCACTCCAGAACAAGGAATTCCGGGCCTTGCGCCACTGGTCAAGGCACAGCTGTCGGCCCAGCGCCCAAGCGGCGCAGGATCGCCGCGTGCATGGGCCCTGGATGCAACACCACCATACCGCCCTCCCTTGACCCGGTGATCACGGCCCTCTCCACCGCCCCCTCCCTCACAGCCCTCCACCTCTTTGCCCCCGGCCGCAGTGCCATGCAGCCCGTTTGCAGCGACGGCATCAGCGGCCCATTCCGCACGCTGCGGCAATTATTCTATGACTGCACTGTTGCGGACGGAGTGGACCAGGGTTCTGCGCTGCACCCCACACGGCTGGGGTGCACGCCCCTCCCGGCGCTGGACACGCTGGTGTTTTCGAACACGTCCCGGGAAACTGAAGGACACTGCGCATTGCTGCGCAGTGCTTTCGCAGACGCCACGTGCCACCCAGCGCTCACCACTGTCTCCATCGAAATCGGCCCACAGCATGGGGAGCGCGTGCTGGCGGATGCGATTTGTCTCACCTGGCGAACGGACGCCGCGCCGATGGATGTCACTGCGAGTGTACGCGTGACATGCATGAACGCCGAGCTTGTGCGAGCGATGTCCGCTGGGCTGTCCGGTCTCACCCGGCCAGCATCTTTCACCATGCTCGGGAGCGCTGACAGCAACGAGGAGGATGCGCTGCTTGACACCGCACAGGATCTGCTCCTGATGCTGCAGTCGGTGAGAGCCCCTCCTCATCTGCAGGAGTTTGCGTTTCACTGGAGCTGCGTCGACAGCGCGTACGACTCACGGGCGCGGGCGGTGTGTGATGCCGTCCTGTCGCAACCGCTGGCTGCGTTCAGAGATCTAGCGGATCTGCACCTTCGCATGCCGGCGGCAGCGGACATGCAGCTGCACATGCTGACGGGTCACTTGGCAGCGATGCAACAGCTGCGCGAGGTCAGCATTGAAGGGTTCCGGCACGGCGGCGCTGCCGAGCTGGAGGCGTGCTTTGCACCTCTGACCGCCCTTGTGAGCTTGAGCCTGGCGGTACGGCCTGTGACGACCGATGTCGTGCGAGCGTTTGCCAGGCTCGCCTGTGGAATGGCGAGTCTGGAGGAAGCCTCCCTCACATCGTATGATAGCCCGGAGTGCAACCCAGCGGCGAGTGGCGTAAATTACGCTGAGGCAGACTGGTGTCAAGCCCTGCTCAATTTGCCGAGCAGGGGATACTACGAGTTTCGATGTAGCAACAAGCTGACCCCGGAGAGTGAGCTGGAGGCAGTCAAGGCGCAGCTGATCGCGAGGGGTGCTCACGTCCAGGGTCAGTTCGAGGTCATCAGTTTTGTAGAGAACACAGGTGAAGGTCTTGAAATCCTCGAGGACCAGTGATAGCATCGATCGCGGTGGTCGCTCGGCACATGGGCCTGCGCAGTCCTTTCACAGATGTGACTAGCACACCTCATTCACTATGCTTCCGTGATCGTGTGTGTGCTGTGTTTACACATTGTGTTTCAGACGGGTAGGTAGTGGTTGTGGTGCACGTCGCAGGTGAGGCCTGTGGGTTTTGGCACGTCCGTACTTCGGCGGGTGAGTCTGTGTGGCTGTATGTGTGTTAAAAGGACCACGCCGGGGTGGCAGCCTGGTAGCACCGCCAGGGCAACGAACGAGCACACCAACGCCCCGACGCATGCACGGCAGGTGGGTGTGTGTGTGTGTGTGTGTTTGTGCGTGCGTGTGCGTGTGGGGGGTGTGTGTGTGTCGTTCCTGCAGCACGCAAGTGCCATGGGCGGGTTGAACCAGCTGTGACGGCTTCCAAATCATATCAAATCATGATGGTGCGATGGTGTAAGCGTTTCTGTTCTTGTACGTCGCGCCGGCGGTGCTACCTGCCTCCACGACTTGCAGTTTCCTTGTAGTACACTCGTGGTCACTGCCGTTAGTTGGTGGTTGTTGCGGGGAGTGTCATCATCATAAGCATTGTAGTGCCAATGCCTGTTACCCAACAACGAATTTCAAGTTTACTTTACGAATCGCTGCATGGCAAGCCTGATCAAACACGATTGTCAACAGATGCAGCAGGACACACAATATGTCAGATCTGAGGGAATGGTGCAAGGGTGGTACACTGTATGACTCAGCCTCGGAGGAAAAGAAATCAGTGAAGCAATCACCATGGCCAGGCGCCGAGTCTGCTCCTGTGGCACAGGAACAGACTCGGCCAGTGGCAGCTGATAGGCGCAGGCAGCACTGCTGCTTGTGAGACTTGAGGATCATCTGTGCGCACCGTATGGTCGTCTGAGGGCGGCATATGTGGTCCCGTTGACTCGGAGTGGTCAATGTCCAATAGGATCCTTCCGGATACGGCTCAGTGTTTTCAGATTTACTTGACACTACCACCACAGTGGACAGGAACACGCCACATATGCATGTACACGCCACATGTATACATGTGCGCCGCCACTGTACACAGAGACGCCACTGTACACAGAGACGTCTCTCTAGATCTACACAGAATAGCGCCCGGACAATGCAGCCCGCCAGTGCTCTACAGCCCGGCGGTTTCCCCCCTGAAATCGAGTTCGGGTTCCCAGAAATCCCGCCAGAACTTGGAGAATCCAACGGCCGGTTTTTGCCGTTGAGAATGAGCTTTCAAAGCCAATATTCTCTAGAGATAGCGAGCGCATCCCGCTGGCCGCGCGGTCCCTCAGCGGTGCAGCATACGGTACGTACCGCTCGAGTTTTGAAAAGCCCAACGGGAATGCCTCCGGAAAGGCCCTGTAGAGAACGTTCAAGTAACATCCCGCCAACACCAACCTGATGAGACAGTAACGAGAAGTACACAGGGTGGTACCATCGTGGTACCGAGGGACGTCCCTCGTACGTGCGGCCTGACATGCTCGCCGGCTGCAGGCGTATCTCTGAGATATACGACAGCGATTGCGATCAGCTGTCGACGCCGGCGGGTCCACGTGGCAATATTAGTAGCGTACCAGGCCACATGCATGGCCGACGAGTCGCCGCCGCCGACTCCATCGATCCTCAATTCGTGCGTTCCGGGACGCATGCGCATTAATGTGACATATGAATGTGTCAAAATCATCAACAGAACCACTGCCAGGTGCGAGAGGCCCTTCGAAGAATTCGGCTACCTCAGCATGCTATAATGGTTTACAAAAGCATGCTATAATAATAGCCGGAGGGCCTCGTGCACATCCTCGAAGGCAGGGTGTCGAAGGCAGAGTCGTCCACCTCGAGGGGCAACTGCTACGTACATGTGCATATCATCAGATCTGGGCAGGCGCAGGGCCCGAGGGACGGCCGTCACTGAGGTGTCTGCGGCAGTTCTCTGCACCAGTTTTCTCCTCTGTTACAAATGTAACGAAAGAGAAAATTGGTTCAGATGAACCTCACTGGAATATCTCCTGAATAAGTGACCTCAACAGGTACATTGGTGGAGCTCCACGTTGTACCATATGATGCATCGTGTGTGCCGAACTGCCGAACTCCCTGACGCACAAAGTTGTGTGCGTGCCGAACTCCCTGACGCACAACGTTCACTCTTTTGTAAGCCTGACGCACAACGTTAACGTTGTGTGTGTTACAAGGACAAAGCCGGAGGGGCCGGTTGTGTGGGTGTGTGGTTCCTCTGTGACCTGCGGTGCTACTTGCCTTGCTAGATATCATATCATATGATGATCATGATGTCCTTGTAGCACAACGTTGTGTTGGTGTACACCATTGGCAATGCATGTGGATGGCTTGCAAGAAAAGTAAAGTGGATTTATATTTACTGAGCTGTATCCTGATGCAACCTGGAGCTGACCTGGAGCTCATGCTCTTGTGCACAACGCAGACCTGGCCTCGCTCGGTTGTAAGCATGTACAGTGTGCTCAGCCTCAAGCGAAGAATTCCCTGCGGCGGCGAGGGCTCCACAAGGCTGGTAGCTGCGCAGTGCTGATCGTGTTTGCGTTACACGCATGCGTCAGAGGCATGCGTTAGAGGCAATCCCGACTGTGCACGTGGTGACATATCCTCGAGATCCGAAGGTAACGGCCCGCAACCACGCTCGTGGTGCCGTCCGGCACGCCTCGGACTCCGCACTCCGGATCCACGGAGACAGTGCGCTGGCGGCTTGGGCACAGTCGAAAGAACTGACTGTTTGATCAGAGATTGCCCCACTATCCTAAGACCTGGAACGCTAGTCGAGAGGCCGTGCACGGGATCATATCTGACGCAGTCAAAGTTGGATACTTGTGATGAAATGAATGGATTTGCGCAGGCACGTACGTTACCCAACGGCGCAGTGCAGAGTCCGCCCAAGCTTGTCGAGCGCCCGAGGAACGTGACATACCTAGCGTTTCGCACGTGGTGTTGCGCCCCCGGATCGACGGGATACAATTGTACCACGCGCTCCCGCAACACACTGGGATTGCAAATGCGCACGCGAGGCAGCAGGGCTGCGAGCCCGACACAACTGACCCCGATCGTGCATGTGCAGCACGCTCCACACAACCGCACTTATATAGAAGAGCTTGTAATGTGTATCGTATATGTGCCGTACTGTGTACGCTGCGTGCTCAATCTTCTGCTGCGAATACCTGAACTCGTTGTGCCCACTCGGCAGCTGCAGTTCTGTATACGTATCCCGGTTCACCTCGAGGAAGAACTTGCAGCAAGCGAATCCTAGACCGGATTTGAAGGTATCGTTCCAGTCAATTTGGCTTATCAAGGCCTTGTGCTTGTGGTCGACCTGCGGGGATGCCGCGCGATGCCATGGGACCAGGGCAGGCAAGCGTGCCAGCACAAGCTTGGTCAATTGACTCAGCTGATTCGCACTGCTCGTATGACACACAGCTGCAGGCACCACGCGAATCGTGAACTTGCGATCGAGATAGTCACCGAGGCGGTACAGTGCTGGCGAGATCGCGCTTGCACAGTGTGCGGGACATGTCTCGCTGCGGGAGATACATAGGCGTGCCGAACTCTGAACGTTTCGGAAAGGCGTTATGCTTACTGATGAACGTTTCCACGGTGCTACAGTAGAACGAGAGGCAATCGTACACGTTGACTGGTGTGCATGCCTTCTCTGCACGGTACTGATGACAGAGTGCACAGGCAGCCTGTGACAGGCTGGGGTGGCCAGGTGCAAATGGCGCAGCTGCGCCCAGTGCAGTGTAGCTCGCATCGCACATACGAGCTGACTTGAGCTGAGAATGGCGATATTCTTTCCATCACAGCGGGGCCTGGCCGTGCGCGCTGCACCCTCGCTGAGTCCTGCTTCAGACAGATCTACGTGCACCTGCCCAGACCGTCTGCACTGTCGTGAACGGCCGCTCGCTGCGTGACGTCCTACACCGCATGAGAAATTATTTCTGGCCTTCCCATATGCGTAAGAGTAGAAGCTAGTCAAGTCTCCTGCATGTGGCAGTTCTGCTGGTGTTGTGTTAGCGCTGCTGCTACACGCAGATCCGCAGCAGTCAGGGCGGGGACATTGGGAAAGACAATGCGACCGATAAACACACACATAAGGATTTTGAACCAATTGACAGCGGGTTCTACCTGATCATGCCGGCCCTTGGGTGCTCACTGGGGGGTCAGCTACTTGTGCATGCTGACGCAGGGCACTGCACTGTCATTGCACTGCCAATGCGCCTGCACTGATCAGTCATCGTCACAGCGCATCTGATGCTTTTAGACTCAGGTCGCCAATTGTGCATACCTTGTGTCAGTCCTTACACGGCTGTGGTGCTCCTCCGGCTTCTTCAGAGGTGTAGCCCAGCTGTTGCTGATGGCTGCTTTCTTGTTAGGCACAGGAGGCAAGGCAGTCACTTCAGTCCTGAACTTCTGTAGGATGACTGGACCTTGTGCTGTCGGAGCTCTTGCTCTGGCCATGGCAGCTCTTAGCCCAGCTCAGGCCATGAGCGCTGGAGCAGGCAGAAGCCTCACGTTCTTCCCAGTGTGGTGGCCCTTCAACGACAACACCCCAACGGATAACAGTAATGCTGCTGGAGACCCGTCTGACGACGGCCCGGCCGCTAGTGATGCACCGCCGGCACAGACTGGAGCAGACCAGGGCAATGAAGGCAACGAGGGCAATGAAGGCAACGAGGGCAACGAGGGCAATGAAGGCAACGAAGGCAACGAGGGCAACGAGGGTGGTGACGGCGACTCCGGCGGTGCTGTCGTGTTCAGCTCTTCCTTCACCCGTGGAGGAGGCACCGCCAGGGGGTCTGCATCCTCAAAATCTGCCACATGCACGACCACGTCAGATTCTGCTCAGTTCAGCAGCTCCCAGAGTGTAGTCATAGATGCTGGTGCGCCTCCAAGCAGCCTGGTCACTCAAGCGTAACCGTGGTCCGTGGCCCAACGGAAGCGCAGCGTGTCGACCGCACCGGTGTCTGACGTGATGCTTCTTCTTGTTGATGACTGGTGTTGCCTTGTGGCATTGTTTGCAATGTATGTTTCATTCATCAGCACTGGTTTCTCACGCACTCGAGGCCCGCGTGCCCGAATCCGCTGGTGTGCGGCTGGTGTACGACGGCCGTCAGAGGATCAGAGCGAGTCATTCAGTGCAGCAGTTGTATGAGCAATGGAGCAGGGCGGCGCAGCGCTGCGTATTCGCCATTGGAGGCCCAGCAATTCCTGGCCAGAGGCATGCTCGGCGTGTGAACTGAGCCTGAGGCTTGTGTCTGCAGTGGCGGACGCCGTGGCGACCGTGTGCAAGCTGGGCGGCCAGCCCTTGAACGGCGAGCTCTTCGCGGCCGCTGTCAACAATGCCTGGGTCGAGGCCGATGCGTACGCGATCGCTGAGGTGTGTTGATGATCACTAGAGTCACAGACCCGCCCAAACATTCACCACCTCTTCCGCTGAGACAGCCATGACCTCATGCCATTCTCTGTTGACACTTGAATCTCTCTGGTGTAGCCTTGTGTGTGATGGTCTCGCCGCTGTGCATTCACGCCGCTGCAGTCACGTCTGCCAGGCATGACACCGCAGCGGCGACACCTTCACCCAGCTTTGACCCAAAGGGCTGCACTGCAACGCAACGTAAGGTCTAACGTAAGTAGCCAGATCCCATTCGCACCTTGCTAACTCAAGGTTTTTGAGACCACAAGCCCAGTTCGTCCCCCGAGCCATGCCAGACCATCGCACATGTACCAGACTTAAGTTCTTAGTTTCCCCCCCAAACACCCGCAAGTGCACACACAGTTTGTAACTGGCGCCGCTTCCGGCGACGCACGTGTGTCAACCCACAGCGCTCAGCCTGGGTCGGTGCAGGCGATTGCCGAGGCGTCGATCAAGTGCAAGACGATGAAGCGCGGCCGCGCGTGCGCCTCCGTGGGGGCCTCCGCGGCGACGTTTGCGTCGGCGACGGCGAGCGCGTATGCCGGCGCCTTTGCGGCCGCGGTCGACGCCTGCGGCTGCGCCGGCAGCGGCACCGTGGCGCCGGTGGCGGCGAGCACGAGCTTCTTCCGCGAGTTTGTCGTGAAGGCTGCGGCCGCGGTCGACATCTCTGTGTGCATCGAGGGTGCGCCTGCAGCAGCAGCCTCGCGAGTGTGATCATCATAGTTTAGTTTTGGTAAAATCATCTTCTACTAGCGACATCGATGGAACACGGCGTAGGTAATGCATGCATGATACTGGCTGCATGCATGAGACTGATCAGTGTGGAGCACGCCTGTGGTATGCATGGAATGGCTTCCAGCAGCCTGGCTGCTGTGCACTTTACTTTTCAGGCTGCCTCACTGTGGATACCGGGTCAGTCACAGCCCTCATGCAGCTGTGACGGATGCTGTGGCCTGGAGGGACACTGCAGTGTTGTGTCGCTTTGCAGCTTTTTCAGGCCTGCCACCCAAAAAATAGACCTGGATATTCGGAATTGTTCTTTGCGATCGGGCCCGATGACCCAACACTGAGGCACAGCTCGTAGTCCACCTGAACAGGCATTTGCAATCGCGAGACATCCCAAGCCGCTGACAGCATCCACGGGAAAAGGGAGAAAAGATGGCTGAAAGCTCCGCCGTGAAGCATGCCTTGATCCAGCCAGCAGTTCCGGCTGATGTCAAACTCGCCGGTGTCCTTGCCATTCTTGTAGATGTACTGTATTGTGGCAGGTATGAGTGCCGGTGATGGTAAGGTGAGCGACTTCAAGTTCTTGTGCGCACTGCGGTGGCAGTGCAGAATACTATCTCGAGATACGTGATTGTGTACTGTTTAGAATGGTACTATGATGGGTAGTCTGATGACGGGGCTTGCGCTGCTTGCAGGTGATGCAGAGGTGGACATGCAGTCCCACGCGCACTGCCTCGATGCAGTCCTCTCGCAGACCTTTGCAAAGGTGTGTGGTCCTTCTCCAGTCCACCGCATGCATGCAGTGCTTCGAGCTGAGCTCCCGAGCAGCTGACGTGTCCTCGCCCCCTCGCATGGTGATGATTCCGTCTGAGATGGTGTCTCTTTCACGGCATATCACAGCGCCACCCTTGCCATGTGTGAATGCCTTGGCAAATATGTACTTTACGTGGCAGCATGCGGAACTGTCTCTGCAGTCATGATCAGTGCCCACACACACCAACACCGACTGGTGCCTGCACTGGGGAGCATGTGGCGATGCCCCCATCTTATTGGTAATATGACCGCATGATAATAGGAAGACATGCATCGTGCGTACAAATATGTGGTCCCGGCATGTGTGGTCCTGTCACCTTGGATATTTTGATGTCCAATAGGATACGGCTCAGTAAATTGAGATTACTTCACTTTACAAACGGTGCCCCCTGCAGGCCATGGCTCAGGCATTCGTGGAAACCGACTGTATCACGGCGGAGGCGAAGGCCGACGTCGCCGTCTTTGCGGGGGCAGACATCACTGTTGTGCAACAGTGCGGCTGATAGACGCCCCTCCAGTGCCCCTCCGGTGCTCACGTGCCCGGCGCTGCTCGAACCGACCAGCATATCTCTAGAGGCATATGGAACCGGCGTTCTTTCCTGCAGTAGGTACCCTTTTGGGGCATGTGCAAGAAGATCTCCTGTCACCTGTTGTCAGCTGCTGTGGGCGAAGCAGCACATCGTGTCGGAGAGGTCTTGACGGTATGGTGAGGCCAATTGTGTGGAGCGGTGTCGAAGAGACGTTGGCGACAGCCAGGGTCATGTGAGTAGGCTGCATTGTGCACGATCAGGAATGCTCCTGGATGATGCGTAGCATGCCCGCTGCAGGTGGATGCTTTTTCAGGCAATGACAGCGGATCATCAGCGACATCTGCAGGAGGATTAGCTGTCTTTGGAGAACTGGAGAGGTCCAGATGTGTACATATTTCTTGATGTGGCGATGGGAGCCCGATGGTGATAGAACGGACGACATAAATGTCGTTGTCAGGCCCCGATGTGAATTAGCATGGGTTCATGAAAGAAAGCTGTACCCACGCATTGATCAGTAGCCGTCCATGGTCGAGTAGACGGTAGTCCGTATGGGCGTCCCGAGCGTACAAGTCGGCGGTAACGGCAGCTGGCTGTGATTGCAGTGTACACACCCAGTTCTGAGTGCTGTGCAGACATTGAACCAGTGACACAGCCGGATCTTTTTTATATTGTTTCGCGCACTTTGCAGTGCCCCCCATGGTAGCATTGCAGCGCAGGTGTGGTGCTGCAGTCATGTTTGGCAGGTGGCTCCCTTCAGCTGCACCATTGATGGAGCACGTGGATAGCCAGAGTAGCAAACCTGACGATTTCTTTCAAGTGAAAGCATTGGCTGATGTCTGTACATTGTCGTTGCTGTGTCTGAAGCCATCCCAGACACCATGGGGACAGGCAGAACCTCGGAATGGATAAGATAGCAACCACTGTGTAACTCTGTATAATCTAACTTGCTGTCCGACCTAATGATCTATGCTAACGATTTTGTTCTGGCCCTAGCTGCACAAGCTCAACAATTAGCTCCACCAGATAACTGGCAACTCGGATAATGGCTGCGGCCGGATCAGTCGCCAGCGACAAAAGCATGGTAAATGGAAGCTCATACCGAGGATGATACGGTAGCAGTCGGGGTTGGCATGGGGACTCATTGTTTCGAAGCCTTCGGCATGCTGCACATAACAGGTACACGACGAGGAAGTGCTGCTCATGCAATAGCCTCAAGGGCATGTGTGCCTCATACTTGTTCAGCGTCTGAATGTTTGACGTTGGCGTGTCCTGAGACACCACCGTCGTTTCGGGGCGACTTGCCAGTACACCTCAGCCACGGAGACGGTGAGGAGGCCTACGCATGAGGTCTATGGCCGCTACTGCGATAGTCTATCGCAAAACCCTCTTTGGGCCCTTTATGCAGGTGGTGGACGCTGATCGCTTTACTTGCTTCATGTATGAACATCGTGACGCGGGGCCAGTGCTGAGCTTCCTGCTTCCAGCCTGGAGCTCCGCGAACTGCACTCCGCTCAAGTATTGAAGCCAAAGTCCAGCTACAAAGCAGTCGTGGCATTTATGGTCCATTACAGCGTAGCTTTCTTTGTATCAGAAGGCTCCGTGTCAATGGATGCCCATGCTGCGTGTCCAATGTAGTCTGCCTCTCCGGAGAGACGCAAGCACGAGCTCCTTCATTTCGCGTCTACATCTCGCAGTAGTTGAGGCCAACTACTTTTCAGAGTTCGACCCTCTTACTTGCATCGCTCATCATGGAAACTGCTGCGGGCAAGCAAGACAAAATTGCTCGTGCCATGTTGATGCAATTGGTACGAACTCGTTTGCTGAATAGTTGCCATATGTATATCATAAGAAGGGATGGTTATCTTCCTGCTGATTGATCTTTCGCCGCAGTTGCATAGAGTGCACGATCTCCCACAGCATCTCAAGTACCAATTCAGCATGTGTTTGCGCAGGTGCAGCGGCGCTACTTATCCGCACGCTTATCTGCGCTGAACACCTTGCATTTCGGATTCACTTTTGCTTTAGCTGGGGCAACTGTATTTGGAGTCCTTCAAGCCCTATACAGCATCCTGACAGTGCCACATGAGTATGGCCATGTTTTGGCAGCAAGATTTGTCGGCCACAGAGTCAGTAAAGTACAAGTCGACTTTCTGGACAAGAGTGGAGCATTCTTCCGTGGACTGGTGGACGACACACAGGAGTTTGTTAACGACGAACCGTCCTCGAACAATGCCACTTCAAGCTCAGAGCAGACAGAAAACTATGCAGAGGATGGCCGAATGGGCTTCGTGGTTTACGAGCCCAGCATAATATGGATCAACACCACAAGTTATCAGTCTGTCGATGCATACAACAGCTTTGCTGGCACGCTTCTCCGTTCTTTGTGTGTAGCAACTGACCATACCGTTGCGTCGCACATGGATTTCATGCTCACATGAATGGAACCACAGTAGCAACAGTAGCACCAGTTATTCCCGTCATGACTGTCGCCGCACTGGGTTGGCGCTCCACTGTCCATGGACTGGTTCCTGCATTCGCATTGATCTCACAGCAATCGTCGGATACTTCAGCTGTACTTGTCCACCCGTGCAAATGTGCTTCGACTTCCTTCCTGAAGTATACATTTTCCCGCAAGCTTCGCCCGTGGTCCCGAAAGTGAAGTATTTGGTGTGACATCATCGTCTTCATTCTCCCTGAAGATCCCTGCTGCTGCTTGCAGAGGACACCAATCAAAACTCAACAGCAACGTATAGCGCCATCACTACGCTACCAGTGTATGTGAATGCTACCGACGCTGTCGCAAAAGCTGGTACTGACTCCGCTGCACCAGTGCAAGTCCTCATCAATGACACTCACTACCTGGAAATCACAGCCTCTGCCACTGAATTCGAGTTTCGTGACATTGATGGCGTGCAACAAGCTGTTGCCAGTGAAGCAGTTGTGGACGTAGCGCAGTACTATGACATCAGCAATGCAGCCGGGAGGGCTTTGGGCACCCAAGGAATAGTCGCAGTTCGAGCGATGGGCGGCCCGTCCATGGAGATGACCGTGATCTGCACGGTCCTAATGGCTGGAGCCACCTGCTGTGCCTTTGGGTACACCATCTGGGGTGCGTCCGACAAGAGTTTGACCCATTGAAATGCCTTCACCCTTCCCGATCTTCCTGTGGCAGTTCCTAGATCTACCCCGGTGCAGCCCATGTGCCAGCCATTGTAGACTGAACAAGCTGGCATGTAGTATAGTAAACGCGATGCAGCATCAGGATTCAATGCGCTGGGCGAGTTTTGGTGAGTGAACATGTACACACGTCCTCCTGTGATTTCTTGAGATTTTTTTTTGCCTTGAGGTGGTGATGAGGTCGCACGGGGTTCCCGCTGACACCTGACGTTGCTGTTGATCATCTTTGCAGCTCGCGAACTGAGCTCTGGCGAGTGCTGCACTCCGCACCACACGTACAAATGCATACACCCTCACCCTGTTTTTATCTTCGAATATCACACTTGTTGAATAGTGTACATGTGTGCAGCTGGGAACAGTTTGGCCATGCTGTGCGGGTGTGGGTCGCCTGCGGTGCGAACGACCTCTCAGACTTTGACCTTGTAGAAAATCCGTCCATAATGCGTGGGAGTGTCCAACTGTGTGCACGCCGCATCCTCATATGTACACTAGCCAGCCCTGCGCCTGTCCCTCACCCAGACCTCCAGCAACACAGCTCCAGAGCCATGGGACCTGCGGGTGCGGCCGGATAGCTGACTTCTGCTGCAGGGACGCTCTTCACCAGCCTCGGCGTGCTCATGGACGGACTGACGGTAGACTACGTGTTCATGTCTGCTTTCTCTGGGGAGGCGGGGGACTACAGGAAAGCCGCAGACGCCCTGCATGCCTTGGCAGGCTGGGACGCTCAAGCCATCCTCGTCCAGTGGGCGCTCTCATACGTCCTCGTGCCGATCATCGCATTCTGCATGACGTACTGGATCCTGCGCTCGCTGCGGCTGCGCCGGCTGCCGGTGGCGCACACAGTGCGCATGCTCTGCAATCTTGACTGGGCGAGGTCCGCGCTGCGGCGCCATGGCAGCTCGACCGGCGGTCATGCCGACGATGCCGGTGACAGAGGCACCAATCAGAAGCCCGAGTCCACCCACGTCAAGGTGTGAGCCCCACCCGTTGTATCGTTCTGTGCTGGCCAGGTGGGCTGCGCGCAGACTGTGTGGCACCTAGATCCACCGCAAGGTGTACGACTGCTAGATTCTTGTTGCAGCGAGCCATGGCGATGTCACGGCGAGAGACGGCAGTGCAAGCCCCAGGCCGACTGATATCATCAGTCGCAAAGGTGGTTGCGACAGTCATGGCTGCCCCTGGACCCGGAAGTCGCGCGAAATCCGCAGTAGCGTCAAGCCCCCTCTTCCCACCGGGTGGCCGCTCTAGCCCCCCGTCGCCGCTGCGCGCCGGGGCGAGCCACGAGATGGCGTCAGAGGCGCTCACGGGCGCCACGCAGGCCTCCGCGGCGGCCTCCACGGCCCTGCGTGACGCCTCCACGGCAGCGGATGCGGTGAAGGCGATGGGCAGCGTGCGGCGGCCGATCGTGCGGCTGATGCGGCGGTACCACCGCTGCCTGTCCGCGGCGCTGGCCGACGTGCGGGGGACGCGGCGGCTGCTGCGGCGGGCGCGGCGTGTGGCGATCGCGGAGACGCGGGCGCCGCAGCGGCACTGGGTGGAGCGGATGGTGACCGCGTGCGGGACTGTGGCAAGGTGCGTGCAGCGCAGTGCAGTTTTGGGGCCGGCCAGCATGTTTTCAGTGACGGTTGGGCGGGGCGCGGTGTGCGACCGGATGGTGCCAGATGCAGATTTCAGTGGCTTGATCTCTGCTGTGCCTGTGGCTGTGACTTTCTGTGGCTACCTGAAGATGTGGGTTGTAGCTGTGGCCTCATGTGCACATGCAAGGTGGCACAGGGTCAAGTGTTTGTGTTACAAGGACAAAGCAAGCGAGGCAAGTGTTTGTGAGGTTTGCTCAGACTGTCATGTGATTTTGCAAATCAGCACATCAGCGCCGCCTCATCTTTCGTGTTGGCAGCTAGAAACCAGGTTTGCCGCTGTAGCTGCAGCGTATCCTACATGGCGCTTTTCTGCGCTCATCGCACCTCCTGGTGCAGATTGCCAGACTTGGATCCCTCCGCGGAAGGCTACGATGCGCAGTGGCTAGCCGCCGACGCCAGCTGGGCCACCGTCTGCGGCGGGACATCGCGGATGTTCCGCAGCTTGCATCAGATTCTTGTGGCGGTACGCACGCTTCTTCCGCGCCCTGTCCGGGCCGTGCACGACCGTGCTCGTCATCACCAGCAATGGGCTTCTGGCATCAGCGAGTCGTATCGCTTTTCTGGCACGCCGTGACGCTGGCTGGCGAGGCAAACAAAAACACGACTTAAGCGTTGAACTTGTAGCGCTGACGAACATGGGCATCGATCCTGCGATCCTGCCGGACTGAGTTGTGAGTGCGGTTGTAGTGTTCGTGTGTGTGTGAGTGTATGTTGCAGTTGATTCGGATGAGATTCGGTTTCAGTGTTTGTTTTCTCCCGTTCACTCTTTTGTAACTTGGGCATCGATGGTGGTGCGCTGCAGGCGTGCGGGATCCACGTGCACGGATGCAGGTCGCGCGGCCCACGTACGCCGGTACCGTGCCCTGCCACGGCATGTGGCCACATGTGGGGTTTTGGAATCCGCAGCTTGGCCGACCTGTTACGTGGCCAGTATATATGTGTGATGACGTGACAGTTCGATCGCGATCGCGGCGTGCCCCGGAGGGATTGTCCGAAGACTTACGAGAGTCGTGATCAGTTGCATTTGCGAACCATGTGTAGGCTGGAAATCTTTGCGCGCGGGTCTGACAAGGTTGTGCTGTCAGGCGCATAATCAATGATTGAAATTGCCGTCCGCGCGATGTGGCGCAAACTTATGCCAGCGGCAACAAGCTTGTTCGCCGTCATGATCGCGAATGCTGTGCACAGACGCAGGCATTCTGCACCCGCTTGAGATGTCAATACGAGGCACGTATTCTTTACACATTTACGCGTTCCCACACGCACACGGCTGCCAGCGTGAGCCCCGCGGTGTTGTGTTGTGCGAGAGTTGTGCAAACGCAGCGCGTTTGCAATGTGCTGAAAAGAATCGTCTCCTTGAGGTTCTTGCAGCTTGTATGCGCACTGGCTCACGGAGAGACAGCGTGTGGTGTAGGCAGGAGGAGATCGGCACCGCCGTGCGGTCGCCGCATGGATGGTCCGGCGCTGGCTGCTCATACTGAGCATCCGGGGGGCGCTCATCATGGGCCCATTCCCGCACTGGTGGCCCCTCCTGCATGCCGGCATCATCACCATCGCCGCGCTGAGTCGCCTCTGCCACCTCAGCGGCACTCGTCCCGCCGTCGGCGCACCCGCCGAGAACGGCGAGTGTGCTCGGCTGACCTCTGACCTCGCCGCCGCCGCAGTCGTGCTGAACGTCCTCCCGGCAGCCGTCGCGCTGAGGGCGCTGCACGTGTGGCCGTGGCACCGCACGCCACTCGCGCCCGCGCGGGTGGCCGCCGGTGGGCCTGCAGCGAAGTATGTCAGTGATAGCCAGCCCCCGGCGCTGGTGCTGGCTCGGCGTCGCGGTCTGCGGGACCCGCCGCCCGTGCGGTGTATGCAGGACGCCCTGGATGCGCACCGCAGCGCGTCGATCGAGAGTTTGACTCGCCCGGGGGGAGTAGCAGACCATGCCAGTGTGCTTCGGCTTTGCTGTCCTGCCTGTCCTGCTGTGCACTCGTTGGTGGGTGCCCTGTTCCTCCTGCAGGCGTGCAACATCGACAAGATGCTTGCACACTCGCTTTCTGGAGTGTCCATCCGTCAGCTGCGTGCATTCAGAGGCTTTCGCTGCCAACGCATGCAGTCATGCATGAGTTTCACATTGACATCTACACTGCTTCTGTCGTCCTGGCATGTCGACTGTCAACCACAGCGCCAACATGCAATGCGATCAGGCTTCTCTTGAAGGGGCCTTAGCTCTGTTCAGCAAGCTTGGATGGATGGCCCTAGGCAGAGGCAAGTATCTCGCTGTGATCGAGCCGATACCCTGTTGCCGAGTGTGCACCATTGCTATGCGCTGGCATCTTGGCCAAGGCAGCTAGCCTGTGTGCAGAGGCTCACAGTGGCGAGCCAGTCGCAGAAGGCTCAGAGGGCCTCAGCAGCCGCAGCATCCCGGGCAGCCGCGGCGTGCGCTGGCCGCTCGTCGGCCCGGACGGCCCCGCCGCGCGCAGCTCCACCGACATCACCACCGGCTCCTCCTCCTCCTCCGGCACCCCGGCTGTGCGCCCACCGCTTCCGGCAGCTGCCCTCCGGAGCCACCCCGTCGACGTCACGCGCACGCCGTCCGGCCCCCAGCCTCAACCGCCTCGCACGCGCTCCGCCGGCGGCGCCGCAATGCCGCAAGCCGTTCCGGAAGATTCCGCGGTATATCACATCGACATCGGCAACCCTGCCGGGCGTCCCAGCCCCAAGGGCAAGGCGCGCGAGCACGGCCGAGGCTCCCCGGACCCGCTGCAGCAGCGGCACCCGAGCGCGGCGGCGGCGTTGGGGACCGCGGCGCACATGACCGTTGTTCCATCGGGCGATATGGGCTTGATCAATGCGGTCGCACAGATCGGGCGGCTTGAGTCGTGTGACATGAACAAAGACACGCTCAGCATGTTTGCGTTCCCCTGGGCGGCGGTGTCCGAGGCGGAGCGGGATGAGGGCCCGGCTCTGAGGGCGAGGCTGCGGCCAACGCAGCCGAGCACAGAGGGCGGGCTGCCGGCGGCTGCTGAGGTGGCGCGGGCGGAGGCGTCTCAAAGCGGCATGGGCGAGGCATTTCGGCGGAGCCGTTCCCTCGGGGAGGCCGTGGAAGTGCCGGCAGACGGGGAGGGAAAGCGAGCGAGCTGGTGGGGCCGCGAAGGCGGGGCGGCGGCCACCGCGTTTCAGCGCGGGGCAGAGGCAGTCCGCGCGACGGTGCGCTTTGCAAAGGGCGCCGAGGCGGACGGGTCAGAGTCGGATAATGATGAGGGTATTGGAGAGATGTCGGGTGGATCGATTGGGCAGAGCGGTGACCGCCGAGTTCATCGCGTGAAAGTGCAGCAACACGTGGCGGAGGGAGGAGCTGCGGTGTCAGACATGGCTGTGATGTGTGGGTGGTTCGGTACCCTTACTGGCCTATGCAAGGTAGCCTGCTGCACACAAGTCCGCATGTCCGCATGTCCAGAACAAATGTATCTAACTCACCGTAGGCCTCGGCACGATTGTCTCCAGTTTGCCGATTGATCACCAGGCATGGAGGTGCTCATGTGCAATGCATGCCCCATGAGCATTCTCAGGCATTCGTGCAAGAATGTGATGATTGGTGATCAATGAGCAGAGTTGCAAGTGTACGATAGCGAGTGGTGTGCAGGGCTGCGAAGCTCGAAGGCGCGCATCCGTGGGCACTTCGCCGCGTGACAGCGGCGCCACGGCGCATCCAGATCGCGTGGTTCACTTGCAACGTCGCCTCGGCGGTGCTGTGCGCGTGTGTGGGCGCGCTGGAGGGGTGGGCGCAGCTGCAACTGTGCTGCATCGCGTCCCTGTGGCTCGCCGGCACAACGACGCTGCTGGAGTATCTGATGGCGTGCATCGTCAGCAGCACGACAGAGATGCACCTCGCCGCGATGCACACCCACGTGTGTTTCCTGCTGCAACATGCCATGGCCACTGACTGCTGTCGCCCCACTACATAGGCAATGCCAGACATCAGAGATGGCGTGTTGTCGGCTCCTGCAAAGTGTGCATCGTGTATTCATCAGATCAGTTGACGCGATTTGGGGGTCGTTTTCTGTCTCTGAGAGCTGCATGAGTTGCCTCATCGGTGACGTTGTGGAGCCCTTGTCAGGCCGTGATGAGTCACGCACCACTCTGCTGGCTGCATGTGCCATGCCCCATGCAGCAGGGCGTGTCGCAGTACATACTCCCGACGAACATGGGCCTGTTCTGCGTGATCGTGCGTTGGCCAACCATCGGTGCCATACAGGGCTGGGGGGCGAAGTGCGCCCGTGTGCACCGGTACTTCCAGCTGCGGCGCCAGGCGGCCAGTCGCGGCCTGTCCGCGGCGGAGGCGGCCGCGCTGCACGGCCTCGTGCTGGACCAGCGGGCGCTGGAGTGGTGGTTCCGCATGATGCAGACCGCCAGCGACGTCGGCTTCCTGACCCCGCAGCAGCTCTGCGCGCTCGGTGCGACCACAACGCCCCACTGTACATGCCGCGACGAATGTGCCCCGCTGGGGCAGCTGTGACGGATGTTTGCTGCCGGGCTTGTCGGGCCCTTCTGTGCTGGCCAATGTGTGACACGCGGCTGCAATCCGAAGCCTGCTTAAGCTTGGTCAGAGTATGGCGGACTCCAGCTCACGTCGTCCCTGAATATCCATCGATGTTTGGATATCTTTGATTTTTAGGACCGATGGGCCATCTGGTCATTGCGCTGAGGTGCATTCCAGGTTTCTGGTTCCAATGGGACGCTGATCGATCAGCGTCCCATTGCTTTGTACTGCTGTGTCGGAGTGATCACTCCGACACAGCAGTACAAAGCGCCCAGGACACTTCCGCACTGGATCACTTGCAGCGTGACCGGTATATCGTACCAGATTAGTCTGCGGTGTATGGTGCTTGTGGAGGTGCTCTGGGTTAGTCAAAGTGTACCTACAAGCACACTAGTATTTGGTTCAGTTTTCCACTCAGGGCTTGTGTGCTCGTCGGTCTGAATACATGAATGCTCAGCCGTTCTTTCGGACACATACAACTCCTACCACCTGGACAGTTCGGCTCAACATCGTGGATCGAGCTGCGGCGGACCTGCCATTCCATGTCACCGTTACAGCAGATCTACTGTGGAACTTCTGTATGAGATCTTGATGTCTGTCTGCATGGAAAGCTGTTCACTAGGGAGCTGAATGAGCTGGGAAGCAGGGCCACGGCCTGGTGCGTCATTACGGCGTATGCAGAGCGATCCTGCTTCTGAGACTGGCAAGCCAGAACCGCAGAATTGTGCAGCACGGCTGAGAGGTGTGCCTGGCAGAGGTATAGCTGTACAAGCATCAGGTACACACAAACAGCAGGTGCAATGCAGACGCGGCATGCCAGTGTCTCTGAAATGGCACACCATTCCTTGCGACAAGTCGCAGCCTTGCACATGTAGCTGCACCAGCATGCAGGCCGTGTGGAACAGGCGCGTGGCGACCCAAACGCTTGGCAGCCACTGGAAAACTCAAACACTGGAATGGCAAGCAAGGCCCTTGACACCAGAGACGCCACCGCAAACACCTCAGCCACACGGTGGGTTTTCTCGGCAGCTGCCGGCAGCCCGGACAAGCACAGCGGCGCGCTTGGTGCAACAGACATCATCCTCGACGTCCCCATGCATGTGGCTGCGGCCGGCGGCCGCCGCGGCTCGCGCAGCGGCGGCGCCCGGCGCACCGGCGACGACGCGGAGTGCGGCGGCGTGTGGAGTGGTGCCGGTGAAGAACCCGCACCGGCACTCGCGGCGGTGGACGATGGCATCGACAGCAGCTCCGATGGCAGCGGCAGCATGAGCTCGGGGGGGCTAGAGTGCGCTGCGCAGCGGGCGATTGAGCATGCTGCAGTTGCAGGGGATGATGATGATGATGATGATGATGATGAGGTAATTGACGGGGATAGTGAGGAGGCGGAGATCACGGCGGCTCTGTTCGTGGACGAGCTCATCAACACGTTCGACGGTGGGGGGGAAACGGCACAGCGGCGGGTCCCCGATTCGATTGCAGGGTTTAGTAGCCTGCTGCGGCAGAATGGCGTGCGGCGCACGGTATGGTTATCGATGGCGCACCTGGTGGATGGTGTGGTTGGGGCGGTGATGGACGATGCGGACGTGGCGCGGGAGGCGGCGGCGAGCGTGGCCGTAGGGGTGCGGACAACGGCGGCGGCGGGGCGCGCGACAATAGCGACGATTGCGACGCGCTCGACCGAGCTGCGGCAGTCCTTGCGACGGACGGCGCACCGGGCGACGATGCGGCGCAACATGGCGCGGCGGGCGTCTGGATCGCCGAGGCGGTCGCGCAAGGCTTGAGTGCGGTGCTGTGCATCCTGGCGCATTGAGTCTCAAGGAGCAGATGTTATGAGAGCTTTCAGGGCTGGACTAGCGGGAGGGGATGTGGGTGGCTGCAGGTATCATCTGAGTGGGAGATGCGGTCGGCCAATCATGAAAGACTGCCTATACCTGTGGTGCAATCGACCTGTCACCGACCTGGCCTATAAAGACTGCTAGCCATGGCAACTGTTGGGGGTGAGGATAGTTCTCACAAACAGGCGGACAAAGTGCTGACGATCTAGATGACAATGGCGTGCAGCGGAATTTCCCTCCATGTTACTTGGCCCGGGCTCACCAGGACTGACCGCATGTGGTGGCCTGTGATGCGGTGACTGTGCACTGGTTTGTATGCATTGGGACAGACCAGTGAGCGTCATTCGGTATGTTGTAGCCGACGTAGCTGCACAGCAGTGCAATGCAGTGCTTCACTCAGATGCTCCCACACATACAACGCACGCTTACTGCTGAGGAACGAAAGTGAGAACATTGCATCCATACATAGCCCATGGAAGCCACCGGCAGCACAGGTTGGCTGTCTACTAGTGCACACTCCATTCTGCCTGGCTTGTCAGCAGCTGCACTCTAATACATTTCTGTATCATAACATTTCTGTATCAAAGCTCACTCCTTGAATCTGCTATCCTCTGCCGCTCAAGTCCCTCCTCTGCCACAAGAGTAGAGACGATTCGATGCAACACATCTAAGCAGAGCTTGCCGCCCAAGAGTAGGCACAAGAGAAACACAAGCACGACAAACACTATGAGCACGCTAGATAACATCTGCAAGGTCCCTTCAAACAACGCTCTTACTCTGGCGCGCTGGGCCTCATCCAGCCAAACCACGCGGGGGGCACCATCAACATTCGCGTGCTGAGCCTTCTCCGAATCGATTTGCCCCGCCCCTGCCCCCTGCAGACTCGCGGTCTCACAATGCTCTGTGACCTTCAGCAGCAGCGGAACCACCTGTATCGCCTTCTCGCTGCGCTCGAACCTGCCACGCAGCTCCTCCGCTGCCGCGCCCGGACTCACGCCGTGGCCAGACTGACCGCGCCACGTTCCAGCATCACATGCAGGGCAGCTGCACGGCAGGTGCTGCGTGGGTGCGTGTCCGTCGGGCCGCAGCCCCGCCGCGCCCGCCTCGGAAAGCACCCGCAGCAGCGCCTCGGTGCAGAAGTCTGCCGCAGCTGCGGCTGTGCGGGCTGCGCCCCGCGCAGCAGTGACGGCGGCGGGCGTTGCTGCGCGCAGCAGGCCCTCACAGACCGCCTTCACCTCAGCCGCGGAGAGCTCGTTGGCTTCGAGGCTGTTCATGAGGATGTCGAGGAACTCGGGAATGCAACCCTGGAGCCACCGCTCTGACAGCAGGAAGGCGACCATGTCATCTACAAAGGCTTCGTCACGGGGCCGTAGCTGGCGCCGCTGCTGATCTTCATGCAGGGGCTCTGATGCGGGCTCGGGCGACGCCCCGGCATCCCGGACATCGCCAGCCGCACATGCAGATGCACATGCATTCCCGCTGGGGATCTCACCAGCAACGGTGGCGCCGCATGCATGGTGCGGGCCGCCGCGCTGAGGCACACGCGTGTCTGAATCTAGAGCTGCATGAGCTTTGTGGGCTGACTGTCGCGGTGCATGGCCGGCATGCACATGAGCTCCAGGCGTCCCTGGCTGCTCAGGGCTGCGCGGCTCGGGCCAGCCATTGATGAGACAGACGTCGAGAATGTAGCCCACTTCGCTGTGTGCACCAGTGCGGCACATGTAGTAGGCAGCGAGAGAAGCCGCGGCGTTGGTGGACTCACGCATGGCGAGCATGCATGCGTAGCTGAACAGCAGCCGCAGATCTGCATCGTGGCGGGCCTCCGTGAGGGTGCCCCCGTTCAGACGGGGGTCTGAATAGCAGCCAGCGGCGGGGTCCTGGAAGTCGAGGGAGTGCATGCCCTTGAGCTTGATGTCTGCACCGTGTCCAGACACGATATCGCAATATTGCATGTTGAGGAGGCGTGTGCCGGCAAAAGGTCGGACAGAGTATGGCGGCGCGCCGCTGAGGTTTGAGAACGAACGAGCGGCCAGAGGTGGTCGGACAGACCTGTATGCATCCCATGAAAACGGCATCGCCCGCTTGGCACGCCCAACCTATGTGGGCCAACAAGCGGGAAACAGTATGGGGTGGGGGGGGGCGGTGCACCGTGTTCATGTGGATGTTTTATGCAGAGGGGCAAAACATTGGCAGCCTGCTGTGAAGCTATCCCAGAGAGGCTGCGGTGATATGAGGCGCTGGGTTTCGCGGCAGAGCTGGTGGGGCGGTGCATGCCTACCTCTCCGACTCTGTGACGACAACAAGAGAACAGCATGGTTCATTGACGCACCAGCTCCGTCGCAAAGCTCGCACGCTCTTCGGAGATATCTTTCAGGCTCCATGCAGTCCCGCGCGAATATTCGCTGCATGCACTGGGTCGCAGTTCTCTGCGCGTACTCCTTCGCTTTGCTTCGGAGGAAGATGACAGGCGTGAGCTGCTCGCTTATGCGTTGGCTCGTCAGAGGATCGCTGAAAGATTGCTGCATGTGCAGTCGTATCGCATGCTCCTCGTATATCGTCCCGGCAGTGGTAATGACCGGGTTCTTGAACAGTGCGAGTGTGATGGGGCAAACCAGGTCGTCCGGTGCCTGCAGGTCCACAGCATCAGCCGCTCGTACATCACAAAGATACATAATTTCACGAAATTATAGATCTATAAACACGATGGCATCGTGATCTGGTGTCTTCTGAGAACAAGCTACGATCAAGCGTGGAGCATACCTCGAACAAGCTACTCCCTGCAGCGTCAAAGACATCCCCGCATCGCCCAGCCATGATTATGAACTTATACGCTTTGGTTTTACCTGCTGTGTATCATGAGGTCGGTATATAGGCTCTCGAATGCCTCGAGCATGTGCAGCGCTCGATGCCAGAATCCTCAGGCGCGCAGAAGAATCAAGGGAGCTTGGCGCCGTCTGCCTAACGCTTCAGATGCTGGACTGCAAATTCCAGCGTAAAATTCTGCCGTGGCGTTCAAAAAATCAGCGATACCGCAGCTGGCCGTGGCTAAACTGTGAGCAGCACGCGCGCAACATGGATCGCATCTCCCGCACATCCGGAGACAATTCCCCATTCACCTTCGCAGTGCTTGCAATTCAGCATCCCCAGGGCTCTGCAGAGTACAATTTTCAGCGTGATGGCCACTCAGCCAGCGTCACTGGAGAGGTGTCCCGCGCGCAAGCTGTGTAGGAGAGCCACCCACTGCTAGCTTCTCCAACCTGGCTGTCATGTGGCATCCCTTCCTGCTCGAACGGCCCCGCTGACCACGCCATCTGCAGCTGTTGACGCCAGGTAGGACGGTCAGCGCTGTGTCTTGCAGATGGACAAGTGTGTGCACCATGTTGCTGCCTGTGCCAACTCCAGCAGGACATCATGCAACCGGTCACCCTGCGCTAGCTGGAGGGCATCACTGGTCAAGTACGCACATGTACAACAGTTTTGAGCATTGCAATCTACACACAAGGATGCCAGCGCCCATGCCAGCGCTCATCGTGGAGCCAGCGGGCGCACGCTCGGCGTAGGACACCAACGCTCTAACAATGATATCCAGCCACATGGTGGTTCTTCTCAGCAGCTACCTGCTGCCTGGGCAATCATAGCAGCGCGCTCAGTGCGACAGACATCATCCTCGATGTCCCCACGCATGTGGCCGCGGCCGGCGGCCGCCGTGGCTCACGCAGCGGCAGCGGCGTTGCACCGACAACGCTCCGGAGTGCGGAGAAGCGCACGCGGAGATCCTGCTCCGGTGCCGGCACTGGCGGCGGTTCACAATGGCATCGACAGCAGCTCTGGCGGCAGGTGCAACTCGGGTGGCCTGCAGCGCGCTGCGCGGCAAGAGGTCAAGCATATGCTGCGGGTGCTGGGGACGGTGATGACGATGAGGTGCGCGAGGCGGATGGTGAGGGGGCAGAGACCACTGCGGCCCTGTTTGTGGACCAGACGATGAACACACTGGAAGGTAGGGGCGCGACTGCACAGAGGCGGGTCCTCAACTGTATTGTTGGGTGTAGTACCTTGCTGCGGCGGACGGCCGTGCGGCGCATGCTGCGGTCGTCAATGGCACCTCTGGTGTATGGTGTGGTTGGGGAGGTGATGGATGCTGCGGTGTTGGCGCAGGAGCGGCGGCAGTGGCGGCGAGCGTGGGTGTAGGGGCGCGCGACAGCGGCGACGCATGCGTCCCGCTCGATGGAGTTGCGGCAGTGCCTGTGGCGAACGGTGACAGTGAAGAGGGGGGCAGAGTGCCGAGCTGCGTCTGGATCCAGATCGATCGCCGGGGCGGGTGTGCAACCCTGCAGTGCGGTGCTGTGCATACTGCTCGTTGCACGATGCACCATGAGTGTGGTGCTGTGCGTGTCTATGTTCAATGAGCAGGCAACATGTGATTCGTCAGGCTTGGATTGGCAAGAGACGGCTCCAGATGAAATGTGATTGGGACTGCGGTGGGTCACTGAGACAGTTTTGCAAGGCACTCTAGCGAATCCATGCCAGCAGCAACCGGTTTGGCCTGGAATTTGAGGCTGCTAGCAGCAGCGGGCATTGGGGTGGAGGGGAGCTTGCAAGGTCAGATGGACAGCGTGCAGGCCTATCATGGCGCAGGTGTGAATCTGGAAGCACTGCCACATTGGTACATTCTTCACAAGAAGCATAGGTGATTACAATGCATCAAGTCATGGCCCAAGCCACGTCGCCACCCAAGCCACGTCGCCACCCAAGCCACGTCGCCACCCAAGCCACGTCGCCACTTCTAATGCAGGTTGGCTGCAAATTAGCGCCATGCTATAGCTAGATGCACATTCGATTGAGCTTAGCGTGCCCACCGCTGCGGAGCGAGTCGGTCGTCATGTTAAGACGTCTCACAGCTCACTCCTTGTGCCTGCTATCACCTGGCACTCAGTTGTATCCTCTGTCTCAACAGCAAAGACACCAAAGTACAATCACATCAATACAAATGTTAACGCACACTATCAGCGACAGCATCTATGCATCGACATCATCAAGGCATATGCCGCTGTTCGCTGCAATGAAAAAGGAAATCAGCAGAGACTGTATGAGCACGCCAGGCAACACCTGCCCCACGCCGGAGCACATATATGTATACGTATACGCATTGCGGCTGACATCTGGCAGCACATACAATGTAAACTACTAGTATAGTATCAAACAAAATATGCAAACCCTGATGGCCTGGTTGTACACATCCCGTACTGTTGCGCGCCAGGCTGTGGTGAAACCAGGAGTTTTCAGGAGAATCATAAGCATGGCTCAATAGGAGACTGCTGTGTGAGGGAGCTAGAAGCTAGCATATCAAGAGGTGGTTGTACGCATGGTTGCTGTACACGTGCTCGACGCGATCCCTGAGATAAAGGGACTCAGAAAGCGGGAGCGTTTGTTGTTTTGCACATAGGTAGACATTATGTGTCTGTGTGCTTGTTTGCATATAAGCCTTGTGTTGACTCCAGTAGGACATCTTGTCTATTGGAGTTAAACACAGGTATGGTGTCCTCTAGCTGACATGCATGGATATGTGGTTGGTTTGTGCTTGTGGACACATAGTCTGCTGAGTTGGTATAACTCAGCATGTTGAATGCAGGCTGCATGAATCTGTGAGTACTCTAGAGGGAGACACTCACAGCAGCTGTGTTCTTTCACAGGTATACTTCTACTTAGTGTATACCTCTGTAATCTTGTCTATTGGAGTTAAACACAGGCTGCATGAATCTGTGAGTACTCTAGAGGGAGACACTCACAGCAGCTGTGTTCTTTCACACAGGCCCCCCCCCCCCCCCCCCCCCCCAGTGCACGCCAGGGGCGCCATCGCTGTTTGACGTCTCACGCTCTGCCAATGCGCTCCGCCCGACCCCTCCTCACTGGGGAACGGCTGGCGTGCCCTGCTGCATGACCGTCAGCAGCAACGGCACCAGCCCGGGCGCCTTCGAAGATCTGGCTGCATGCACCCGCACCGTCTGCGCACCTCCTCCACTGCGGCGCTGAGACTCACACCTCGGCCGCACCACGCGTTGGCTCCGCGTGCGGCCGCGTCACTCAGGAGGTGTGCGGCAGGCACGCCGCTGCACGGATCCACCGCAGCGCCCGGCTCGGACGGACGCCGAGTCTGCACCAGCGCCTCTGGGCCGAAGGCTGCCACGGCTGCGTGCGGGTGGTGGCGGCGCTGTGCGTCGGAGCCAGCGGCAGCCGCTGCAACACACTCACGGATATAGCAGGCTATATAGCAGGTCCTCACGGATATCCCTGAACACAGCCTTGGAGAATGAATGGCTATATAGAATATTCACGAGGACAACTAGAAACTCCGCGGCAACAAAGGCGTTGCCGCGGAGCCACCGCTCTGTCGCAACGAAGGCTACCATATCCTCGATGAAGGCCTGATCATGGAGCCGAGCACATCCAGATGAATGGTTGGCCTGGATCGGATGCTGCGATGCATGGACGGCATGCCCACCGCGCGGGGTCTCTGGCTGTGCAGGCCCACGCAGCTCGGGCCAGCCGTTGGTGAGGCATATGTTCAGAATGTATGCGACTTCGCCGTGTGCACCGGTGCGGAGCATGTAGAACGCGGCGAGGGATGCCGCGGCGTTGGTGAACCGGCGTGTGGCGAGCATGCATGCGTAGCCGAACAGCCGCCGCATGTCGGCGGCGTGGGTTGGCTGAGTGAAGGCGTCTCCGCTGTCCGAGTGCCCGATGGGGTCCTGGAAGTCGGTGGAGTGCATGCCCGTGAGCTTGATGCCTGCATTGCGGCCAGGCCTGAGTGATGCCATGCGTGCAAGCACTGTCAAAGGCACGATGCTTTGTTTGATAGCTCACTCATCTGCCCCCGCGTGGGTGAATTGAGACTGCACCATATCGCTCCGCACAGATGTGGCTTCGAGCCAGACGCAGCACGCATACGTATCCTGAGACACCCGACGCATATAGACGCTCTTTCTTACATCTGGCTGGACTAGTGGGGATTGAAACCGTTTCCTGCTTGGCCGTGTGTCGCACTGCGGAGCCGGACGTGGCTGCCTTCAGCAAGCCCGACCGAGCGCACAAGTGCAAGGCACCCTAGCAGGCACCCTATGTTGCTCAGTACTCGAGCTAGCACGCTCGTGCTGTGACAACCGTCTCGGGGTCACAGGACACACAGCAGCTCTTGTCCCCTGCTTGTTGCCCGCGGTGCTACCTGCCTCACTCGCTTTGTCCTCGTAACACAGCAGCTCTGATTACAACTTGCAGCAGACAGAACAGGTAGACGCACGCGTACTAACGGCTGGAGAGACACAGCCTGCCTCTTCAACTGTGTCCTTGCAACACAAACGCAGCAGTGGTGGGCACATTTTTTTTTTATTTTTTTTATTTAAAGCAAATTTTCTCATTTAAAGCTAAGTACATCTAGGTTTACTGAGCCATATCGTATTGGACATTGAAAACTCCGAGTTCACAGGACATGTGGTTCGCAGCAGCCTGCCAGAGGCTCAGGCACGGCTGCACGCGTGCCCAGCACCCGTATGCATTCATGCATCATCAATTGATCACTGTACAGTCGGAACACGACCCGACGAGCAGCCCACGCGACCGCTACGGCTGATCTGTTCGCAAGAGCAGGGTCGGCAACCGACTCCGCTACACCCAACCCCGCCACAAGTGACGACAGCCGAGGCGACACTCCCGGCCTTGCCGTATGCAGCCCATCCCCTCCAGCGACCCTACACGGCCCATCCAGGGGGCGTCTCAGCACTCTGCATCCCACCCCTTCTCTCCTGCAACTCGCACTCACCTGCATAGTATGGATCACGCAGCGGCATGGCTCCGTACTCTGTACCTGCACGGGGCCGTGGTGGGCCCGGCTGGTTGCTGCCTACGTCACCTTCACTTGGGGCCTCCTTCTTACAGGATCTCATCGCCTGCATGTCTCAAACGGCATGCACACCGTTTGATCACGTTGCCCTTGGTGTATGGCATGGCATGAGGAGGAGAACGGCCAAGCTCTGGAAGGAACGAAAGGTCAGCGATTCCACAGCCGCACGTCAGCGCTTCAGCAGTAGCGCGATCACCGGCCCCGCCAGCGCGACGCGCCCGAGGATCCCCGGCACCAGCGTGCCACCGACCACCGCCCCGACGGCCCACGCGCGCCCCCGCCACGCGGCCCCACCCGACGCGCCCTCCCCGCCCGCCGCCGCCGCAGCTGCCACCGACTCCCCGTCCTCGCCCTCCGCCGGCTCGGCGATCCCGACCTCCTGCTCCAGCAGCGCAAACTTCTCGGCGGACTCGGCGCGAACTTCCGCCTCGACGAGCGCGAGGAGCTTCGGCACGACGGCCATCGCCTCCTGGAGCTGCGCACAAGTCGCCTGGAGGTCCGTGACGGCATCCAGCACCACCACCTCCGCCCCCGCGGCACCTCCGGCGCTGCTGGAGGCCCGCCGGATCTGTGCGTGCGCCGCAGCGCCCGTGCCAGCACCCGCCGTGGTGCCAGCAGGCGGATACTCGTCGTGGGACACCCCCCGCTCTGCAAACGAAACCCCCTGCCGCCCCTTCATGCCCGTTGAGAGATCACGGGAGGCGGAGCGCGAGCCCATCACAGACGAGCGGGGCGTCGGAAGGCCGGGTGCTGTGGCCGGCGCGGGTGTGGCGTCGGTGGAGGGTGCGATGGCTGAGCTGGAGTGTGGCCGGTCGAGCGGGGGTTGAGAGGTTGGGGAGGAGGAGGAGGCCGGGTCGGCGTGTGCGTTGCTGAGGAGGCCCTGACAGATGGTGATGAGGTCCTTGCGCGGCACGCCCAGGTCCTCCAGCACGGCGACAAAGTCTGCGGCGCGCAGGCCTGCCTGTGCAGCGATGAAGCGCAGCACCGCCGCGACATCGCAGCGCAGCTGCGGCGGCGAAGCCGCCGCTGCCGCGGCGGCGGCGACGGCCGCGGCAGCTGCCGCGGCCGGCGGCGTTGACGCCGTGGCTGCTGCCGCGGCGGCCGCAGCCGCTGCCGCGGCCGTAGCATCGGGCGGCTGCCAGCAGTGCAGGAGGCAGCGCTTGATGACGGCCGTTTGCACGGGCCGGTCAGGCTCGAGGCGGAGGAGGTTGGCGAAGAGGGCGAGCGCGGCGGCGGTGTCGCCGGCGATCGCGAGGCCGGTGGCGAAGTTGATAAGGAGGAAGACATCGTGCATCGCTCCGCGGTGCTGCTGCGCAAAGTCCACGATGTTCGCCGACAGCTGCGGCACCGAGTCGAGGACGTCTGCAGCAGCAGCAGCAGCAGTCAGTGTGCACCTGAGCACGTCGATGCCGGACAGTACGTGCAGGGCTGCCACCACCGGTGCACGGACCGGCATGACCGGTACATATGCGGCCTTTGTGTGTCGGACAGCGCATGCATGCCCGATCCTCATGCCTGTGCTACGTGCGGTTCTGTGAAGGCATCTGCGAGCTGTCCAGGAGGCGGCCGAGTGACAGTCAAAACTTGCTGCATGCAACTGGGTCCATCTCATGTTCAATTCCAGCCTATCATGATAATATGCAGCAGGCTGGGAGGACATGGCGACGTGAGAGCGGCAACAGAGTAGCATATGGCCCTACCACACCACCGATGCAGTGTACGTAGTGCTGCAATGCTCACGATGGAATGGAAGCGGCTCAGACACCGATGCACCGGACTTGGGAATTGAGAAGTTTCGCCGTAGATCACATGGCATATTGGTGCTGTGACGAAGGCACACAGTGTTGGGCTGGCTGGCTGCCACGGATGCTGTGGCACACATACACCAGTCGTCCTCTGACGGAACGTGGTTTGCAGTGGGACACAAAAGCGCACCAGCTTCTTCACAGACGTCACATGCACGCCGTAGATACGTTGCAGGATCATGGCACTCTGGATCGAGGACACGATCCAGGCATCTTGCTGCTGTGGACGTGGCATACTGTTTCGCCTTGCTGCGGAGGACAAACACTGGCGTCAATTTGGCATCTTCAATCTTCTGGTTAGTGAGCGGGTCAGTCTGGTTGTGTTGCAGGTGTTGTCGTATCGCGCGCTCCTCGTACACTGTCCCTACTGCGGTGATGACAGGATTTCTGAAAACTGCATGCGTGATTGGACATACAAGCTCCTCTGGAACCTGCAAAACCTATCGGCTCAGTCACTGATGATAATTTGCAGCTGCACTGCAAACAAATGTTGCATGTGCATTTGATTGCGCGCTGACGCCGGAAGCCTACTTGAAACAGGGCATCTTCCACTTCCTCGCTGCCCCGCATGTTCGACAACAATATAATATCGGGTACCGTGAATTCAGGACGTTTCGGATTGGCCAGATCCTGCTGTCAGTTTCAACTCCACGGCAGGAATGCTTGTAGGAGCAAACTCGCATAGCAAGGCTGGCCCCTCTGCAGCCACAGATACTGCCTGTCGACGTGACGTTGCATCACTGCAATCCGTGCAGAAGGAGAGCATTCTCCCTGGGTCCCCGGGCCTCACTCGAGGCACACATACTCCCACACCAACAGCCCATGCATGGCGGGCCAGGATCGCTGACGACAAAGTGTAAAGAAAGCCCTTGCACAACCATGTCTCCACTGGGTATGATACCATACAATCTTCATCAGGGCATGTTCCAAATGATCTGTGTGAGCTGTACAGCAATGAATGTAAACGCACACCCATGGACACGCAGCAGCACTCGAGTAGTGTACGGCAGCAGGCAAACGAGCAGTTCAAAAATCGTCTATCACAGTGGCTATGACCATCCAGTTGCAGCCCAACATGCGCTGTAACTGCATGCTGCCATAGAATGACGCAAGCACAGTTCGTAGGGCAGTGAGAGTCACCCTTCTCTGCCTGAGTAGATACATTGCTGCCTGTCCAGACATTGACAGTACATGGTTACTGGGCCTTCTGTGCGCCTGAGACATACAGCCATGTTCATGGAAGCTGCTGTGAGCAACTGCATCAACTGGGCTAATTCTCAGATATAAACAGAGTACAGAGTTATGCTGACGAGGTGACTCAAATAAACCACCTAGCTGCCCAATGTTCAAAGCAGCAGGTTTTCCGCAGAGACATGTCACTGGGCTTGAAGAACAAGGAACGAGCTCACGGGGAATTGCACAAGATGCAACGTGGGGTCGCGGCAAGGAGCGACTTGGGAGCATCAGGAGGGATATAAATGGCTATGTTTGCTGCGCTCGAGATGATGGCTTCCATTGATGTGCGGTTGTCTGATCAGCGGTCGTGCAGTTGTGGGCATGCCTGGCAGTACGGCGGTCGTGAACAGCACCACGCATAGAAGCGCCTCTCACACAACATGGACAAGCTCCTGTTAGGCAAAATCTATGTCCATGGGCCACTTCTGATAATGCCGCGACGCTCGCCCTCTTCGGATTTGTGATTGTGGCGTAGGAGCACGTAGCGGCGAACGTTGCGCCTGTGCACGGGCCGTGAAAGCATGCTGTACTTACCGTGGCATGACACAGTGATGGTGCGGGGATATTGGGCACGCCAGGCTGTACGGGTAACGATGGTGTGGTTGTGTTCGATGGCGCCATGTGCTGTTGGCGTTGCCAACTTAGCAAGCAGGTTGACGCTCGCTTCCGGGACTAACGTAGACCCGTTATATATCCTAACGTATCTGATGTCACTTCCCAGACTAGAGGTTGCGGGGTTTGCGTCAACGCATGTGTACCGTGCAACATGCATTCATGTTGACAACAGCGGATATCTACTTGCGCTCGTTTCTTCGTTGTCAGACGTTATGAGACCCGCGTGCTGAGTGGTGTGATTAATTCTGATACGGCGATCGAGATTTTCAGCGATCCCAAGGTCTGAATGTACTCCGACAATCACGGCACTGCCCACCGCACGCGCTTAGGCGCGACCGACGTTCACTTAAAGGATGATCTGTATATCGTCAACCGTGGATTTAACATGGGTGCTTCATGTGGCATCGTTCATGTGGATCCATGGAAGCGACAGTGCTGGACGCGGAAGCGCAACCCCCGTGTGGCCAAGCGCAGCAAGGCAGCCCTGCGGAGCCCTGTCATAACACAGCGCCTGTCGCGTGCGCTTCCATAGAATTTTCCGGTGTCGATGTGTCTGAGTGGGCGCACTGAATGTATCACTGTCAGCGGTCATCTGCGCAAGCAAGAACGCTCAGCTGTGCCATTGCCCAGTTCGGCCATTGCCCCTCGACGACGACTTTTCGTCAGATCGTGTGGCAGATGGCGGTGTATATTGACCTGCGGAGCCATTAACAGATGTTCTTCCGCTCCAAGACCCACAACCGCTTGCTGTTGCGCCTCTGGCATGAATGCACATGCCACCAGCACAATGAGTCTAGCCAGGCATAGCAAGGCCGTGTCCGTTTGTTGCCAGGCATAGCAAGGCCTTGTCCGTTTGTTGGAAGTATCGACGTCCACATGATCGATTTCTTCATACCGCCGTGCCTGCCATGCGTTTTGTTTCGTTCTAAGGGCGTAAAAAAAAAAAAAAAAAAAAAAAAAAACCGGTGGACCGTGCACCTGCACAGCCACGCAGTCCCACGAGCATCCTCAGATGTGTAAACATCTGTAATTCGGCTGGAAGATCAGTGCGTGAGGCTATGGCTACACGTAGCGTGTTGCACTGTCTTGTCTCCAACATGCCCCAATCTTGAAGGCTGCGACAAAGTAGCACCTGTGTGCAAACGGTCACATATGCTGCTCTATACGTCTTTGATCATAGCTGCGAAGGGACATGCACACGTGTGTGTTACAAGGATAAAGGTGGCAAGGCGGGCAGCACCGTGATAGAAGCAAGCAGACCAAGCACACACCCAGACACCCACGCACGCCATACCCATCACACCCAGCACGCGCAGAAGACCCATCACGCTCTCAGCAAACGACACAGATCCACAGACCGCCAACCTCCAGCTGGGCGGGGTCCGATGGGTGTGCGGGATGCCTTCGTTGGCATGTGCGGGGACTGCGGAACGGCTTGGGCGATGCATTGTCCTAGGTGCGGTGCGGCGTGGGCCGGCGAGGCTGCGCGGCGGTGTGCCGGGCTGGCGTGGTATGCTGTGGCTTGGTGGGGTGGGGGTGGGTCTTGGGGCCAGGGTGGCCCCCGGCAATCGGGCGGCCATGACGGGCGGCCTCAGGCAGCAGTGTGTTGGGTTTGGCCCTGTCATACGGCGGCGGGCGTTGTGGTGCTGGTGGTTGTGATGTTGTGTGTCGGCCGTGGGGTTTGTGCGTGCGCGTGTGTGGGTTTGGGTTTGTGGGTGTGTGGGTCTGTGCGTGTGTGTGCTGGTGTGTGGGTGTGTGCTTGGCGGTCTGCGGATCTGCGTCGCTTGCTACGCCGGTGATGGGTGAGATGTTCGTGGGTGTCTTGGTGTTTGCTTCGTGTGGCAATCCAGTGGTATAGCGGCCATATCACTGGATTGCCACACTTCGTCTGCTTGCTCCTTTCGCGGTGCTGCCCGACTTGCTGCCTTTGTCCTTGTAACACAGACCGCCAAGCACATACCCGGATGGCCACACACCCACACACGCACACACAAACCCAACTTGGCGTGTGGCTGTGTGTGTTGGGGGTTGGGTCTGGGCCGCGTGCGGGTGCGTGGGTGCGTGGGTAGGGTGTCAGTGTGTCGGTGCGTGTGGAGGTGCGTGTGGGGGTTTGGTTCGTGTGGTGGTGTGTAGGAGTGTGGGGGTGTGTGGGTGCTTGTTGTGCCTTGGCGTCGGCTGTTGCTCTCCTGTTGCGTGCGCGTCGCGTTGTTCATGCTCTCCCTTTTGGTCTTGGCGGTGCTACCGGCCCCTCCGGCTTTTTCCTTTGTAACACACAAACTCAACGGCCCACACACAACCACTCAGCATCCAACACCTCAACGCCTGCCGCCCGACCGCGCCCAACACACTGCTGCCCAAAGCCGCCCATCCTGGCCGCCCGTTTGCCGGGGGCCGCCCCAGCCCGTGTGTGTGGTCCACACCGCTTTGCTCTGCTCATTGGTGCCTCCTGTACTGTCCCACTAATACACCATTCCTGTCTCACCTCATGCCTAGCTCACACTACACAAGAACCTCCATGCGGACTACAGACGCACGTTTGCTCTCCCTCAAGGGATTTCTGCTGTTGAGAGAAGCACGTGCGCCTCAGTGGTAATCCTCAGTGTCAGTATGACACTGAGGATTACCACTGAGGCGCACGTGCTTCTCTCAACAGACACCCACGCACGCGACACCGACACCCACCACCACGCCCATACACATGTGCATGTTGACCACTCAGTCGCAGGCCTCCTTGGCCACTGCCGGGAGCAGAGTCAACGGACAATGCTCACAACGGGCTGGTCAGGAATTTTCCCTTCCCTGGGCTTCTGCAACAGGGCTTCCCAGTGCAGAGGACCCACGTGTCCGACATGTACAGTGTGTCTACATTGAAGCATGCCAGAAAGTAGGCACCACTGGACATATATGCAGCCCTTGTCTGTTGCCAGTCAGTCTAAAACAGCCAATGTGCTTCCTGGCTGTGCATCTTCAGAAAACTCCTGCACAGCCACATGCAACCTCTGTGAGTCACTTTGAGGTGCTCGCTTGGAAGGTGGGGGCTACTAGTCAAGTGACACTGGCTGTAGCTTTGTCCTTGTAACACTGGCTGTGGCAATCCAGTGGTATAGCGGCCATATCACTGGATTGCCACACTGGGTGCTAGTCACAACGCTAGGTGGTAGTGACGGGGACTGCTAGTGTAGGGTCAACGGGGGCTGCCAGTCAGTCCTTGCTCACCCGGCACCATTCTGGGGGCAGGCAGCCACAAATAGCACCTAAATATCAGAAATGTTCTATGTGACCGGGCCTAGCAACCCAACACGTGTAAAGTACTGCTGCTAGTAGAGTGCTAAAGGGGGCGACAGAGGCCTGAAGGCAAGCAGGCGCAGCCCCACGATGGGGGCGCTGGGCGGCTGCTAGTAGAGTGTTGAAGGGAGCGACGGGGTCAGCAAGGCAAGCACGCTAGCCCCCCCCCCCCCCCCCCCCCCACACCAGTGGCAGACTGACTGCCTTACTTGCGTGGCTGCACAGTCTGTGTCATCGGTGCCTTGGAGGCTCCATGGCAACACAGCCACGTGTTGTACTGAACACCATCTCGGCCATGCTGTCTCGATTCTCAATTCTGCAGTCGTCACTCGGACCCGTGCTGTCGACCTCTTAACCCACACCCCCTTTGTTTGCGTGGGTGTGAGGCTTTGGCCCCTGCTGGTTCTGCCGGATCTGGGATGCTGGCTGTGATGCAGAAGTGCTGTGTTGATGTTCCTGTCCTGGTGCTGCCCTTTGCTTTCTCTGGAGCTATCTCCGGCCTTGCCTTTGTCCTTGCCACGTGGCAACGTGCCCGTTCTAGACTGTTCTAGATTCGTTCAAGGTTTATTCTACTTTGCTTTGTGCAGGTCCCCCTCTGCCTCGGGCACCTGTGTGCTCCACAGTGCCATTTCATCCTTGTATCACAACACCATCCACCTGCTTCCTGCTCGTGTCCTCATCTCATCCTCATCTCATCGTGACCCAGCAGCTGGCTCAAGTTTGTGCCCCAGTTTGTGCCCCGTCTGCCAAAGTCAAGGCCAAAGCAGCAGACCAAAGCAGATTTGATCAACCATCACCATGGATGCGGCATGCGGACTTGCCTGCAGTTCTCCCAATGCAGAGCTTGCATTGCTAGAATCCTTCTTGGATGGCAGTGTGAGACTGACCATGGTGCATTGGAGTTTGTGCACTGGAATCTCAGCTTCGCCTCAAGGGCCACTCCCACATATGACACTCTCAAGTGACAACTGCAAGTGAGAGCCTGCTGACCTCCATCTGCAAGCTGCCAGCCAGCCAACCACCTTGCGCAGGTGGAGGCCAGCAGCAGAGGTATCCTGGAGCCTATCCAGCACAGCTCTGGGTGCTCCTGCGTGGCCCAGCTTCCAGCTCAAGCTATGTAAGGAAGCTGGTCTCGGGCATGTGTACTGAGGCAGGAAGTTCACTGGTTGATGCTGTGTGACATGTACACCTTTGTGAGCATGGCTTTGAAGGTGTGTGGGGGAATCTCACGGGCCAGGCCGATGAAGGGCAGTTCAGGTTGAGCACCCACCTTCCAAGAGAGCACCTCAATGGACAGACACAATTGTAGATGTGTAACATGTTTGCTTGAATGCCTCCAGTCAGTGAGGCTTCTCAGCTGTGCAGTGAGTCTGACGTAGCATTAATTGTGGAACCTGCTTCCCTGAAAGGTGTGGCATCTGTTTCCGGAATTACAGAAGCAGACCCCAGAAGCAGATCGCTGATGCTGACTGAATGCTAAATATTCTTCTGGCTCCAGGGCATTATCTCTACACTGTCCGATCCCAGTGGATAGAATGGATCCCAGTGGATAGAATGGATGGATCAAGCTCAAGAGGCACCGCGAGAAAGAATTGAATGTGACCATGGCCAGGACGAGCACAATGGTCTTTGTGCTTGTCACATGCTGCACACACAGATGGCAGTGGAGCACTGCACACCATGAGCTGCAGTGATACACACCCAGAATTTCCCATATCCTCCCAGAATTCTCAGCAGGCATGGTCACGCATGACACCTGCTGCATGGCTGACTCTGCCTCATCAGGCTTAAGAATTCAGCCACACTTGGCATCAACGGCAGAGCCACCCTGCAATTGCAAGCACTGCACCACATGGCCCTGTGTGGCCAAGGCAGCTGTTTTCTCTGTCTCTCTGGGTTGGTGCTCTGCCATCGAATGGCCCTCGAGTCCTTGTAATCTGTCACTCCAAAACAGCTGTGCTTGAAGCATGCATGGATAGGCTGCGATTGGTGCTGTATCACAATTGCTGTACCAAGAGGCTGTCTATTCATTGCAGCTGTAGTTGGTGAATGACCCAGTACAGCTGGGGCTTTCCGGAGCTGCAGCATGTTGATGCTGTGCTTGTATGCTAGTGCAGGCATGGCCTACATGCATGGCCTGGATAGATTGCAGTGCATCTGTGCAGTTGTCCTTGTATCACAGCTGTGCAATTGCTGCTGCCAGTATGACCCTCAGGGTCATAGGCTCTTGGGCGTTGTTCACCCACGTCCCATCAGACAGGCTCTACATGTAGAAATTAGAAAGTTAACTTCGTAAATCATCAAAGATATGTCCACAAAGATATGTCCACATAACTGCCCCATACAGATAGACCAACACCACAGTATCTGGCCACTCTAATCACAGCCTGTGAAAAGCCCAGGCCTTCACCACCGGCATGGCCTTCACCACAGCAACTAGCTTCACATATCCAGGCCAGGAGCACCATGCCAGGACAACACAGGAGCGTCACACTGCAAGAATGAATGCATACAAGTTGTGCAGAAGTTCAATGTGAATATATGAGCAGACATTGCATTGATTGCAGTTGATGTGGGCTCGAGGTTCATGTTGTACTGTAGGGAAATTATATGAAAACCCCGCAGATTCACACTACTGTTGCATGTGCTTCGAGTTTGTGATCCTGGGCCAAATCATCCAGTGATTGTGGCCAATGATCTGAGGCTGCCTGTAAGCAGAGCACTCTCCCGAGTCTGCAGCAGTTGTGCACCTTGCATGCTTCCCAGCGGCTCCTCAGCTCTAGAGGTCGCCGGTCTAGTAATGCAGTTGGCCACGGGCTCAGGATTAATCATTGTGCATGCGTACCGGGCTTGCCCCGCTCCAACTGGGCTACCGGAATTATTCATCGGCCGCATGCGAATTGAATATGTACGCATGAATACGCGTGTGGTTGCGTCGGGCGAGTGTGCGGCCTGTCGCTGCGAATCGGCACGTTGCCAGCCCACATCCATGAATGGCACAAGGAGAATGGCGGAGAGATGTACATGTCCTGCATCGAGGCAGGTTGCTACAGGACCGCAGGACTCATCCGCGCGCACGACACGAACATCAACTACATCCACGCAAGCTACCGCCGTCACTCCACACCTGACACCACATATGTACGTGGCCACCCACGTACACATGCATGCATTCCCGGGCGGATGCCGTGCATCACCGCCGGCCGCCGAGGCCGTGCCGACAAGGAAAGACCATATCGACGGTGCCCAGTTGATTTGCAAATCACTGCGCAACACGACGATTCACTCTCCTCGGCATCACGACGGCCGCCATCCATTCGACTCGACAAGGATCGTACCATGTCGAGTCGACCGCTAGTCCCAGCTGGGCCCAGTCCGGTGTTCGGAGGAGCCGTGTCATCAGACGGCGCGAACTCTGAATTCTGCCAGCGCGCCAACGGGCACTCACGTGCTGCTACATATGGTATGATTAGACCATCGGACATGACAGCCGCGCCACATCTGTGGTCCGTCGGCTGGGTCTGGTCTGCGCAAGGAATGCGCCTTGGCGCCACCGAGCAGCTTCCCATTGCAATCCAGTTGCAACGTATCACGACTCGCGATCGGGATTCGGAGGCCTAGATGTAGGCAGCGGCGCACCAGCGAATCTAGGTCTGCATGCACGCACGTGCCGTCACCTGCGCAGTCCAGTAGTTCCGTGACGTCCAACTGTGTGAGCTCATATCGTGCGAGACATCTCAGGTCTTTCTGGCTAGGTGTCGAGGCGTGATGGTGCGTGCTCTCGAGGCCAGATCTATGCGCACCATCAAAGATTTCAAAGTGTTATCCTACGGTCAGTCGATTGGGTGGCTTGCAAGATCTCTAGAGATTCTTGTGAAAGGGAATGCATATACCTGTTCACCCATCTGTAAACAAACATCTTACGGTCGAACGAAGTCGCTGCCAAGCGTCAAAGGCCGAGCGCGCATTGCTCGTTAGAGCTGTCCTTACAATCAAGCTGGGCGTTAATGTGCGTAGAGGCTGCGTCCAATATCATGTGCGTGAAACCAAGTCGCTCGGCGTTTCTTGGCAAGCGCAAGCTCTCGATGCATCCGCTGGTGCACACGAACTTAATGAGCTGCAGTGAGCACATGCATGCGGATGCATGCAGATGTCCCTCTGAGACAGTGTGTACACGCGGACATTTTGCCACCGCAACGTTTCAAAAAGATCCGTCCCCAACATGAAACGGTGTACTCTTAACGTCGACTTCAGGCATGGGGCTACATTATGCCATGTAACACAGCGACGAACATGGCTCGAACTCCCCGAGGCCGGGCCTGCTTGAGGGTAGCCGGCTCTGCAGCTGCAGTCATGCGCGTCGCATGCATAAAGCACCAGGCGCATGCATGCTCTGCCGAGCTGCATGTGTACGCATGCATGATGACTGCCTCCATGCCTGACTAAGACCAGCACGGCTATACTTCCCTGCGACAGAATATCTTACGCTAATGGAAGGCGCTGACCTGGCCCCCAGGCGGCAGCGTGCGTCTGATCGGCCAGCGCACAGCTGCAAACCGTGTTTCTCCAGAGAGATTAATGTTGGATTCGGGCACGCGGCAGGGGCGCATGAATGCCTGCAGGACGTCGATCATCTGGAGAACACCTACGGCCAGCTGCATTGCATGGCATCATAAGAGCCATGGCGAAAGATGACGGCATGCAAGCTTCCAAGTACACTCTGCAGCGACCAGCCCTGCTAGCTATAGTACTATAGCTAGTCAAGCATCGATGCCGGCAGCCTCCGGCCGGCAGGGGGACTAAGACCCGCCGCATGAGCCAGTGCGCACGTACGTGACCAGGTCTAGCGAAATATCGGTGGCCAGCGGTGGTTGCAAGTCGAGCCTTCGCATGCTTGTTGCAGCAGCCACATCTCGGCTGCACTCGAATGTGCCCTGGGCACTGCGCGCTGCAGGGTCCAGATTGCAACATTGGCTGTCATCGACACTAAACATGGTAAGCGAGCCATGTGCAATGTCGACACATGAACACGTCCGGGTCGGCCGACGGGCCCGCACTCAACACATGTGTCTACACAGCAATCCATTGACTATTTAGGGCCAATACACTATTCAATGAGCAGCGAGGGCAATGGCAATCTGTCGATCAGTATCTGGTGGTGTTAGTATGCACATTCTCGCTCGTCAGTACAGGAGCGGCGGACAGGCGTCAACTGGAGGTGATCTGAAGCCACTCACGCCACGCAATGACGTAGGCATGCGGTTCGCGCCGGGAGACGTCACAGCGCTGGGTGGTCATCATACTGGAAGAAGCGCACATGTCGTCCTCTCCATCACTGTGTACGTGCCTTTGATCGGTCATGGCGTAAATGTTGATGCAGTATGGCCGGCACAGTATGCATGAATGTATCAGGAACCAACCTGGCAGCACGTTACGACGCTGGCTTCGCATTGACGTAATGTCACAGAGGTGCTGTAACGGGGGAACCAGGTCATCGGCATCCTGCATGGCTCTCAGTCTCTTTCATGTGATGCTGCCATTTCCATTGGACACCACAAAGGCAAAGCATGGCCGAGTCACGTACATTTTATCAAATTCGATTGTGGCAATCTCCATTCGTAACAGTGGCTGTTTTGTGCTTGGAATGGTTCCGGATCCCGTCCTTGGTGCTTGAGGCCAGGCAACAGATTCGCGCACTTCGCTCCTCGATAAGGCCAATTACATGACAATGCAAGGCATGCAAGATGAGGAGTATGGAAAAGGATCGTTGAACGACTACATTCAGGCGCTCGCGGCCGCACTAGGTGCGCTCATCGATCAGTGATACAGAATATCTGTCGTGATGTCCCGGCTGTGATCACATGTAGAAACTCACGTTGACAGTTTTAAAGCGCTCGGCTTGGTAAGCGTACCAGCCATGTGTCCTGCGATTGGATGCGCTTCCGTGCTTGCTGTTGTTGGGCGAGAAAATCGGTTTCTACACATCGACCTGATTTGACACGCCACTGCTTTCATCTGAAACATGCTTCTCTGAGAAAGTTTCTGAGGGTGTGTGCGGGTTGGCAAAGCATTGTACAATGCCGGTGGGAATCACGCGCGGGACACACACACGCACCCGCTGTTTTCCGAGTTGGCGGCCTGCGCGTTTTTCAACAGACTGTGTCAGAGCCCATTGCGTCGAGGCTGGCTTGTTGTTGTGGGCATTCAAACCGAGTCGCCTTTGCACGGTGCCGCCGCTCGATGTTGCCTGTGGCAGTTGAAATTCCAAGCTCCAAACGGTTGAATGTACGAACTTTCCGAGTTCAGGTGCTCAACAGCCCAGCGCACGCCGGTCGACGTAGCATTGCTGTAGCCTGTTTCGTCGCTGCACGCGAGGAGCATAGCTGTGAGTGTCCCATTGAGTTCACGTCTCAGCTGTTGCTTCTCGTTGTTCGCGATTGAGACACGCCATGCTCTGTTTGGGCGCGAGCGGCGATAGCCATCATACAGCATCGTGATTCCATCAGATGTGATTATTTCAAACTTTTGCATCATACTGTTCTGTGCCGGCCACGCAGCTATGCCGCTGACTCCATTCTTCGGCCTGCCCCGCCTTTGTGAGGCAGCCAACGTAAAGGCATGACCATTGCCACCGTCACGCCGGCTCTCTTGCATTCGATTGCAATTTGGGAATTTTCGGCTGTCTCTCGTCTCGAGGCACTGCGGCATGCCGGTGCCTTTATGCATGTAGTGCACAAGCGCATGCCGCATGAATGCGTGCCAGAACCAATGGCACACAAGCCGATGACGCGCTAAGGAAGGAATCTTATGGATGTGCACATTGAGCTCGACACCACGAGTGGCTGTACGTGTGCTGCGCTTCTGTGGACAAGCTGCCGAACCGAATTGCGGCACTTCTACCCACGAGCAAAGCTCTGTCTTCGGCTGACCACAGCCGTTCAAGCAAGAACGCAGCGTCACTCTTGCATGAATCTACTGAGCTCTGGGCTTGCCCGGTCATGTACGCAGACATGCGAGCATTTCCTGAAGCAGGACGCTTCTAAGCACTCAGGTCGGTAGCGCAATTCTGCACGCTTTAGACTCCCCAGCAGGACAATGGTATCATTAGGATAACCTCATGCATTTATGCAGATCTTCCGGATGACCGCCAGGACGCCGGGATGCAGGGCCAAGGCCATGCTGCCCAAAGGCGTGCCCCATCAGCCCGCTCCAGTCCATACAACTCAGCCCACCCATCACCACGCTCCCGCAGCGAGCACCCCTTCCCAAATTCCGGCCACTCTGCTCACTCGGCCGGCGGCGTCGCCTCCGGGCATTTCTCCGGCGGCTCGGCCCCGCCATCCGCCCCCCATTCCGCCCCCCATGGCGCCTTTGTGAACCCATATGACACTACCCCGCAAGGTCACTACCCCGGCGACCCCCTCTCTAGCCGCCAGATCATCGACGACATCTGGCCAGCGCCGTCCCCCGGCGGTATGCAATCCCTCCACATCTCGGGCCACCCCGGCGCGCGCCCGCCGAACTCCCCCCACATGTCCACCTCCGCCGACCCGAACCTCAACTCTGTGTTCAACATCGGCGGCCCCTTCCCACCGCGGCCCCCCGCGCACGCAAACCTCCCGGTCGCCGTCGCGGGCCCTCACATCGGCGGCGGCGGTCCCTCCCGCCGCGGCTCCCAGGGCAACACCAACTTCTCCGGCCAACCCGTCGTCCGCATGTCCTCCGACAACCCGAGTATCTCCGGGTACTCCTCCGGCGGCGAGCCTGCGTATCCCCTCTCCTCCGGCCCCCACTCCGACGGCCACCACCCCGCGCGCCGCTCCGACGCGGTGCAGTCGATCATCTCCCTCAACACCCTCGGCCTCCCGGGCCCTAGCTCCGCGCCGTGGGGAGAGGACATGTCTGGCCACCTCTCGGCGCTCGGCGGCGGGGACTCGTCGGGGAACCCGGGGGGCGGGTACCTCACACCGCGCACCGCGCCGGTCGTGCGCGCGAGCAGCGCGCCGCTCGCGCAGCAGCCGTCGCCAGGGGGCTCGGCAAACACGCCCGCGACGGACGCGCGGCCGAAGCGCCGCCGCCGCAACGAACAGCAGCAGGTGAACAACAAGCTCGCGCAGCAGCGGTACCGCGAGAAGCAGAAGCAGAAGACGCGGGAGCTCGAGGGGCAGGTGTGTGCGCTGCGCCTGCATTGCGCAGGTTTCTGGGCCGATCTCCAGGCCTGATGTCGGCGGGTATGTGTGGCCATGGGGCTTTTCGTGTGTGTGGTGCCGCCACGCGCCACCACCACACGTAGTTCCAGTCCCATGCAGTACCATCTGAGGGTGTGGTAGAATTTTGAAAAGACTCGGGCGGCCGTGACACATCCGAACTGGCATGTTTGGGCATGTGGGTGCTGGGCAGGAGTGGGTGCTAACTCATCCCACGCATCTGTGAGTTAGTCAGTGCCAGCAGTGGTGTGCAGCCCACACTGCAGAGCCCACAGTGTGATATGAGGGTCCTGGCCTCGTGGGAAGTCACACCTGGCTGGGATGCCTGGTCATCCGTTGACTGGGGGGGGTCATCCGCAGTGTTATCCACTGTGATTAGCACAGCCTAGCACGCCATGCTGATTAGCAGGACTAGCACAAAGAGGTCCACATCGTCTGGACTGCAGCCCCCTCACCATGAATACTCCGCGTGTGTCTGGGTTCCATTTTGCTTTACCCTGAAAGCTAACGCTAGAGCCAGCCACCGCAGCCGTGGTGACTGCGTGTGCACCATGCCTGTTCTGTCCAGCAACCGCAGAGACGTACGGACGCTCGCTGGGGGGCTGTGATGCACTTGTGCACATGCACCGAATAGTGTATGCAACAACACACGCTGCATCCAAGGCAGCGAGGCCGGCCTGCAGGTGGAAGAGCTGACGGCGCAGGTCAAGGCCCTGGAGTCGAGCAGCGGCAAGAGCCGCGAGCTGTTGCTGGAGAACGAGATGCTGCGCACGCAGCTGCAGCAGCAGCAGTCCAACCTCGACAAGCTGCAGGTCCGCCCCTGCGCCCCTGCCCTTGCTCCCCGCCTCCCTGTGCACGCCGCCCCTGTGCCTCACTGCGTGTTCAACCCTGTCTGCTCCCCCGAGGGTGCGCTCTTTCTCCCTGCGCACACCGCCCTTGCTTCTGTCTGTGCGTGACACCGTCTGCGTCTGCGAGCGCAGGTGGCCGTTGTCGGAGCAGAAACCCTTGGTGAAGCGAGCAAAGACCCAGCTCTGTTGCTCTGACGGGGGCACGTTTGTGTCATGCATGTGTGCGTGTGTGTGCAGGCGCACGTGCGGGGCCTCGACCCCGACGCGAACCTCGACGGCCTCTCGGGGCCGCACGGCGAGAACGGCCCCAACAGCGCGACCGGCGGGCCCTCCAGTTTTGGCGACGGCGCCGCCGCGGCCGCGGCCGGCGACGGCGGCGCCGCCGGCAGCGCGGCGCGCGGCGACGGCGGCGACGTCGACATGGAGGACCGCGGCGGTGCGGCCGACGCGGCGAGCAGCGGCAGCGCTGAGCCCCACATCGTGCAGCGGCTGTCGCTGCTGGTGGAGCGCATGCGCAAGCTGCTGTCGGACCGCGGCCTGCCGACGGACAACGTGCTGTGCGCCCCCCCCCTTCCGCACACGTCTCTGCCGGCCTCTGCGCCTCAGAGTGTTGGCGGCGTGCGCCTCGGTCGGCATCTGTGGCTCTGCCGGCTCCAGCGTCGGTGATGCACATGCGCATGTGCAGCTGCTTCTGCTTCAGGATGTAGTTGATTAGCTGTGCAGGCACACGCTGGGGGGAATTTGCACAATGACTGTCTGTGGCGCTGCTCACGAGTGCGCCGTGGCTCGGCCAGGCACCCTGGCCCCTGTCCAACCAGCACGAATTTCTGACTCAGTCATGGACAATCATTGTCTCAAAGCCCCTACTCAATGGCAAACCATCTTGCTCCATGTCGAAAACCCTGTGCCACCCTCCCTCTGTGGATCGGCGCAGACTGGGTGGATGCATATGTGTTGATGCAGACATGCACGACTACGTACCCCTTTCCACCACGGACAACTCCAATGTCAACCTTGTCTCTTTGCATGTGTCTCCGCCCGTTGCGGTGCAGGGTGCAGGTGTGCATGCGTATGCTTGCATGGTCACACACTGGTATACACCCTCCGGGACTTTGCGGTGTGATTTTGTACGAATCACCACCTGCATCTGGGGCGTGCGGTGCAGGGTGGACGACGTGCGGTACACCGACGCGGACCTGAGGCGGGAGCTCGCGACGCTCGTGCAGGGCAACTCCTCGATGTGCGCCAAGCTGCTGCTCGGCAAGGTGCCCGACGCCGCCGCCATCATGCACTCCGACGCATCCGCCGCCCTCGACCTCTGGGGCCGCTGCCTCGTCAGCATCCAGCTCAACGACCAGCAGGTGCCCCTCTCCCCACGCCGCCCCAGTGGCCCTCCGGCGGCTGCAGCTGCAAGCCCCTACTAGTGCTTTGCCGCTGCTTCTTTGCCGCTGCGCACGTGGAGACTACTGTCTGCTGTGAGTGCTAAGCAGGCAGGGCGGGTGCCTGGCTGTATGCACGATTGTGGAGCCAGTCCCTTCACGGCACCCAAGCCACGGGACTGCCACAAACGGGGGTGCGGTGTGGTGTGCAGATGGCACGCATCCTGGACGCGCGCACGAAGCTGCTGCAGCGGCTGCAGAACCTGTCGGAGGTGCGCAACCACCTCGCGCTGCGCGCCGTCGGCATGCTGCTGCCGAGCCCGCACCAGCGCCACAGCACGCAGCACCAGACGCCGGAGTCCCGCCTGCAGTCCCTCGAGGTGCGACCCCCCCCCCCCCCCCCCCCCCCCCCCCCCCCCGCCCCGCGCCTCACCGGTGGCAGGGCACCCATGCCCTGCCATTGCGCATGCCTCCATCGTCCCGTGCATGTCTGCACCATGCATGCCGATGCTCTGCGCACGCACCCCCGGAGGCGGCCCTGCCCTCCGGAGGGGCTGAAGCCAGCCTGCTGTTGTTCCCCGTGTTTGGTTAGACCGTCGGAGGTGTGACGAGGTGCGGTCGGCTCACTGCCAGCGCATCGGCCCAAGGTACCGAAGGCATCGAATAGCCGCGTGACGCGTGTTTGTACTTACGTCGCGCCCGGTATCAGGGCACGACCTCGGCTGCAGCTGGGGAGGCGAGGGCAGAGGTGTTCTGGCCTCAGCGGAGTGTACATGCGTGTGCAGATGCATGGCGCGTTCGAGGTGCTGTTCAAGGAGCGGGAGCTGCAGGACTCGCTCGACGAGGTCTCGGACAACCTGCGCAAGTGGCGTAAGGTCATCCTGGAGTTCAACCAATACTGCACCACCAAGGCACGCCCCCCCTTTGTCTCCCCCTCTCTCCCCCTTGCACCCTGCCGAATCTCACGAGAACCCTGAAGGAATGCCTGGGGCGTCCCCAGACGCCATCCCCTTCCGTGTCACAATGTCCACCCACCTGCACTGACCAGCTTGCCGGTCCACTTCCCACACAGCACAGCAGGCACAGCACAGCATGCACAGGGCAGCTGTGAGCAATTTTGAACTTGTTTCGCACAGGGCCATCATCCACACCACACTGCGGAGCCTCAGTGCCTTAGCCTCAGTGGCAGGCAGTGCTGCTGTCAGCTGTGGGATGTGTGCCAGGAGGGACCTGGGATTTGCGTGGAGTGGTCGTGTGTGAGTGCATATCACCAACATTCTGATAGTATACAACATCGAGTGGTGGGTGTGTGATGTCGGTGAGACTCTGGTGTGGTGTTGGGGAGGGCTGTGCTCCCCCTTGTGTCACATTTTGAGCCGGCTGGTCATATTTGCTGCTACTCCTGCTCAGTCATACTTAGACCAGGTCCTGTCAGCCTTCCCACTTGGCATTGTGGACGGATGGATGCTGTTGAAAGTGGGATAACAGCTTTCCTGTTGACAGTAGGATAACTGCTGGTCTCGCCTCCAACTTGTCTCCAACTTGTCTTCACTGCGAAGTGGTGCTGGAATGGGGAAGCAGAGTCTGTGGGAATGGAGTCAGGTCAGACTGGGAGCGACATGCAGTAGTCAGCAGACCTGCAAGCCCCCAGCTGCAGTGAGCTGGGGTTGGTGTCAGTTTAAAAAAGTGTCAGTTGGACATCAGACCTGTGCCTGCTGATAGCAAACCCAGCCTGCTGCCAAACTGTTCATGCAATCAGCCACAGGACTCACTGTTCTGGCAGCCTGCTGGTACTGGTCCTGGTTTGAGTCAGCAATCAGATCTGCTTGGCTGTGCCAGGCTCGGGCCACTTCACAGCCACTGTAGTCAGTGTTGTTTTCAGGTGGTGAGATGAGACAGCACACTGGCCTGGGGGTCCAATGGCGATGGGAGTTGGTCTGCAGCATGGGCATTTCTGCATTCCCTTGTCCCGTGGTTGCCAGTTGCCAGAGCTGTATGGTTACCACGTTGCTCTTGCATGCACATGTGTTTAGAGAGGCAGTCATGTTTGCCAGATGACTACATGGCTTATCTGTGGTGGAGCTGCTTGCTGCTGCTGTTTCCTTGTGCATCTTGTTATCCTGTGCCCTTTCACAGGGGCTGTGTCCCTGGGCTTACGTGTTGCAGTTGGATTTTTTTTCCAGTTGCAGGGAAGCCACTGCCTTCTTGAGCAGCTTCTCTGTATAGGTGTGGGCTGTCCTGTTCTGCAGGCCAGACCAGGCTGCATTTGGAGAAAGCCTTGTTGCTGGGGGCATGAATGTCAACATGGTTTCAGTTCTACTTAGCTCTCAATGTACAGTACATATGGTCGAGTCTAATGGCCTTCTCACGTCAGTCGTGGAAATACCATGATGCGTTCGTGTAGGCACACATACGGATGCCCTACAGGGCCTGGTAGCTCATGCTGATGCATGGTTCCGCCCGTGCATGCCTTGCTCGCTTGCATCATGACGACCGAGTGACAGCGGTCAAGGTCAAGTGTACCCTGTGAAGCATGAGTGCAGTTTGTAATGCAGGGCGTGCATGGCGTATGCATCCAGATGCGCACGGTGCAGAACTTCATTCCGTTCCAGTCTGACGCATATGCGTGAAGTGGTAGCTACGCCTCGTTTCACATGCCCCGTAGTTCACGCAGTGCAGTTCTCGACTTCAGCTTCCAGCCATCGGAGTACAACATTTGAAGCTACTGTGCAGGTCCTCAACGTCGAGCAGGCCGCCGTCCTTCTGATCATCTCGCACCCGTACCATCCAGACTGCCTGGCGATCGCCAACCTGATGGCGCAGAACCAGCGCAACGTCACGAGCGGCACTGACGTCCGTCAGTAGATGCAAGGCGCGTCGGCTGGTGTGCTGTCGACAGCAGCGAAGCTGTTGCTAGTGGAGCTGAGGCTCCTCCGCGATGAGCTCGTCCCAATCACGATGTCGGTTGATTTTCGAGACGCAGCCCAAAGTGAAACAAGCGCCCCGATCACGAGTATGACCGTGCCTGGCTGCGATGGCTAGTACATGTGCTGTGCTCGAGCAGGGATGCCTGCCCTGTCACGCATGTTCGACATGTTCAGCTTACCGCCATGAGCTTGATTCCACACGGTGTGTGGTCCCGCTTGTGTTTTGATAGCCTTTTTATATCACAGTTTATTAGCGCCTTGCAAGGCCTCGAATAAAGCCTCCTTGCCAACATTGGCAGCTGTCAATTGACTTGGTGGGTCACACTGATGTAATGAGAAGCGGGCCCGGTGAACATTGTGATTGCCTTTATACACACTTCGCCTCACAGCCTGGCTATGCTAGCATCAGCTGCATATGAACAACCTGCACAGTCGCTCTGTGGCTCCAATCCAGTCGACATTCATGCAAGTGGTGCTAGGTCAACCTGGTGCGAGCAGTACAATGAGAACCCAGCCAGCATGAGTCCAGAGTGTGAATGGAGCTCTTGTCCTGATGCCACTGAAAACGATCATTTTGACACTTTCTGAGAAAAGTACCTACTTTCTTGCAGTAGAGACCTACTGTGATATGGTGAAGTCGTGGCGCCTCGCACCAGTATGGTTGTTACTCGTAAACACTCCTGTTGGCCAGCAATTTTTGCTTCACTTCACACAATCATGATTGCTCGTCAGCAGGAGTATCCATGAGTCACAATTATGATGGTGCAAGGCTTTCATGTACTGCATGATCAACTAGACAATGCCCTTGACCGCAACATCTGCCATCTTCTCACTCCGCAAGAGCCAGAAGCACATCCATGATGCAGTACATCAGTGCCTTTGCCGGAAGGAATGGCGGAGACTCGCAAATATTCCTCCAGATTGCCGAAATGAAGGCAGGACATTTGTAGTGAGCGATGCTGTCGATTCCACAGTTGAGGCCCCCTTCCGGGGTTTCAGCAGACCTGCCACGCATGGCCAAAGTGAACAAAGCGTAAAATTAGAATCACAACCTATAGCTCCCAAGTGTATCTATGCACGCAAAGGCCTGTCAGCGGGGGTGCGATGTGAGCCATGAGCCTCAGCCAGCGGCTGTTCGGATGGCATTGTTGTACTTTTTCTATCATACTTGCTGTGGGCCCAGCTAGCACCAGCGCCCCATTTCAATATAGCCGTGCAATCATCGGGCGCACGGAACTGCGCTTCGCAATTGAATTCACATGTACTCTGCTGAGTGCGCCTCCAGAAGGAATGCGCTCAGCAGTACGCATACACCAGCCAGGAATGCCGCAGTTATAACGAAGTCCTGTCGGAGGACCATAATCTGAAACTAGAGAAGCTATACCATATGTTTATCGATGTTTATAGCACGGGGGCGGCCACATCGTCTCAAATCCGGTCCCCCGGCGCCTTGCGTTGACGGTTCCGTCCCACACATATCACCGCATGTAAAAAAAATCGAATATTCCCCAAGGCAGAACAGAGAGTTGCAAAAGTGACAGGACTCGAACCGGTGCGGTCGAGGAGTGTCCGTAACCGCACGCAGAGCGAACAGACTATCCACTGGTCCGCGTCCTTGCCGAGCTGGAGTCTTCTGTGCATGCTCTTTGTGGTGCACACAAGTGCAAGTTCAAAGCCTAAGTATCATCGAAAGCTAAGTTCGGGGCGGCATCGCAGACATCGCCGCGCGCCCGTACCTCCGTCTAGCACCGGCGACCCACAGTAGTCGGCGCTGATTGCGCAGATCTGTCACAGCGTGTTGCCAAATGTACTGCCGTTGCATACTAGGATCTGCGGAAACTTCATCGTGCGACGTTATAGACGATCAGGCATTCTCATTGGTCGCGGACAACGATACTCTGCACTTCTGCGAGCGTAATGGCACAACGCGGCTGAGCTTGCGTATAAGCTCAGTTTGTCTCACATTCTTCGTGCGTTCAAAGTGATGCGTATGTTGGGCGCGCAGCGACGCGCGTATGCTGACAGAGGTGGCTGCTTGGCGCCCTGGAAGACACACATGGATGAATGAGAGCCTGTCACCACAACGCTTGCATCGTCAAGCTTATCAGCGGCACGTCAGATCTGAGTGGATTCTACACAATGCGGTTGATGCTGCAGACGTAGCAGCGCACTGTTGTTTGTGCGCACTGTCGCATAGAGCTGCACCCCTGCGCCGAGCTCCCTAAAGGATCACTGGTACGTCTGAGCACTGAGATCAGCATCTCCATCACTGTCCGACATCGAAGGTCCTACACAGTGCATGTAGCTACACGCTGTCTATTGGCCGATCGCAGATCCTGTGTCGGTCGTGTCGCTCCAGAATGTTTGCGTGCAAAGCAGCAGCTCCTCTTGCCTAGTCACCCAACGAGCTAAATTTTAACAGTATTTCTTGGAAAGTATATGCTGGACGTCGTGCGCTGTGACGCGTCGCCGAAGCAGGCGGTGACGATTGATTGCCAGAAACGATGAGGTTGTCCGATTTCAGAAGCTGCGGTAAGGCGTGGCAAGTAAAAAAGGCAGAACTTCGCAATATTGTGGTCGTCACCTTGTGTACGGTGCTCCGGGAAGCAACATCTTTGGACATCTGGCGAACGAATTATGCTACCTTGTGGTCGTTCCATCCTGCTGTTTAAGCGGTACACAGATTACGAGAGCTCGACTCGTTGCATGGCAGAGCATCGGATTTACATACCAGGCAACGAGCTGTTTCAGCAGGTATCATATATTCCACAGCTGGCACGCTGTGTGGGTCACATGGCAGAGCATCGGATTTACATACCAGGCAACGAGCCGTTTCAGCAGGTGTCATCGATTCCACAGCTGGCACGCTGTGTGGGCCAGGGCAGCAGGGGCAGCTACATCATCGAGCCCATTCACATGGAGCACACCGATTGTTCTGGGTGCTTCTCCAGTGTTGTCTCGCTGGTGCATCCCCGTGTTGCTACAATTCCTGAAGAGGATCCATTCTCACATAGCAGCAGACTGCAGCGAGTGACAGCTCGCAGCAGTGGCAGCTGTCACATGACACACATCATCATCGTCGTTACATCATGTAACTTTTGCAGCCACAGCCCCGCCGCGCATCCACATTCTCAAAATCATGGACGCCTGGTACAGTGCACAACCACTGGAGTGCGGGTGTCGGGCCGCTGGCCACAGCCTCACGTCGACACTGCTGTGGACACCACCCCGCCAAGCACATCATGAAGGCACCGCGGTGCAAACAGTGAGCACTGCACACGCAACAAGCACGGCACAGGCACCGCTGAACGCTTTGCTACAGTGTGAACGCGAGCTTGCCGCGCTTCTTCGCCTTGCCGAGGATCTGCGCCTGCCGCTGCTTCACGTCGGCCTCCGCCGCCTCGCGCCGCCGCCGCTCCTCCGCCTCCTGCCGCTGCCTCTTCAGCACCTCCCGCAGCCGCGCCTCGTCGGCCGCCGCCGCGGCCGCCGCGGCCGCTGCCGCCGCCACGCGCTCCTGCACCATGCATGCAATCATCAGCGTACACGCGGCGCTGCCTCAGAGCGTTGCGGGAGGGCTGCAGCTACGGACTGTGGTGTGAAGTGTGTCGGACTGTGGTGTGAAGTGTGCACCTCTCACCTCGATGATATCCAATCACGATCCTCGCGAGACTCCATGCCACAGCAGGTCCTCACACACAATTTCATCAGCGAGCTAAGTTGAGACTGAGCGGCTGTGAGGCGATTCAGCGACATGTCCATGACGCCACCACTGAATCCTTGCCACGCCGCAGTTCGCAACAATCCAACGGAACAGCAGTCACATCACGCGTCCGCCACAGACAGGGTTGATTGTGGGACATATACCACCACATGCCTGAATGATGTCCGATCTGCAACTAAAAATCCCGCGTGAAAGCCCAAGTGGATGCAGCGTACTGGGGGCGCCCGTGACATGTACGGCACAAGCCTTTAATTCATTGCACAGCCTTGCACGCTGCTCTGCCATGCATGCACGCACCCCCGTCCTGTGGTGACTCCATCCCAGTACACAACACCACACACACCCAAGCCGCAGTCACACGCAACGAAAAAAACGATGGAAGCCAACACCACCGCCGCACCTGCTCCTCGCGCTGCTGCTCGAGCTCCTGCAGCTCGCGCTGCTTCGCCGCGATCGCCTCGCGCTTCGCCGCGCGCTCCGCCTCGGCGCGGCCGCGCTCCGCCTCGAGCTCAGCGTCGACCTCCGCCTCCATCACACGCCGCGCCTCCTGTAGCCGCGCGTGCAGGCTCGCCTGAACGGACTCGCTCTGGAGGACCTCGCGCACGCGCGCCTCGACGTGCGCCTCGACGCGCCGCTCCGCCCGCTCCGCCTGCACAGCTATGTGGTTGTGACAAGCGCACACAGCCAGGGGGGCAGGCGGCACCGCTGGACCCACGCACGACAACAGCGACACCAACTCAAGCGCCACCAGTGGATGCAGGCACGGCGCTCGCATCGTGCGCCTCTGCATGTTGCCCATGACATTTCGTGCGGTACGAGTCGAGGAGGCAGGTAGCATCGTCGGGACAAGGTGCAAGAAGCATCACAGTCTGTGTGTGTTTCAGCGTCCTCTCCTGCCACTGCTGGGGGCTTGTGTGTTTCAGCGTCATCCTTTGGGATCCCTGAGTCCATGAGTTCGTGAAGCTGATTTCGCGCGTGGACCGGTCCACTCGCGGGCGCGCACTCGAGTCGCTGTCTTCAGTGACTGAGTGTGTTCTGTGGCAGATGGTGTGTGTAGATGGGTTGTTCTCGATTCTACAATGATGCCATGCAACGGTCCGTGTTCGGGCGACTGCTTCCCGCACGGGCGCCTACGCACATAAGTATATGTGCTTTGCAGCACGGCCGTGCTCTACAGCGAGGCGGGGGCGCACCACATATTTCTCCTCCAGCTCCTTCAGCTCGGCCGCCTCATCGACGGCGCGCTGCGCCGCCGCGGCCGCCTCCGCCTCCTCCCGCCGCCGCTTCCGGTTCGCCTCCTCCACCGCCGCGTCCCGCGCCTCGCGCTCCCGCTCCTCCCGCCGCCGCTCCGCCTCGGCCGACTCTGACCGCTCGGTGCCCTGCGACTGCCGCAGCTCGGCCTCCCCCTCCTCCGGGCTCTCAACGCGGCGCCGCTCCGGCCCGCGCTCGCGCCCATGCCGCGGGCTCCCTGGCGCCGCACGTGCAGCCTCTGGAGACGGCCGCCGGCCGTTACTCGGGCGCTCACGGCCACGCTCCCGGTCACGGTCCCGGTCGCGGTCCCGGTCGCGGTCCCGGCCATAGCGCCCGTCGCGGTCGACGCTGCTTCGGCCGCGGCTGCGGCCGGAGCGCGCTGCATCAGCATCGCGGTCCCACCCGCCCCTGCCGTCCCGTTCCCGGTCACCGCCCCGGCGGCTGCGGTCCTGAGGCCCCCGATCCCAGCTGCGGTCCCGGCTGCGGTCCCGGCTGCGGCCGTGGCCGCGCTCGCGGCCGCGTTCGCGGCTGCGGTCGCGGCCGGGCCCCCAGCCACGGTCGCCTCGGTGCCGGCCGCGGTCGGGCGAGCGGGACCTCGACGGCGTTCGCTCTCGGCCGCCGCGCCGCCCACGCTCCCAGTTGTCAGGCCGGTCCCTCTCGACCCGTCCCCGGTCCTTGCCCCGATCTCTGTCCCTGCCCCGGTCCCGGCTGCGATCCCGTGACCGGTCTCTATCCCTGTCCTTGCCCCGGTCTCGACCCCGGTCCCGCCCCCTGTCACGGTCTGTGTACCGGTCTCTTGTGCGCTCGGGAGATCGGTCTCGACTGTCTCTGGCCCGTTGCATGCCGTCTGCACTCCTCTCTCGTGATGGATCTCGACGGATGGCGGTCATGCCATCACGAGGCCGCCTGGGCTCAGGCTTGTCAGATTGCTTCTGCTTTCCGTTTCGATGATGCGGCCCTCTGTCAGGATCAGTAGCATCTCCAGGATCATGACTACGCTGCGGTGATGGGCTCGCTCTGTCGCGTTTGGGACTGGCATCACTGTTGGCATGGCTGGGAGATGCTTGGCGGGCTGCCAGACTGGGGTTCTCACTTCCTTTCGCTCCGCTATCGCCTGACCTGGTCCTTTGAACTGGCTTTGGCGAGGCTGTATCTTGCTGCGACCCCGTGTGCTCTTCTTCGGCGCCTTCGTGCAGACGACGCTCAGAGGCAGTCGGATTTGAACTGGCATCGCGTCGATCGGGCTCGCCCGGTGAAACTTGCTCACCACCGGATATACTACCGTCTGTAGTCATTCGTGCCGCGCCGGATGCAGCAGCAGCTTCTGAACCACCAGACTGCTGGTCGAGCAGCTGGGTGCCGCCTGGCTCTTCTGATGGCTTAAGCGAGGCGGGGTCACTGACATGCCTACAGGAACACAGCCAGACAGGAATATTAGCATACGTTCAAGGTGAGTTTGCAACCAGGTGGTCGCCAGTGACCGTTACCAGAAAACCTGGCTGAGGCCGGCTCTTTCAGCGGGCGTGACTTCATGCAGGTGCAGACAACTAGCCTTCCAATGGCCAGGAATAGGTAAATCCTCAAACACATTAGTAATGGGGATCGTATGTACTGGAATACCTGACACTTCAAATGTCGCAGCCCCGCCTGCGACAGTGCTTGCTGCGCATCTCCGCGTCGTATTCGTGGGTGAAGGCACCGAGCAGTGATGTGTCTTCGCCAGCATGTCTGAAGTATGGCCGATAACAAACATGGGTACGGAAGGCTCACTGTCACAGCATCGTACCCGCATGGTGGACCGATCACCCCACCAGGTATCACTCGCGGCCTGCATCAATGGGGCAGTAGTGAAGACTGAGTGGACCAGCGTAGTGTTCCAGCAGCAATATGAAAGCTGCTGAGCTCTCAATCACGACTGGTACTCGTAATTCGGGACCTATGCGGGCTTTCTCGATTGATCACATCGGATGTCAGTATCCACCAGAAGCAAAAATGGAGGCCATCACAACAAATCAGCTTCCCAGTGTTACATGCGCTACATCTGTGTGTTTGCTGCTTCAAGTGGGAAAGGTGGGCCAAAAACCTGTCACAACTATGCCAAACAAGCACACTCAGTGGCTACAAGGGTCGATTACAGGAACACCCATTGGCATACAAACCACCATGATTGACCTGGCCTGGCCACGCGACCGCATTCCTCGAAGCTTGTCCTCCATCTGTCAAGCTCACACGACCACCATGCAGACATGAACGCTTGCATCAGCGGTGGTGCACACATAATCTGCCACTGTCGACCACCGCGCACGTTTCTAGCCAGGTGTCCCACAGGGGCACCTCTTCCTTTTGTAACGCATGATGATTGACCACACACACGCGGGCCCCCCCCCCCCCCCCCCCCACAAGATACCGCACTCAAACTCAACCTGACGTCAAATCATGCAGCATCGCCCAGACCACCTGCAGCCGCCCCCACAGCCACCAGACATGCCCCCACAGCCACCAAACCGTAATCGAGCTATCGGTCAACAGTCCGGCCACCCCGCCACCATGCAGCCAGGTGCCAAGCCGAGCCACTGCATTGGCCACAGCAGCACTGCCGATGTGCCATCGCATGGGCCTCGGCACCGCGGCCCCACCTACACTTCAGCGGCGACGGGCACAGGCAGGGGCTTGGGGCTGCGGCGCTTGCGGAACTTGCGCTTCTTCTTCTCCTTTGGAGTGAGGTACAGCTCGAGCCATCCGGCCGGGGGGTCGACCACGAGGAGGCCGTCCTCCAGGTCAACCTCCGGCACCAGCTCCCGCGCAAACGGCAGCAGGCCGCTCGTCTTCGTCAGCGTGCTCTGGCCTCTCGCCTGCAAACACAAGTAGTCAGTTGCCTTGGTGTTGGCTGTAAGCTGAGAGTATTCAGTAAATGCAATTTCTACTCTCAGGGCTGTTGTTGTTTTGTGTGAATTTGCCCACCAAGTGTGGAGGCAGCAATGCACTGCCGGAACGTGGCACACCCGCCGATGACGTGTGCGGCTGACTCACGAAAGCACAGCATGGTGCCGCCCCTTTACGCCTCAGCCCCGCACCGGGCAGCAGGACACTCGCAAACGCGCGCATCAGTCACGTTCATTGGTTGATTTGAACGTGATTTGTTTTGATTCAGTAATCAAAACAACAACGCGCGCCCGCACCTCTGCTGCCTGCCGCTCCTCCTCCGATAGCTCCTCCAGTTGCCCGTCCGGCATCAGCTGCAGCCCCTCCCGGAACCCAATGCGCAGCACCCCGTGCGTGCCCGTGCCATCATACACATCCACCACCTCCCCCAGCGCCACCACAACATCCTCTTCGTCATCCCACTCCTCCTCCTCACCCTCCTCCTCCGCTGCCGCGTCCATGGCCTCCCCCCCCGCGGGGTCCGCTGCCGGCGGGCAGCAGCCGCAGCCGCCGCCATGCGCGGTGCCGTCTGCGGCGGCTTCGCCGTCACTCTCGCTGTCGGTGCCGGAGGCCGCGGTGGCCCCGGAGACGGCGGGGTGGCTAGAGGGGAGGGCGACGGTCAGGCCGATGAGGTCGGCGGAGTAGAACTCGTCATCATCGTCGAGGGCCTCGCGGTCGGTCTTGTGTATGAGCACCCTGCATCACCGGCGGGAAGTTCGGCTGCGCCATGGAGAGCTCTTGCGGATGGAGCTCTCAGCCCAGAGGCTCTGGGGGGTTCTCTCTGGCTGCATTGTGACAGGGGGCTTGTGGTGGTCTGCGATGCTCCGTCCCGACGTGGCTGAAGGTGCACATCGCGGAATGCGACGCTCCGACCCGCTGCCAGGGAAGCAACATGCGACGTTCCAACACTCTGCTGTCGGAGAAATACGATTTGCGGAACTGAGCCACGGAAAGAGCAGAACGAAGGTAGGGCACATGGCTTTGCCTTCTTTGGGGGGTCACCGGTTTCCGCAATGCTCCAATCGCGGAGGGACGGAGGAAAGCGAGCCACGCTGTGAGCTGCTGTTCCACATGCGGGTGTTGGGAGCGTTACGGCGTACGCTGCCTGCGTTTCACAACGGATGGTGGATAGGGGCACGGTACAAACGGGATATGGACGCAGAGATAGCCAGCGCCCAGGCTTGCCAGCCGCCGCTTGCGGCAAACAGAAGCACATGCTGAGGGAAGAGCGCAGCGGGCAGCAGGGTTGGGGGGGGGGGGGGGGGGGGGGGGTGGCTTGGGCGACGCAGCTTGGGCACTCCCCAAGCATGAGTCCTCAAGCAGGGGGAAACGCACCGGTAGTTGCGCAGCATTTCGGCGGTATCTCGGTCCGGGCACTCCTTGAATCGCAGCAACCAGACCTGGTTGCCTTTGGTGATGTGCTGCCGGCCGCCGATCAGGTGCACCTCACGGGGTGGCTCTGGGGGCCGCGTGACGAACGCGCCTTGAGCCGGAGGCGCCTGGATGAACCTGCAGCGTAGCTGTGGTGACCCCGTGCATATCGGGATGAGATGTGGACGGTGTGTGCGGCGCAGGGACAGAGCTTGCAGCGGCGGTAGTCATGCATGCTATGCATGCTAACTCAACTGGCTGCGATTGTCTGCTGCAGACGCGTGCACGATGCTTCCAGCAATCTTGCTGTTGGTGGACTGCTGCGGGGATGGTGAGAGGTGTAGATTCAGGAGAAGCGTGTAAACATCCTGAGGATGTGTGTGCGTAACCGGGGGATGCTGACAAGCCTCTCGGAGTGCATGTCAATGCCGTGGGCTGATTGACGCATGTAGGAAGCCTTCATGCACATGCAGGAGCACCAGCCCACCATTGATTGCTGAGCATTCCCACAGTGTACAGCGCTGTGAAGATGAGGCTTTGATCGTCGTACCTTCGGCCTGGGCGGCCGAACCGTTCATCAGGCGACGAAGTGGAGAGCCCGACCAGGACCTCCCCTTTGATTCCGTGCGCCCGGCCTAGCGTGCCTACCTCTATGTAGTCGTCGTCGTTCCACTCAGTCGACACAGTTTTCCCCATGGCCGGGCATTGTACTGATGTGCGCATCGCCTGCCGTCTATCGGCAGAGGCACGCAGGGCATGCGCACACGGCGAGCGTGGGCCTGGTTGCCGCAGTTGCGATGGTGGAACGCGTACCGGGCACGCACTTCCCGAGATCAACAATTTTGGAGCGCTCATGGCCTGAGTTCGATGACGGATGCTGCAGTGTACCTGCTTCAGCTGCGTTGAAGGCTGCCGCTAGCGTGCAATGTAGATGCCCACGAAGGCAACTCTATCAGGGGAGTCGAAGAAGGCGCCGCAATGCAATAGGCTTGTTCAGATTCGATCTCACACGAGAAGAGCGCAGTGCTTTAAGATACTGTTCGACTACTTCGCCGCACGAAAGGCACACAAGCAGCAGCTCAACTCCCGGCGTCGTTCAGCACGATTGCTTGCAGGCGACAGTAAACAAACATCCATGGAGAATATGTATACAATAGCTTACTAGCGTCATGAACTGGCCGTTGGCACCTCTTCTAAAGCACACCATTCAAGCAGCCAGAACTACACCCAAGCCACCAGGAACGAGGCCAAATGCAGTGCCAACGTGTACATTCGTGATCAGCAAGTCACCATGCTCCGGTACGTGCCAGCGACAACATTGTCCATACTGACCCCAGCGTTTCAACATATAAGACTTCAGAGTGCACACATTGCGTACGCGGGACTTTTGACTCCGCAAAGACGACTGATAGAATTCTTTGGCGATCGATAAGCATTATCGACAAGCAATAGCATGACAGACGACGCTGCACAGTCTCACGAGTCCTACGATGCTCCTCATCGGAAGAAATACACCTTCAAGAAGCGTGATCCCGTTGCAGCGGCAAAACTAGAGGCGGAAAGGGTCGCGTCGATCAAACATGTACGAACCATTCGAAGTACACCTGCCGAATCACAGGATATTGCAGACTGAAGCCAGATTGGTCATCTTATATGCTGCATGTCATTGTTTGCGTGCACATTTATGTTTTGGCAGTCAAGCAAATGCTCGAGACAGGATATGTCTCTGTCGAGGCCCGGGTGTATGGCCCCGGTGGCACAATGAGGCGAAAGTACCGCATGAATGTAATAACATGGACAAAATGTTTTGTTGTCGACATCTTGCATGTGTTAGTGCCTTGGCAAATTAGTTCCGAAACTTGAATGCAAATGCTGAGTAGATGTAGCTGCCCCCCCTCTGCCAGTGGACCACATCGTGGTGGGTAAAGCTTCACTTTAAGGACTTACGTATCGCTCAACTATGATTTGGCCTGGTCAGGCTGCATATTGCCACCTGCGGCACTCGGGTGTTCGGTGGTCCGGAGCGGGAACGCTTCGGCATGCTGTAAATGATCCGCCGTCCGTACGTGGCAGAACAAACACTAGTAAAACAGGTACCTCCATAAACTAGTTGTAGATTTTTGGCCCTGTAGGCGAACGTGCAGACCCGGCGGCGCGCAGTATCCTGGCTGTCCCGGTGTTCACAATTGCAATGCTGTGAGGATTTCTGTCATGCAGAATCCGTTCGGCGACGCCAAGCCACGTGAAGCTGTGATAGCTGAGAGGACAGGTAAGGACGAGGCAAAGGTTTTGGAGGAAGAAGCTCTATCATATGAGGTGCATTTCAAGCTGACATCTGAGCAGTTTGCTGAGAAGAAGGCACGCCAGGAAGAGATAGAAGCCCTGAAAGCGTCACTACACACAGACGACGTTCCTGATGCAGAAGCTGTGAAGGTGTGCGTCTCAGCCTGCACAGCAAGAGCCTCTGTGACCAGTGATGATCGACACGTTCCACAGTGGCGCATGTCATGCCAGCATTGCAGTCACCTGCATAGACTCTGTGCATGGTATCCCCACAATATCTTACACATGGTTTGTGCATGGTACCCCCATCTTACATATTGTTTGTCCTCCGGGCGTACTTACACGCATAGGCAACCTGCATTGCAGCACTGAATCCCACCAAGGCCGAAGGCACACAATGGGTACATCAGCGCCATCAGAGGCAAGGCTGTTCCTTCAATACACTGCGTTTAGACGTTGGCACCGACGTCGAATGTTGTGCATTTAGTCATGTGCCTCACATCTGTCATCACTGGCATGACGTTTCGTCCTCCTGCACAGACGGAGCCCTGCGCACCGTCCATCCATCTGCTCCGGAGCACTGCAGATGGAAATTTGACCTGATTACAGGTCCCGTCTCATCCGCACCCACACTCGTGAACAAGTGCCATAGATGCACTATGTATGGCTCAGCTGTGCACAGCTGCTGGCGGAAACACATGTCTCATGATCCAGGTGTACTCAAACCATCTCACTTGTGACTCTGCTCCGCACCCAGACATCGTGGCCATACATCCATGCATGTGCATCAGCCGCGCACGGAGCTGCCATGTTCCGGCGCATGGTCTCGTATGCGCGCTGGTAGGACTGTCTGTGGCCGTTTGGGTCAGTTGACTGCCCAACTTGGTGTTTTCTTTAATTGGTTCCCGATACACACCCACACCCCCAGCATACGTGTCCGTGTCGACACCACAGCGCAGCGCGTACATCATGTATTTCTCGTGGTGCAGACTGAGATCAGCCAGAAAGAGGCAGACCTGCAAGAGCTCGTCAAGGGGTTCGAGGCACTGCTGGTCGAGAAGGCCAAGGCCGGCGACATGCCCCGTGTTGAGCGCAAGCCCTTCATGCGTGGCGAGGACGGCGGCGGCGGAGCCTACCAGGAGGACGGCGCCTTCTCTCGTGGCAACAATCGCGGCATGCCCTATCGCGACCAGTACGATGCCGGCGGAGGCGGCGGGGGTGGTGGTGGCTATGGGGGTGCCTTCGGCGGTGGCCACGGCGGCGGCGGCGGCCACCACGGGGACCATGACTCGCACCGCGGGGGCGACAGCTTTGGCGCCGGGTACGGCAGCGGTGGCGGCGGCGGAGGGTACAATCGGCGCCGTGGTGGCGGCCGCGGCGGCGGCCAGCGGGAGTACCAGGATGCCGGTGGCCACAGGGACGGCGGAGAAGGCGGCGGCTTCGGCTCGTATGGGTCACGCAACGGCGGGGGTGGCGGCGGCGGTGGACAGCGTGAGGGTGGTGGGGGGTATCACAGGCACTACCCCATGCATGCTGACTCTGATGATTACCGCCCGCTAAGCGAGCGCTAGGACATACTATGTCCTGGTGGGCTGCGCCATGGGCCAGTGGGAGTGATATGCTGTGAGGCCTGATAGTATGGGCTCATGCATGCCGAGAGGCGGCAGCACGCAGGGGCGTGGCTTGAGGGGCAGGCGGCTGAATGTGTGTACGTGAGCCCAATGTGTCAGTTTGGTGCCTGCACAGGCTGAGGGGGGTGGTGGCGGCGGATTGCTTGGTGGAGGGTGCCGGATTGGGCTCGCGAATCGAGCGAATGCATGTTTTGTGGCTAGGGAGTGGGCGCATATGCCAGCGTGTATGGCCCACATGTTTGCCGCTCAGTGGTACAGGAACGGCGCTGTCTCGAGAGTTTGCAAAGTGCGTTGCCTGCATGACAGCACACTGTTTGGCGGTTTCGGCGGGCTGCCATGATCTGGAGGTCGTCGGCTAGATGGGTTGCCGCAGGCGATAGACCATGATTTGCTGCTGCTTCTGAGAGATGATGTTTGTTTGTGAATGCTGAGAGCGCATGTGTGTCTGGTGTGCGTGTGCATGTGTGTGTTTGGTGTACTCATGTTGGAGAGAGAGCGCAGTACAGAACAGCAGAGCGACATCCTCTTGTTGGAGTGTGTCCATGTGGTGGAGGTAATTCCAGCAGGTTTCGAGCTAGTGTTGCACAGATGCGATGTACCGATAAATCTGAACAGCCAGGCATGTGTATGGCATTGACGCGGTCGGATTCAAATGAAGGTGGACTGAAAGTGCTGCACTGGCCACCGATATGAATTACCCAGCATGTCCGCGGGAGTTTGCGGTCTGTGGTGGGTCCAGCAGTGTCACGACTGGCAAAGGGCATCAGTTCAACTGTTAAGATCAAGCGGTATTCCGGGCTAAGGTGATGTTTCAGTAAATCGCTCCGATGTGCTCAGCTTGCGCATGTGCCACCAGATGCATGACACCGCGAGCAATACTCGTGGCGAACGTTCCGGACGTGTGTTACTCGGCCCGGGCCCCTCACAAAGCTGGATGTAGCTGGCACGATATTTTGCCAGCATCCAACCACTTGCCTCAAAAACCTGCAAGTGGTGATATCGGATCGTCTTCTGGTTTACGCTGCGCCATCGCAGGCTACGTCACACCACCGCGAGTACTGCTTTGATCATACACACCACCATCTTGACAGAGATCTGTTCTCCGTCCACAAGTCGATCTGGTAGTGCGGTCCCGACGACCGTTGCACTGCGGACCACGCTCCTCGTGAGTTAGATCAGGTCAGCCGAAGAAGTACGTTCGAATTGTGACCGCAGCTTAGCCAGGATGATCAACCTCATGCAGCTGAAGGTATGTTGCGTCACACGCTACTACTGCCATCTCGGGCATGGTAAACCTCCAGGCGAGAGACTCCACCACTGCAGAAACAAAAACAAGAGGGAAAGGAGGCCGCTGCAGCCGGGAGACCCCGAAAGAACGCAGGAGAACTACGGATGCAGAAAGGTGCGCGATATTGTTCGCATGTAAGGCGTATTTGACACTCACGTGCCACACGAGCTCAACCCACACTTCCGGCCTTGCCTGCAGACATCTCGGATCTCAATGTTTCGGATATTGGCACATTCAAACTTCACGAGGAAGGCAAACTGATGGATTTTGATGTCACAATCATGCCACAAGGTGGGATGTACGGGTAGGCTCTCGCTCGCATGCTGCCGTTGCTGCTCAGGCACATTGCACTATGCACTCACGTATCACAATGCAGGGGAGGAGCATTCTTATTCACGTTCCATGTGACGCCTTCATATCCACACGAGCCTCCAAAAGTTAAGTGCAAGACGAAGGTGTATCATCCGAACATTGACCTGGAGGGAAATGTGTGCTTGAATATTCTCCGGGAAGACTGGAAACCCGTACTGAACATCAACACAATAATTTACGGACTCAATCATCTGTTCGTGGTGCGATTGTCACCCACTCGCTGTGTTTGTGCATCTTTCGAGCTGCTTGCAAGCAGTTGTCCAGCACTCCTGGCACCCGTTTGGGGCATTGCCGCTGTGTCGAAACTGTGATATAGCCGCCAACATAACGGTCGCTGGGCACAACTGGGATCAGTACCACCCGTAGAGACTCAGTCTTCCAGGTCGATGGCTCTGTCACCATATGTCTACGCCAGCGTTGCCGTACTTCGACATTGTTAGGATTACAATAGGGCATGCAGCTGCGAGAAAGTTGTAGGCTGTGGCGCTACATGTTCTGTCAGTGCCATCACGCTCAAGCTTCTGGTCTGTCGGGTGGTGCAACCTGATTCTGTGCTTCAGCCTTTTCCTGCATTATTCATCCACTGGCATGCCGTGCACACATGTGCTACATCACAATCCAGCTGCTGGCCATACTCGAGGATACCAAACGGCCTGGCACTGCTGCAGGATCCCAATGTTGACGACCCATTGAACAAGGAGGCAGCTAAAATGATGTCTCAGAATAGAGATCGATTTGAGCAACTAGTCCGCAGCAGCATCACTCGGGGGCAGACGATTGATGGGGACTACTTCCCTGCATGTAAAGCTTGAGAATATGTCCTGTGTTGGGCCATACACCGCCGGTGTGCGCCATCCCTTTGCACGCAAGGACAGGATGCAACGCTCACATGGAAGTGGAACCTGCGGCATCTCCCTTTCGAGATTTCCTTAGATGAAGCAAGTGCAGCTCATCAGTATGCCTGGGGCTCCGCTCTTTCCCCTCCCCATGGCTCCGCTTCAAGCAATGGTACCTGCGCGATGCGTTACAGACCATTCAACAGAGTCGGGGAGCTATGACCAGTGATGTTTTCAGCTGGAAATCTGTCAGGACGCCTAAGAGTCACCGCTGATGCCAATCAGTCGCAGCAATTGCACAGCAGGGCAAGCACTACACTGTGGGCTCTGAGGGTGAGAGCACGGTCGTCATGGCTGTGGTGCCGTTGAAGGTTGCTGTGCCTGCTCAGCGTGCAGGCAGAAACGAGTGTTTCATGGGTGGTGTAGGCATGCTTGCCCATAAGACCCTAGTATCGCCAGTAATTTGGACGCATAAGTAGTGTGGGCACCTGGCGCTGGACCTCGATTCAATTTCATATCAGCAGCTGTATTCATCATGATCTATGTCTGAGGATTTTCACTTTGAACTGGCTGTGCGGCAGTTGTGCAAGCACTTCTTGAGACAGCGTGGATCTGCGAGCCAGAGCGGACGCAGGTTTGGCTGGAGATGTGATTCAGCATGAGCGTGATTTTGTTATTGTGGAAGAAATCTTGAAAAATTGAGTTGATTCGCTTCGTAATGCAGTGGGCATGTAAGACTGATTGGCACAGTAGCCTGACGGGGGTTGACAAATTGCTGAAAGCATCAGTACCTTTAAAAAAAAAAAAAAACCAAAAAAATTCTCGTCGCCTCGAGAATACGGTCCGCAGATGCTAGTCTGACGCATGCCTGCAAGACTGAAAAACTTTTAAAATAGTGAGCTTGACCTATAACAGCTTGCCCAGCTTCACACCTGCATGTCTAACAACATAATTTCATTAGCAGCGTGTATCTCGTATGTGGCACATGTGTAGCTCTGTTTGGTGTTGGCAGAACAGCTGCACATCAATGTCAACAACCTTTGCTAGTCACGGAGCAGTAGCTGCAACGCAGCCAGTGCATGGATTCCGCTGCAGCTAGCTAAGCCATGACACGATTTGCATCCGGATCCGTCTCTGGCAAACTACGGTGTTGCATGGAGCCGTCCAAATGTGAAGCAGCAGGTTCTGACTGCAATCAGCATCTGTGTTCTGCAACTGCAGCCACAGGCGTCTCAACATGTCTTGCCAATGACTACAACTGTTCACGGGCTCCCTGTCAAACATGATGTTATTGAAACACGTCCTTGGGTGAGCAGCAACCCCTCGCTGTCCATGGCGTGGCACAGCTTGGACTTCATGGCGCTTTGTACCTCTGGCTGGGTATGCAGAATGTGTATGCTGCATACAAGACCTTCAGCATGGTCAACGTCAGCCGAAGATGGGACGGATGACGCTCCAGCCTACGCTCGGTCGATCATCCAGCAACATCCGAATGACACCAATAACGCTCAGAGCAGAAGACTAAAGTGGACCAGGATCCCTAAATGACAGGAGGACGACGAGCACAGTTACAAAAGGATCTTCTGAACTTACACTGTGATTCTGACGCCCGGAAGACACGCGAATCATGGGAGCACTGATCACGCCGCATACAGCTGCTGGTCGCCACATAACGCCTGCGAGGGCAATCACATGTGTGCCCCCCGTCGGGGGGTCCAGTCCCACCTCAGCCACAAGCATCTAACATTGACAGCACAGGCAGCCATACCTGACACCTCAGTCCGCACTACGTGCCATGCAGTACAGGGTGCCGCCACAGGTACTCAACTCTCGGGCATGCATGGCCCTCGCCGCATGGCCCTTGTCTAGACGCCGCAGCCGACGGCATGCAGGGCCATGATCCATGCATGCAGCACGATTACCCACGTGACGGCGCCGACGCGGAGCGCTGGAGTCTCGTTGATAGCGCCGCCAGCCAGCTGCGCGGCATCGTCAGCCTGGCCGAGGAGGAGCTGCAGGCGCGGGGGGAGCTTGCGGAACATGGGGACCGTGCGGAGGGGGCGCCACGTCATCGTGGTATCTCCCCGGGACACGCTGTCGTCGCGCAGGTCCCGCGAGCTGTCGTTGCCCTCGCGGCGCAGGAACGGCGTGCCAGTGGGGTAGCCGACGGTCGTCGAGGACGTGCCGGCGTGGAGCAGCAGCGGCGCCATGTCCAGCGCGACCTCGCGGTCGGCCTCCGCGCCGCTGTCCGGGGGCTGCGGCTGTGCCAGCGGCGGTGGCGGCAGCCGCGGCGTGGACACCGCAGCTGCCTCGAGCGCCGTCGCAAGTGCCGCAACGTGCGTCAGCACCGCATCGGCGGCCTCGCCAGCGCTGCAGCCCTCTGGCGGGGGCGGCGGAGCCGCCGACGCCGCAGGCGCGGCGGCCAGCGCCTGCGCTGCCGCTGCACATGCGACCCGCAGCTGCTCCGCCGCTGCCTCAGCGGCGCTCCGCGCTGCCTTGGCCTCCGCCGCAGCGGCGGATGCCGCGGCGTTGGCGCCGTCGACCGCCGCCTCCGCCGCGAGCGCGCGCGCAGCCATCGCCTGCGCGGCCGATGCTGCCTCCTCAGCAGCATGCACAGCAGCCTCCTCCCCAGACGCGGCCGCCACGTCTGCCCGCATCTCCGCCGCCTCTGCAGCCGCCCGCGCCAACTCCACCTCATGCATTGCAGCCGCAGCCGCGGCCTCTGCAGCACGCGCCTCCGCACGCGCATCATTCGCGCGCCGCTCCGCAGTCGCCCGCGCCGCCTCCGCCACCCCGACCTCATACACCGACTGCTGCGCCGCGTCCTGCGCCTCGCGCAGCGCGCCGCGTGTGCCCTTGTGCGCCCGCTCCTCCCCCTCCAGCGCCTTCTTCACCGCCTCCACCTCCTCCGCGGCAAGCTTCAGCTGCCGCTGCATCGCCTTGACCCCGGCGTCCGCGTCCTCCTGCACGCCGGCGGCGTCGGCGAGCGCGGCTCGCGCCTCAGCCTCCTGCGCCTGTAGCCGCGCGCGGCTCGCGGCGAGCTCCTCCTGCAGGGTGGCACACCGCGCCTGTGCGGCCTGCAGCTGCTCGGCGGCTGCCGCGCCGGCCTGTGCCGCTCGGGTCATCTCTTCCAGCTCGCTGGCCACCTGCACAGACACAGGGCGAATTTCAGACCGCGGCAGCATGCTCAGTGACAACTAATGCGGTGCGGCGCCGAGGTGCAGGGTGGCAGTGAACACGGCGTCTGAGGGCACTGCCACCGGCAGCCTGTACCTGTTGAAGCTGCCTCGCTACACTGGACGCCGGTCGCGTTATGCAGCAACGTGTGGCTGGGACGCCTGGAGAAGCTTGCTTTGTGTGGTGACCCTGATTATGTGGACACGTACGGTGACATACACATACATTGCAGCACGACATTGTGGGTGTGTGTGGTCGTGTGTGTGGCTGTGTGGCTGTGGCCGGCGCGGCTGCTGACGTTGCGTGGGTGTGTTGGTGTATGCTCCGTGTGGCTTGTTGCGTGGTGTGCGATTCCCGTGGATGTTGCTCGCGGTGCTACCTGCCTTGCACACACTGCAGCACGTCATTGCCACAGACACGAAGTTCCTCGTTCAAGCGCCGCCCCTGTGCACATCTCTTGCCACGGTAGCAGCACTCCAACCACTCCGAACAGACACCGCACTGAGGCAGAGGATGTAGAGAATCACATACAGAGCAGATGTGCTGACACCTGAACGCGGCCGAAGCACACAGACGCGCAAGAACACACCTCCGCATGCTGAGCTGCAGCGTCCTCCAAGTCCGCTTCCAGTGCCGCCGCCCGCTCCGCCGCCGCCGTCTCGGCGCCCACTGCAGCACGCTCCGCGGCCCGCGCCTCCTCCAGCATCGCCTCCACCTCCTCTAGCTGCCCCTGCAGCCCCTCCACCTCCGCCGTCAGTGCCGCAGCCTCCGAGGCTGCCGCCATCGCCGTCGCGTTTGCCGCCGCAGAGGCCGCGGCCGCCCCGGCCTCAAGCTCCGCCATACGTGCTGTCGCAGCCGCCGCTGCCTCAGCTAGCTCCGACTCCAGTGCAGCGATGCGCGTCTCCAGCTGCGCAACCTCTTCCGCACGCTCCCCGGCTGCCGCCTCCGCCGCAGCCGTCCCCTCAGCCGCGGCCGCTGCAGCCACCCCCTCGAGGTCCCGCACCCGCTGCCCCAGCTCCTCCACCTCCGCCGCTAGCACGCCCTCCCGCGCGTCCCGCTGCGCCGTCACCGCCGCAGCCTCATCCTCCATCTCCGCAGCACGTGCAGCGTGCCCCGCGAGCTGCTGCTGCAGCTCCTCTACCTCCGCCTGCAGCCCTGCCACCAACCCCTCGGACTCCTGGCTGGGGCCACCTATAGCCACCGCCTCGCCATTCTCCTGACCGACACCCACATCCAGTCGAGAACCAGGGAACGCTGACCCGGCGGCAGCAGCGGAGCTGGTGAGCGCGGCGAGTTCGCGCTCGGTCGCAACGAGACGCGCCTCTTTCTCCGCGGCGTCGGCGGACATGCCCTCCAGCTCTGTCTGCAGAGCCTCAACCTGCTGCCGCAGCTGTGCACGCTCCGCCGTCACCTTCTTGCCCTGCTTGATCGACATCTGGAGCTTGCGGCGCACCCGCGCGACCTCTGCCGCGGGGTCATCCGCACCATCACCGGCCGCCGCCGACGACGTCGCCGTGTCCCCCGCGGACCCCTCCGCCTCCGGCGCGGGGGCAGAAGCTCCCTCTACGGCAGCGGCACGTGCAGACTCGAGCTGCTCGCGCAGGGTTGCCACCTCTGCCTGCAGGCTCGCAGCGTCGCCGCCACTGGCATCAGCGCCAGCTGTAGCCACATGCGATTGACCAGCCTCCGCATCACGTGCCGCCGAAAGCTCAGCACGCAGCGTGTCCGCTTCGGCGGACTGTGCGGCGGTCGCGGCCGCCGCCTCCGCACACGCGCGCTGCGCCTCCTGCAACTGCTCCTCCGCAGCACGCAGCGCGGCCTCCGCCACCGCAGCACGCTGCTCCGCATCCGCGATGCGCCCCTGCACCTCCTCTGCGCTGGGCTGTTGCCCTTGTAGCCACTGCAGCTGCCTGTGTGCCTCCGCCACCTGGCCCTCCAGCATCGTGACCTGCTCGCGCAGCAGCTGGCTCACCTTCTCGGCGACTTCCGCCCCTGCATGAGAGCCATTTACACCAGAAGGCGCAGACGCCTCTTGGTCGTTATGGCCGGCAACAGGCGCATCGACCGGCAGGAAACGGGTCTCAGAGTCTGAGCCAGCGACGCCTTCTGCAGGGACGTTTGTGGGGGCGGCGCTGGCTTCTGGCTCTTGTTGGGAGCGCGTAGCTTGGGGGGCCCGGGCCTTCTCCAGCTCCAACTGGCACTGCATGTATACCAGAAATCTTGAGGCAGGTGAGGCAGGTGGATGCGTTGCAAGGACAAAGCCGGGAAGGTAGCAACGCCGGAGGCGCACAGGATCATAAGACTATTGAGTCACACGGCTAATTCACTGGGTGTGGGTGTGCATGCATGGCGGCATGCCGGTGTTGAACACGACCACAGATGCTCCCCGGTCTGTGCCAACAAGCGCTGTGAATCAGCAGGCGGCCTGCGCAGCCGCTGCCAGATCCCACTGATCACCCTGCGTGAAGGGGTACAGATCAGTACTCAAGGACTCGTCCAGAGGCACGCCTCACAGGACCGCCAACGCTTACCAGTTTCCTAGGCGGCATTCACGGTAGCGCTGCTCCTTCGTCCCAAACACCAATCTTTGAAAAGCCTGAGGCAGTGCGGCGAGGCATACAGCGGTACGGAAGCCATAAAAAAGATACCCAGCTTATTTAGATTTTTGTTATGTCTTGGTAACATCATTGTATTTGTTTTGGTACAAAGTGGCACACCGCCTGGAGCTCCCCCCGTGCCGCCTCGGCCCTGGCCGCCGCATCTGCAGCGTCCGCGGCAAGGCGGTCGCGCTCCTCCTGCCACGCCGCCGCCGCGGCCCGCGCCTGCTCCGCACGGGCGGAGTCTAGCCGCTCTGCCTCCGCCGCGGCGACTTCCATCTGCTGACGCAGAGCCTGTAGCTGCGCTTGCAGCAGCAACGACGCATCAGGGCTCGCCGGGCGGCCTGCTGCTCCTGCCGCATGGGCGCCGCCGGTGGACTCGGGCGATCCCGTGGCGTCCGCAGTAGGTTCAGGGGATGGAGGAGCAGCCTGTGGCGGCTGTGCCTGGAGGGAGGTGACCTGCACGCGAGTGTCCGTGTTGCCAACGTCTCTGCTGCAAAGAGAGGGCCTAACGATCCAGCTCCATGGCAGCTCACTGGATAATGCATACATACGTGCATACAGCTGCAATGAGGCAGCGCAGCTCGCCTGGGGAATGCCTAGGGGAGAGTCAGCCATGGGCTACCCCATCGCAGCATGTGTACCCTGATACACCAACTCCAAAATCCAACCTCAAGGATGCTCATGCAGATGGCGCAGCTGTGCCCCGCCAGGAAGCTGACCCTACCACACTGTGTGTGGCCGCACGATCGTCTTCAGTGCAGCCGGTGCAGTCCTCACAACACGTTCGCCAGCGCCGACAGTGACGGTACACCGGCGCTGTACTGCACCAAGCCACAGCACCTCCAGCACGCACCTGCTCCCGCAGCTCCGCCGCCTCTCCCGTGAGATCTGCGACGCGCGCCTTCAGCTCATCCCGCTCCGCCTGGATCGCCTTCCCCTTGCGGATCGCCTGGTGCAGTTTCTTCCGCACCGCAGCCACGTCCTCCGCGCCTCCGCCCGGTGTCGCCCCCATCGACACCACGGACTGCGCCGGCGACGGCGTGGCCGCCGCCTCGGCGGCACTCGCCCGCGTTGCCTTCACCGGCGTCACCACCCCCGCAGCCGCCGCGGCCGCCGACACGGCGGCGGCCGCCACAGATCCCGCCGCCGCAGCAACGCCGCCGGCGGACCCTGCTGCCGCGGACCCAGCCGCCTCCGCCTCGCGCTGCAATCGCACGATTTCGTCCTCCTTCTGCTGAAGCTGATGCTCAAGCCCCGCGATGCTCTCTGTCGCCACCCTCGCCTGCTCAACGAGCGCCGCGACCTCCCTCGCACTCTCCGCAGCCACACGGCCCCGCTCCGCCTCCACGGCAGCCGCAAGGGCCGCCTCCGCGTCCAGCCCGGCCCTCTCAAGTGCCTGTTTCGCAGCCGCGAGCTCGTCACGGAGGCCCATGGCCTCCTCCTCGCGCTCCGCGGCCTCGCCGAGAACCCTGTGCAGCTCCGCCTTGGCCATGACGGCCTCCTCTGAGAACGCGCCGGCTCGCGTGGCCTGTGTTGCGAGGGCCTCCTGTGCCGCCTCTACGTCGGCCAGGGCTGAGCCGAGCTGCTCCTGAAGCTCCTCGATGCGGGCCTCGCGTTGCGAGATGGCGGCCGCGGCGGACTCAGCGTCCACGCTGCCGGCACGCAGCGCCTCGAGCTCTCCCTGCACATGATTGACCTCACGTGCATCAGTTGCAGTGCATGCATGACGGACCACGCGGCAGCTGCATGTGTGTAAATGATGCCTCCAGAGATGAATGTGCGGGGGTGAGGGGGATGTGATGTATGGAGCCATGGTAGCGACGGCAAGAGCTTTGGCGGCAGTCTGTCAATGGCACGATACTGCTTCACATGGCGACCCAGAATCGGGACAGTGTCGATAGAGTACAGCCGCGGCAGTCTGGGCCTCCTGTGCATACGCCGAACCAGCATATATCTTACGCACAGAGAAGTGACATTTACACACTGCAACAAAACACTGGCAACTTGGACGCCGCGATCGAGACGACTGTCTCAAGCACCATCCGCTGCCGAGTACCGGCCCATACGCCACTTCAAGTGGCCCACTTGTGATTTGTAACAGTGGGGGACCGAATACGCTATCAACCATGCATGGCAGGGCGCCTCGCAGCCTGCAGATTAGACATAGCGGAGGAGGAAGCGGAGATGCGCAGACGCTCACCTGCAGGCTGCTCAGCCGACCCTCCTGTTCGTCCGCCGCAGCCTTGGCAGCCTCCACCTCCGACTCGAGCGCCTGGACGCGCTGCTGGTGGCCCGCCGCTGCAGCCTTGTTGTCCTCCGCTGCCGCCTTGTGTTCCTCCACTGCCGCAACTGCCGTGGTACGCTGCCTCTCCAGGCTGTCAATCTCCGCCCGCAGCTCGGCCTCCAGCGCGGCGGCAGCTGCGACCTCACCAGCCGCATCTGCCCTCGCCTGCGCACGAGCAGCCTGCAGCCCCGCCTCGGCCTCTGCAGTCGCCACTCGAGCTGCCTCGGCCTCTGCACGCACGTCAGCCACCTCCCGCTGCATCGCCTCCAACCTCTCACCAGCTTCCGCAGCCTCCGCCGCGGCATCCTGTGCCCCCCGCTTCAGCACGGCCATCGCGATCTGAACATCCTCCACCTCCGCCCGCGCCACCGCAGCCGCCGCCGTTGCCTCCCGCTCCGCGTCCTCCTTCGCCCTCGCGAGCTCCGCCGCCGCCACCGCCGCATCCCGCGCCGCGGCCGCACGCGCACGGTCGCGCTCCTCCCCGGCCTCCGCCGCGGCCGCGCGCGCCTCTGCCGCCGCGAGCTCCGCGGCCGCGACCTCTGCGGTGAAGGCCGCGATGGCTGCGCCACCCTCGGCGCGGAGGCGCTCCATCTCGGCTTCCAGCTCCGCGGCGCGCCGCGCATGCGCCTCTGCGGCACCACGGAGGCCCTCCACCTCGGCCTCAAGCTCCGAGATCTCGGCGTCCTTCTGCGCCGCGGCGCCGGTCGCCGCACGCAGCTCCGCCAGGCCCGCCTCCAGCTCGACCACCTGCAGCTTGAACGCCCTGATCGGTCCCGGATGGCAGAGGTGGACTTGCGTCTGTGGACATGGCGATGTCAGCATGCACACATACACTCTGGTGCGCTCCAGATCTGATTGAAGTTGAACCACACCAAATCTGCAGCGCATGCATGACCGGGCACAAACTTGGTCTCGAATACTTGCGATTCTCGCTGGATTCTCTGGACAATGGATGTACGCATGCTTACGTCGATTTCAACATAGATATGATGACAATTATGGGACGCCAGTGCCAAACATCACCCGTATTGCCGAGGACTGGGCAGTAGCCATATACAACGATTCTGGGACGCAATGAGCCAGACCTGAGACGTATTGCCGTGGCCTGATGCGACCGCCAGCCGTGGCACGCACAGGCGGACAAACCCGTACCCGGGACGCCTTCTCCTCCACCGCCGCAAAGTTCCCCGCGATCTCCCGCTCCACGGTCTCAATCCGCGCCGCCTTCTCCGCTGACCGCGCTGTCACCGCCTCCACCTCCCGCTGCAGCGCCGCGATGCGGTCGCCGTCCACCGCGGCCGCCCCGGCCGCCACGCGCAGCGCCGCGGCCTCCGCGGCCGACGCGACCGCCGCCGCGCGCAGCGCCTCCACTTCCCCGGCCTGCGCGTCGAGCTGCTGCCGCAACTCTGCCTCCGCGGCGTCGCCGGCAGCCCGTGCCTCGGCAAGCTCCTCGCGCAGCGCTGCCGCGGCATCGGCGCCGGCGCGCGCGTGCACGAGCTGCTCCTGCAGCGCCGCCGCCGCCTCGTCACGGGCCTGCACTGCCACCTGTAGCTCCACCCGCTCCCGCTGCACCGCCGCAAGCTCCCTCTCCAGGTCCGAGATCTGGGCATCCTTCTCCCCGGCCGTTTCTTTCCCGGCTGCAGCAGCCGGCCCGTCCGCGAGCTGCTGCCGGAGGGCAATCACCTCGTCCTGCAGCCGCGCCTCTGCATCCTCCTTGCCCTTGCTGACGTCCGCGGCAAACTCGATGTCGGCGAGAGCCGCTCGAAGCTGCGTGCGGGAGGTCTCCACCTCGGCGCGTAGGGCGGTGTTGTCGCGCTCAAGGCCGGCCGCCTGCTGCTCCGCTGTCTCGAAGAGCTGCTGGCTCTCCGCCATCGCTGCGCAGAGGCCTGCAGCATGGGCAGCTGATCAGGGATACGGAAGGGTGTGTAATGGAAAGGGCCAGGTGCAGTACCAGGGGAACAGTGCAGCATGCATGGACGGTCAGTGATGCCTGAGGAGGAGGAGCCTGGGTAGGTGCATGATGCCAAGGGCGCCGTGCAGTGCTAGCGAGCCGTTGCAGCATGTGGGTGTGCACTGTGCATGAGACGGTCCATGTGTCTCAGGACACGATGAGGCAGCGCAGCGCATGTGGGTGTACACTGTGCATGAGACAATCCATGTGTGAAGGAAATACATGCTGCTCAGTACACGATGAGGCAGCGCATGTGTGAAGGAGATGTGCATGATGCCGGCTAGCAGAAAGGAGCCGTCACGTGCGGGCAAAGGGTTAGAAAGAGAGGGTGTGAATTGGACACAGACGTGGGAGGACCCAGTGTCGGCGGATGTGAGGTAGTGTGTTGTGGCTACGCAGGCAGCAGTCGTCTTGAAGATATTTTGAGTATGGCAGTTCTGGGTTCACACTTTGAACTTTGGCCTCCAGACTTGCCACGACGTCCGCGCTGGAACACGTCTCTCCACTGTCATGCGTGGTCACTGCTCCTGTTCCAAGTGGTGTGCCATCTTTGCCCTGAAAACACTGGAAACTTTGGTCCCCACTGCTTTCTGGCCTTTCGCTGAATGGGGCGGGAGATCATGTAGATGGATATCATTTCGCTCTGACACCCAGCGTATGGCCCGTAGGCATGCATTGTGACGCCATATGACAGGTAACATAGAATACCGCAGCAGCCACAGACCGTGTTGGTCAGAAAGGTCGCGATTCACTCTGGGTAGTGTCACGACATGTGTGTAGCGCGACACTGATCAGGGACCTCGAAGAGGTATGGTAGCACTAGCCAATGGGAAGGCTGATTGCACAGCAGATACTTGTTCTTCAGAGACAAGCCTGTTCAGCATGGATACATGATAAGCTCTAGGTCGGGGGCGAACTGAGGCTTGTCCAGACACAGTCACAGTCAACATACCTTGGCTTTGCTTCGCCGAGACCCTCTACCTGCTGTTGCCCTGTCAGTATCTCCCATATCTTTCCCATCATTGGCGCTTTTTGACTCAATCGAGGGCCTTGTTGGCTGCCTTTCTGCCTGCAGAAGCTGCACCTGCTGGTTCAGAGCTGACAGCTGATTAACCAGGGCCTCCTTCTCCTTCCTATGCATCTCAGCGTTTGCCTCCGCCACTGAAATTCGCACCTCCGCTGCTTTGATGTCGTACTCATTCGGACCATGTGTTGCAGCAGCGGGGTGTTGCTCGGGCTGAGGCACATCGGATGCTGGTGCCACAACATCGTCTCGGAGAGATGTTGCATCTATGTCAGGTTCAGGGGCACCTGCTGGACTGTTAGATTCCGCTGCAGGCTTGGCGCCGTTGCCGTTGCTGTTAGATTGCACCACTTCATTGCCATGGGCAGGTTGTGCAGGAGCTGTCGCGGAAGCAGTGGAAGCTTGTCCAGAATCCTGCACGAAGACACGTGCAAGTGAGTAAATACATATCTCGGGGACAAAACTGTTGGATGTCGAGGCCACGTGAATTGCAGTTCCACTGATGATACTTCCGCAGCGCACGCGAGGTCACAAGCGCACCTGCTTGGCAGTCTTGGATTTGTCCCGCTTTGCCTTCAGCGCCTTCAGCTACATGTTTTTGCTCTTGTGAGCGGAACGTGTTGACCGTACAATCATAAGATGCACCACTCCCGATGCGCACCTTCTCACGCCCACGCGCCATCAGTTCTTGTTGCCGTTGCGACGGCGATTTCTGGCTACCGACGGTCATAAACCCATATTCCTGTGCTCATTGCTTGCATAGCAAGACTGCGTGCCATTCGTTCAGTGACGCAATATGTGAGAGCTCGGTGTCAGAGTTGGATTGTGAAAGCGCTCCAGAAAACTTGGATTTGCATAATTCTGCTGTAGCACTTCCTACAGAAGCGTGCTGCTGGAGACGGGATCTTGGGTGACCATGGCCAGCGACATGCTGCATCACAGTTGGCTTCCATGGAGGCACGCGGTGAAATACATCAGATGGCCTCGCATGCCGCTTGGTTAACTGTTTGCCATTCGTGAATCCGGTTGTCTTTTGCAGTGACAACGCCAACACTTGTGAATGCCCCTCAGATGCTGCAGTCCGCGCTGGCCAGATCTGGTTCAGATGAAGCGTCAAGGTCTTCCACGCTGGTGTCGCTGTGTACCAGCCCGTCAGTATGCCATCCACACCACACTTTGAGTGCCTCGTAGGTTGTGGCACTGAAGGGCTAACGTGCTCCAGCCCTGTCTGTGACCAAACACTGCTGCCAGCATTGTTGACAACGTTAACGGTGCTAGTTCCAGCGTCCACGAAATAATGCCGTAACCAAGAGGTGCGAATGGCGATTGATGCAGCCTTTTCAGAAGTGTGACCATCGTGTTGAGGGCAAGCATATCGTTGTGATTCCCGGGTCGTGCCATGGCCCGGCACTAGAGCTGTAAATTTAACTTTTGGAAGCACGGTTTAACGTTAATTAACAAAGCTAAAGTAAAATAAAAGTAAAATACGGTCACAAAGCTTTACTTTAAACGTGTTTTAAAATGGTGCTTTGCCACTTTACCATTAAAGTTGTTAAATACGTCGAAGAGGCATTTGCTGCCAATTGCACGGCATAAACACGGCCCAGACATGTCCACAACCACCTACATGCATCTATTGCACGACCTACCAACTATCTGCATCGCCTGAACAACTTGACGACGATGGAGATGCTCCTAGGCTGTCAGAATCTGGGTCACATGTAACGGAACCCATGTTCTGCATCACCAACTCCTCCTCATCCACTTCATCGACAAATTCGAGCAGACTGTCGAAGCGTGGAGCTTCAACCACATCACCATCATGTTCGTTCAGAAGTCCTCCTGAACAAACATGATGGTGCCGTTGTTGAAGCTCCACGCTTCGACAGTCTGCTTGAATTTGTCGATGGAGGTGCACGTTCATCTTGGCGTACACTGTCATTGCAAGCGTCTTGTTCTTCATTGACCTTCGCTTGGCAGTCAAGTTGTCTCCAAATGAGTTCCACAGCCTCTCGACAGCTGTTGAGGAGGGCTTCGCAGACATCACTCTGATTGCAGCCTCTCTCAACAAACACTTTTCTGGGACTTGATGCATCCAAAAGGCGACAGGCGGCTCACCATCTACCCCAACCTGCTGCAATTTGCGGCTATCTATGTGCAAGTGCTTCAGAGTCTTAGTCTCATGCACACCAAGAAATGCTGTGAGAGCTCCCGACAGGAGAGCAGCCTTGATATCAGTGAGGGAAAAGACATGTTGCTTTCACGGCGTTGTTGAACAACAGTGTGCTTGTCTTTTGTCATGTCTAGAACTTACAGCTGCCAATTCAAACTGAGGTCTAGAGTTCGTGGTTCTTCAAGCATGAGCAAGTGCACAGCGGCACAGATAAGTACTAGGAGCCAACAGTAGCTACCTAGGTGACTAGCTGTGACTGAGCTTTATATAACGTGCTTTGCTAGAGCTGTTTGTCCTATGAGGATGGTCAAAGTCATCTACATACAGCCCTTTTGGGCTGCCATTTTAGCTTTAAAGCCCGGTTAAAATTAAAAAAAGTGTGAAAGTAAAATAAAAGTAAAAATACCCCCTTTAACGCCACTCACGCGTTTTAACGTTAAAATAGTTAACTAAAATAGCTTGTTAAAATTGATTAAAATGGGATTAAAATTAAATTTACAGCTCTACCCGGCACGCCCAGCGACGATTGCGAAGCCTGATACCGCCACTTCTACGTTGCCAGAAGACTCGACCGCCTTGTCTATCAACAAGTAGGCTAATTGATACGATATATGTCGTAGTGTCATGCTGTTGGAGTCCACCATCATGCTCACAATTTTGCACACTGCTCGCGTCGTGGTCATCAAGACATAATGCGCTCTTCCTGCGACACAGCGTGAACACTTATCATGTACCACACATTGTGGCTTTCCAGTGGCAGTTCAGGCGTGCAGTGGAGCACCTTATCAGCTGCTGCTTCGTACACAGGTTTGTCACAGCGCAGCACACCTCACTTCCAGGTGCCTGCTTGACTGTGTTCCTGCAAGCTGATCAATGTGACCAACATCCTTTATGTCTCTTATTGCCTGGCCGTGTTGCAGTCAAGCTTGGCCGGACGTAGTGCACTGCCCCATGCAGCTGTGTCCATGATCTTACAGAGGTACCATGACCACATGATTCAGCCGGACATTGCGCACGGTAGATGTATCGCCAATTACTTTTAAATTCAATTGATGACACAGCACTGGGCCGTCGGTTGTGCCTCGTGACGTTGTGTGCTCTGTGAGTTGTCTTCAGTTGCCGTCAACTACCCAGGCACCAGGTCACTGAACTTCGAGGTCTTCTTTTTTACACCGTTCCCAAGGCAGGATCAAATTGCAGTCGCAATGTTTGCGCCAAGCAACAACAAGTTCACCGCGGCAGACATCCTGCATGAACGACAAGACATACGCAATACCATGGCAAGCCCACATCACAGTCACGAAGACTAGCTGCTACACGATTACACGACGGTCACACGATAACACACACACTGACTGAAACGACTCAGTCCAACGCCATCTCCACCTCGACCACATCTCGGCCCGAAGCAGTCGCAGATGCAGGACGAGCCACCGGCGAAGCGCCGCCTGTCAGGGGGCTGAGCGGCCGGGGGTAGCAGGGCAGAGCCTCTCCATTGTGCACACACACCCCCTCACAGGAGCTACCCGCACACGAGATCAGCTGGCATTGGGGGCAGGGAGGGTACTTGTGAGCCGCTCCGCCGCTACCCCGAGACGTGCCCGTGCCTTGTAGCCTGCGGGTAGCTCTGCCCCCTGCTGCCAGCTGCGCGGACGCCTCCAGGTTGGCAGCCGCTGCGTCAGAGTCGGTGTCAAGTGGGGAGAGGTCAAGGAGGTGGTGCATCCCATGGGATCGCCTGCGGGGCGCAGAGGCAGCCGCAGCCGCTGGGGTCGCGGCGTTGACCAGGAGGAGGAGGAGGAGCGTGAGAAGGGCGGTCAATGGCAGGCGGGTGAGATCTCGAGGCATTGACAAGCGCGTGAGCGGTTGACATCTGGAGGTCTGATGCAGCATCTGCCTTGTCCTGCTGCGGGGGGTGTGCTGTCCTGTCATAGGCGTGTGAGCCGTGGGCGGCACCGATACTGTTGCTGGTTTGGAGCAGAAGTTGTGGGCGGGAGGGGTGTGTGGACAATGACGCCAGCCCCTGCTATGCGGATGTCTGAAGGACGGGCGTGTTGACTGTGGTGAAGATGCTTGCAGTGGAGACGCTCTCCACTGGTCTAGGCTTGCAGATCCTGCATCACACACAGATGTTGAGGTTGGGGCAGACAAAGAAGCTGCCTGTGCCACGCCTGTTACAAGGCCAAAGTTGGGCAGACAAACACATGTGCACAGTAAATCAAAGTGAATCTGCATAAACTTGGCCGGTGGCACTTAAGGCAGTGTCATCATGGTGAGCAAGTGCAGTGCAGTGCAGGCATGCGCGCCTGAAACAATGCCCGGGGATGATCTGCAATGAGACCTGTGATGGGTCATAATTTATGGCTGCTCCGTGCACAAGAAGGCGCGGGTGATCAAGGACGCTGTGTCGTCTAGGCAGCTGGCAGGTTGCACGTTATTTTCAGTTGAGGATGCACAGGCAGGCAGGTACTCCGACTGGGCAGAATCATAATCCTGGCAGGCAGATCGAGGAGGACAGGCGACGGCAGTCTTCAAGAATAACATGTTTATATTATCTTTCATTGAACTCATGTCGGACTCAGACGCAGTACCGAGTGCCCTCGCGGTGCGCCAGAGGAAATCCCCACGAGTGCTCCCATTAAAAACGACACGTCCGGCTCTGGCGAAACGATCAGGAGGGCCAGCCCAGAGTTTACAATGAGCCCTCAGCAACATGAAGTTATTCTGCAGCGCAAAGACTGCTATGCACCGCGGGCGTGTGGGTCTACAGAGGTGAACGGTTGCATGGCACAGCGCTGAATGTGGCGCACCGCGACCGGCAAGGCTTCACAATGCAAGGCACCAGCCCATGCTGATATGGATGTCGGAGCTACGATGTTGAAGCGCCGTTGCCTTCGTCCTGTTGCGGATCCTCGCCTGAGCACTGCCCTCGACTCAGATGCCGTGTCCTCGGGTACAGCGGTAGCACGTCGCAGGCTAGTCTACAATTATATATTGTAAAACCACTAACAATGACATTCAGTTATCGAGAATGCGCGATGGGCCGCAGTGGAGGAGTAGCGGTCGCGTTGGGCTGTGGCTGGACTGCTCGTGCGAGTAACAGGCCGTCCCAAGATGGAGATACGAACGTGGAACAAAGCCTCGCTGTAGACGGGGCCGCTTGTGCTGTATCACATTTGGCAGTTCTCCATCAAGTGGCTTGTATGCAAGCTAACGCCTGGCACGGAAGTTACAGGAAGCCCCGCCAGACGGTCCCCATTCATGATGAGCCCATCACAGGACAGGAATAAGGGGACAAGCTCGCCAAAGTGACGATCGTGTGATCGGTGTGTATTCACTAGGCTTGCAAGCTCGTCAGATCTCTGCGCTCTCATGACCAAACATGTTAAATCCACGTGTGGCCATGATGCGGACACGATGATCGGGGCGCATCACGATCACGCACGATGATGGCATGCATGATGGATGCATGTGCACATGGACACGTGACTGCGACACCCAGTGTACACCCCTATCAAAAGCGCAACTCCAAGCCTCTGAAGTAGATGTGGGAATGCGATGAGTCTTCGTGTCTCAGATTTCAAATTCTCACATTTGTATGCATGTGTAGTCATGATGTACTGCGCAGGCGCATGTGCAGTGAGCTCGCATCAACGCCGTCTCGCCTTGATCACACAGCCTGCCACTTGTACATTGCACATGTAGAGTGACGCCCTAATGAGTCAGCTTCGTAGCTGCCGACTCTACATCTCATGAACTCTGCACACCCACGCCGCGCGCCGCGCGTGGGATTGGGAACTGCATGCTGTGCACAGCACGCCCCGTGACGCAAGCGAGGACGACCTCCCAAGCCTGGGCGGGGCGCAATCGCAAGGTGGGAGGCCAAGCTGTTTCGCCCTTCAACAGTACATTTAGAAACCGCATGCATGCGGAAATGCGCACGTCCGCCGCACATACAGAAGCCGTGGCAGCCCTGCAGGGCCCTACAAGGACCAAACAGGCAGGTAGCGCTGCCGAAACCGCGCGCGCGCATGACAAGGACTGGAGCTCCGCAGACGCAAGCCGGCCACCGTCAAACCCTGCCGGTCATCACCCACCTCTAGACGCTGGTGTCCATCAGCACCGCCTCACACTCCAGCACCCCCACACATAAGCACCCACCCAGGGGAGGGGATAAGAGTGTGGGGCGGTAGGGGCCGGGAGCCGGGGGCCGGGGGGCGGGGGGCTGGGGGCTGCCATGGGGGCTGGGGTCCCCGACTCAATGTGTATGCACGTGCCCACTGGGCAATGGTGGCCGGCCGGATCCTTGAGGTGCACGGTCGCGATGCGTGCCTTGCCACCAAGGCCGCGCGTGCGCCGGGGTTTGCCGGTAATTATAAGTGCGGGTGTATATGTTCCCATGTATGGGTATCTTGTGTGTGCAAGTGTGTTGGCGTGGCAGGTAGGTAGCCGGTGGCGTGACACACAGGCCAGCAGTGCCCAGCGATCGCTCGTGATTGCACACGCGCGCGGCGACTCCGGCAGAGCCCTAGTACGCGGAATATGCAACGTCCGCTTAACAAACAACGTCCTGAGGCTGGCGCGCGCTCGTCCCACAGCTGTGGTCCGACCGGCACCGGGCCAGTGCCCTACATACGTGATCGAACTGATCGCATCTTAGGCCCATGGCCTAGAAGACTGCATGTGCTGCGCAGGACAGAAGAGCTCTTCTTCTCCCTGGGGAACGGGCGTAAGCATACATATGCGATATAGCACAAGTCCTCACGAGCTCGAGATGCGTGCCTGGTGGTGGAGGAATGCATGCAGCTACAGAAAAGTGGATGGATCCCAAACATCCCATCACAGGACTCGCTCTCGCATCAGCTTTCGAGCACACAGCTAGCTGTGCGCTGGCTATGCTGCAGCTGCGCCACCGGTGCGGGTACCCGGCGGCGCTACCCGCACGCACCTCTCAGTTCCAGCAGGAATTCCTGTTGAAACTGGGGCTGGGAATTGAGGATTGGTTGTGCAAAGGCATCAGATGTGATGACGAGGACTACAGGCTGATGAACGCTGCAGGCTATGAACTGCCTTCACCCCCCCAGGCATTGGCGGGTGCATTTGATTCCGTTGTGTGAAGTCTTTCTGTGCATGCGTTCGCGTCCCGAATTCCACATTCCGAATGGCGCCGTGTTCCGGCGAGGAAGCCGAATCCAACATCGCACGGTGACGAAACATCGCTGAAAATTTCCGGCAACGGATCCGAGAAGATGCGGTTTGCGGAAGCGGATCTGCATGCCACGAATTGCGTCTCGCGGACGAGATACAGCCCGACCAAGCAAATTTGCAACACCCCGGGCGATAGATGCCGCCCCGCGCAGCACGTATGTGTGCACATCTCTACAGCATGCAGCTTGACATTGTCGCAGTTTGATAATTGTTTACATCGCGGAGTTGCGAGTTGGCGGGCCTCTTAATTTACAGAGCCTGCGCTAGCTTGCTGTTTTCCTTCTGCGCAGCCCCGTCGCGACATCATACCGCCGTGGATCATCGCGCAGAACACCCCAGGATATCTCTGAACAGCTGTACAGGGTGGGTGCTGCTAGCTAGGGAAGGGTGTGATTAAAAACACCGCGCAAGATCTCTCTCGACACGGCACCTGGCGCTGTGCCCTTTGCCGCCCTTGGGACAGTTACCTCATTGCGATACGTCACATTTAGGGAAAAGGGCATGCTATAGAGCCTATTTTGCGCCTACGCTACTGGCTGTCCCTACCTCTTTCCGCGGCGTCTTCAACTTCGGGGTGCTTGCCTCACGGACAGTCCGTGTGTAGCTACCTCCGTGGAGAATAGCTGACAGGTAAAGTTCTGGATAATTCTGTTGCCGAATGTGCTCGTGTGGTCGGGCAGAGGTGCACTGCCGACGTGCATCGTATCGTGTTCTCCGTCACGAACGTTGGACTCATGACAAATCGTTCTCCAACGGGGACACAGCGTAACACTGCCACAATTTCCACACAGGTAGCAAATAATGCACTGCTTTAGGTCCTGCAAGCAGAATTGACTGTCTGCTGCGTGATATTGCATAGCGTGCCAGTGCAATGGTGCAGCCTTCCCCGAAATAAGCTTTCATCCAACGCTACCTGCCGTTCCGGCCCTCCTGAATGTAGTAGATGTCATAATGACGCGCTTACTCTTGTTTCATTTTCGGAGTGCGTTGCCCTACGGCCTGAGCCGTGTGCAGATGCATTGGATGGGTTACCAGGAGCATCCAGGTGGCCACCCACGTCTAGAACGCTCTGCAGTCTTCATTACAGTGGCAGCCAGAGCCGTGAACGCTCGTGACACAGACTCGTCAATGGATTGAACATTAGTTTTGGCTTTCAGGTGCCACAGGGCAGCCCAAGCAAGCTAGCAACCTTGTTTCCTACCTGCCTCCATCAAATTCACACTGTTCGGTTCATCTCCAGAGTAACTGATATCGGTACTCATGACCGTGAAATTCATACTGCTGCTTTGCTGGCTCTTGTGTTTCACACAGAGACACTTCTCCCTGCAACAAATCAATGCACTGCATGTGTTGCAAGGATCAACGGGGGCCGCACGAGACCAACAAGCAGTCACCGCATGGACACAACCACCAAAACCGGTCTAAGGCACCAACTTACACTGCATGCTGCTGCTGATGTTTGCCTGCGTAGTCATAAACCCGGTGCATCCTGAAATGCCTACTGGAGCACACTAGATGCATGCCAGATTCGCACACACACTTGACCTCGTGAAGCGTCCATCTGCTTGCCAGAACTTCTGCGCACAGCTGTGCCAGAACTTCTGCGCACAGTGCTACAGCCCAGTGACGCAGCTTTGCGCAGCTCTGTGCGTGGGTGTGCGGTTCCACTGGTGTCTGTATCTGTTGCCCACTGGTCATTGCCCGCGGCGCTACCTGCCTTTCTTGCTTTGTCCTTGTAACACAGTGACGCAGGTTTGCATGGAGCATGGAGGTCTATGTGGGGGCATGAATGCATGTACACTAGATGCCGTGCAGTTGACATTAGATCCAATGACACCCTTTTTTCTTTTTTCTTTTGGATGTGAACTTGCTGTGGGTCAGGTGTGTGTATGCAGTGTCGTGTTCAATATGGTGTTGTATATGCTGACAGGGGACGCTGTGCCTGCATCTTAGTCAGGGAAGGCCATGTGGCAGGCCATGTGTGTTACAAACATCAAGTCGTGGTGCTACCAAGCTCCACGGGGCCGCCAGGGCATCAAACAAAAAACACAACAACGCACAAGCACACCAAAGCCACCGATCGCAGCGGACGCCGGCCGACGCCGCACTCGACCACGGCTTCCGAGCACAGCAAGATGACCCCACCAGTGCTCTACAGTGCCCTTTTTCCCGGGAGGCATTCCCGCTGGATTTTCTGAATTCTAGCAGTACCGCACCGCTGAGGGACAGCTTCCAGCGGGATGCGGTCGCTTTCTCTAGAGAATGTTGGCTTTGAAGGCTCGTTTTCAGCGACGAAAACCGCCGGTTTTTGAAAATCCTGGCGGTGTTGTCAGAAAACTATTGTGTATTTTAGCGGGAAAACCGCCGGGTTGTAGAGCACTTGGCCCCACACCAACGCCGACCGCGCATCTGCACACGCACCCACACGCACCCACACCCCTACACCTGTTAATGTTTTATAGAAACCCAGCCGGAGAGGCCGGCAGCACCGCCGGGCAAAAACAGAGCACCTGTTCACGTGTATCTTCAGGTGATGGTCGTCGACAGTTGAGGCTTGAGCCTGTGACCACCGATGCCAGCCTGGAGGCTGCCAGAAAGCTGCCTGACCGTAGCCTGACGATCCCCCTAGGCTGACATAACTCCAGGCCACAAGGACTGAGCCCAGTTTCACACCGCGCTTGGTCTCCCATGGTCATTGCACCCATGATCACATGTATTTATGTACCGTTCGATTCAGTACGGTCGATAATGTAGTTTCGCCCCCCGTTTGTGGCCAAGGGATCCAGGATGCACATGGCCTTGCACACCCACGTAGAGGGCCACGGCGCCAGTGGATCGGCAGACTTACTAGTGTGCTCAGAATATGCCTCAGAATTGTCGGCATTCCCACAATTACGGAGGATAGAGTGCAAATTCATCGATGACGCGCTGATCATGCTGCACTGCCGCTGCACTGCAACCGCAATCACTATGCAATCGCAATCACTATGCAATCGCAATCGCAATGGCCATGTTTGAGCTGCTGTGCCCTCATCCGCTGGTGACTGGTGGCGGTGGAGGCCTCTTCTTGTGCACGGGGACCACCGGTGCTGCCCGCCTTCCCAACTTTGTCCTTATGACACACGGCCGCACTGCCGCACATGCATGCACATCATGCGTGCTCCGCGCATGCGCGGCATGATCTGGGGACACTACATCACAGTTGTCATTGCTTTCACAGTCATCCGAGATCGTGCATTGCACCGCACCTCGCCGATGAAGTGCTGAGCTGTCACTGCGCCAGCGTGGCTACCTGTGGCCCGGCCGACATGCAACACGTGTGAACACTGCTCCGGCATGCGCAAGGCGCGCTTGGAACAACTCGTCACAGACCTCAAAGATTGTTCCTTTGAGTTTCTGCCCAAGAGGCCTTGTAGTGCGGATGTGGCAATTGACTGGGGGTTTCTATCACCCCGCCTGGCACAGAGGCTCGAGCTCGCCGGCCCCGCGGGCTGACTTGCACAAACAAACACAGTGTACAGCCGCAGCTTCACACAGTTGATGCATGCATGATGCCATGTTCGGCCGATCCGGTCAGCAGTACACCACGATCACTCCGGTCAGCAATACACCACGATCACTCACATGGCGGTGTGGTGTGCAGGTGCCAGGCAGCCAGAAATATTCCCGTCTCCCCACACCCGCCCCTGTACATCACCACACGCCAGCTCAGCAAAGTCGGCCACAGTACCAAGAATGCAGACACCCAGCCCCGCACAGGCTGTGCGCCGGGCTTTCAGCCCAACCCACGTCCTCTCAGCGGCCACGCTCATCCTCGCTGTCGCACTCCTATCCACCTCTGTCCTCTTTAAAAGCCCCCTGTGGCCACTCGAGGACCCCCATCACTCCTTCTCCCGTCTGTTCCCTCCGCGTCCCTCCCTGGGGTCCCCAGCCACAACGGGCCGCAACAGCCTGCTGCAGGCCTTCAGCTTCGGCAGCTCCGGGGGGGCCGACGGTGTGGCTGGAGGGTCACGGAGTCTTCTCCATGGCACCGTGCCGCCAGAGACATATCCCCCATGCCCCAGCTGCGAGCTGATCGCCCCGGTCGGCAACTGGTGGTTCGGCCACTGCCGCCGCGGCGGATCGATCCTCAACTGCCGCCGCCGCAAGGCCGGCACAACCCCCCCCTCCGCCCCGGGCCCCCCCGAATTCGACCAAAATCTCACCACCACCGCCCCCTTCGTCGCCTGCCTCTCCGACGCGGACTGCGCGCTCCCTTTCTCCGGATTTGTCCCGGTGAACCGTAGCATCCCACTCAACACGACCGGCCTGCTCAACGCGGAATGTGCACTACCGGAGCCGCCTGCGGACGCGCCGCCCGCGGCGTTCGCGGACGTCCCCGGCATCTGCCTGTGCAAGTATCTATCGTTTGAGGCCACAATTGATATCGTGGAGCTTGCGGTGCTGTCGCAGCTCGGGGAGGAGCTCCCTGCGCCCCTCCTCGCGGAGCTGAACGCCGGGCTGGACGTCGGCTTTTGTTTTCAGCGCACGCCGGAGGGCGTCGACCTGTCTGCGACACACCCCGTGCACCCGTTCTTTGTGCTCGGGGATGAGGTCGAGCTGGGCCTAGAGGGCGGCGACAGTGGCGGTGGCGGCGGCGGTGGAGTAGTTGATCCGGAGGATTTCGCACCTGGCACGGTCGTCGACGTTTCGATCGTTGACGGCATATTTGACAGCTACGATGGCTACGGAGAACTGGAAGGGGACGACTCTGATGGCGGAGATGTTGAAGCTGTGAGTCCGGTGGTAGAGGATGTGATTGAGTTGGATATGATGTCGGTGGATGGTGCGGCAGGGCCGGCGCGGCCGGCGGCGGCGGAGTCAGCAGGAGAGGCTACTGCCGCAGATGCCAGCGCGCCCTCGGGCGCAGGTGCTGGCGGCGATAGCTCGGCGGGAGCGGGTGCTCAGGCTCCAACAGTGGCCACGAATCCCTCAGCATAGGGGTCCTTGTCAGCTGCGGACATGCATGGCGGTGGGGTGGCGGCGCGGTGGCCGGGGGTGCTCAAGCCCTCGCCACCGGCGGCAATGGTGAATGTCACGGCATATGATAGACCATCGGCTGTGGCCATGCATGCCTGTAGCTCCCCCCGGGGGGGGGGGGGGGAGGGGGGGGGGGGGAGGGGTACATGCGTACATGGTTTGCGGGGGGGGGGGGGGGGGGGGGGCTGCTATGCACCCAAATCGCCATGTGGCAGTGGTTTGAACGTAATGTGCTGGGAGCGTTGAGTCTATCTGTTGTTGGCCTGTTTACTCACGGCACGTCCTTTCCCAGACCGAGGCAGGCCGCAGTGGCTGTCTGTGTGCGGACATGCATACATGCGCGCAAGCTGTGATGAGCTGCGTGTTGGTGAGCTGCAGGCTGTGGCGGCTGTGGCAGGCTGCCTGGTGAGCTGCAGGCTGTGGAGAGCTGCGGCAAGGGGGAGGCCGCTTACGGGTTTTGGTCGGTGTCGGAGTAAACAGTATGCACGAGCAGTAGCACACTGACAATTGCATCACAGCTTCCGGATGCTTGCACTCGGCGGGGGGCGGGTGCTGCCCTACTACTAGGGCGGCATGGCAGGATGCATGCATATCGGCCAGAGCAGGCTTGAGAGGTGGCTAGAGCGGTTGCGCTCATGCCTAGTGTGGTCAAGTCGATGGCTACAAGGGAGATGGCTGCGGAATGATGATCTCTCCATGTGCCTTTGGGCATGTGAGCACAAAGCTGCGGGCGGCACGTGCCTCCAGTGCACTTGGCTGGAGTAGCAGTGGCTAGGCTAAGCACGAGCCGCAGTGGCTAGGCTAAGCACGAGCCGCAGTGGCAACACGTAGAGCTCACGACAGAGGTGTGCAATGTATCGTGTGTGCTCCTGTGTGCTACCATTGCTGCAATAGTGACGACTGCCGCAATAATAATGGTCGGGGTGAGCTCATTTTGAAAAGAGCTGTGATAATGCTGCAAATTGAAAGTATTGGATGTTGTGAGCATTTGTGTTTGTGTGTGCGTGTTGATTCGGTGTTTGGCCACGTGCACGATGATCCAGCAGCTACTTTGCTCAGAAGCCCTCAGCAGTACAATTGATTCAATGTGCTTTACATGATGATTTTCTAGAAAAGCTGAGCCGACTCCTGTAGAGAAAATGGCAACTCCGAATTAACGGGCCTCCGTATGTATTCATCTTTCCGGGCAATCGGCCGGCCACAGATCCAAGATCTTCTAGAACCACTCGCATGTACGCCGGAAGAACTGCTTTAGAGCAATGCAGCACACGGTTCCAGCATCTCTATTGAGTGCAGGTTCAAAATTATCCACTGTGTGATACGGGATGACCCCAACCACCCCGACCCGGACGTCTGACGTAACATTTTGCCCCGTGATCGCCACTGCTACGTGCCTCCACCACATTGCAGCGCACAAATACACAGCCAAACTACAGGGCTTCGGGGTTTTGGGGTTTGTCTTCTCCCGTTCACTCTTTTGTAAACTATACCCAAACTACAACACACAAGCACGTGCACGTTCGAACAGAGTTATCAATATCGATCTGCAGAGTCATCAATATCGACACAATTAACGTTGGAGCCTCAGCAGAGAAGCACTCAGCAAAACACCGTCTGTGCCACGATCGCAATCACGATCGGATCCGTGTGGTGCATCTGCGTCTGCACATATGTTGTCAGTTCAGTACCGCGCAGATTCGAATCCCTGCTCTCGACAGGCAGCAGCGCCCGGGAACTCCTCTTCAGCATCGCCTCGCTGACCTTTGACACGCTCCTAATCCACAGTCTCATCTCCACGGGCAACTGCCTACAGCAGAGCGAGTTTTCGGGCCCTGACGGCGAGCCACGGACTCCCTGCTTCGTCCGGGGGGACGGCCCATACCTGAGTGTCGGCACAGGCCCCACCGGCATGGAGCCCACCTTCACTATCATCACTGATCCTTCACAGTATACCTATGGTGCTGTTGTTGCGGACGCTTACGTCGATGGGCTGGACCGTGAGCCTCCTAGGCCTGGACCGTGAGCCCGTCGTTCCGAGGCCAATATTAATCTACCGCGGCCCTGCGTGTGTTCTCCGCAAGCGTCAGTGTGCAGGCTCTGCCCCGGGCCTTGAGTTCGCAAGGGCGTGCTGCGATGGTAATTACTTCAGTGTGTGCCACGATGCCGACTTTGCACAATGCCAGATGGGAGACGGAGTACGGAGGCCTCCCAGACCGGTCCTGGGAGGGAGTAGTTTTGCCGCCTGGGACGCCACATGCATCCTATGATGCCGAGCTCCAGGTGGCTGCCCGGCCTTCGTCTGATTTTCGACAGGATTCTTCGACAGGGAATGAACTCACCTTTCTGGTTTCGAGCTGCCGCTGGCAGGCTAGCTTTTGTGCCTCAGCCACGGGCCTGCTCAGACAGCAAGGCCATGTCTGTAACCGCGATGTGTTGACACCGTTGCAGTTGCGCGCCTTTATCTCCTCCTCTCCTGCCTTCTGTGCTGCTTGCCTAGCCCCAGCTGTACCGCGTGCGCCCTGGGGCTAGTTGAGTTGTGACAGGGCGCTCGCTGCGAAAGCTAGTGGCCAACGAGCGGCAAGACCGCCACATCGAATGTTACAACTCGAAGGATGTGTACAAGGTCGCAGGCAGGACCCGGGTCGCAGGAAACACGTGCAGCACAAGGAATGAGAGGAGTCGGAATGCGTCTACCACACAGTAGCTCAGATCTAGAGATGTCGTTGCGGAGCCTGGTGGGGCACCTAGGTAGACGCAGGCCTGCGTCTGTAGGTCTAGAGTCATGCACACATCGAGTCATAATAGGAAGGGCCAAACCGAATGGGTGACTGGCATTCTTGATGAACTTCCATCCAAGGGATGCACTAGAAGCCCTGATGTAGGGCATGACTCGTGAAGGTACATACGCAGGAAGGAAGAACAGGGAAGATGTGCATGGTTTGTCTCGTAGGCTGCCTGCAACGAGTTGAGAACACGTACTGAAACAGTGACAGCTTGACAGATAGAGGTTACCACGATGGTGTATGCATGCTAAATACCGCCGCATCTCTGGTGTACGACTGCAACAGCGCTATAGCTGGCCTTGCCCCACGTACTGCTGCATTGCTATCACATACTGTACAGGAAATTTCTGTCAAAACACCCTGTGATAACAAATCACTGCACGCGCTGAAAAACACCCCGAAATCCTGAACTTCACAGCCCGAGGCACACGCATGTACTCCAGCAAACTCTGGGCCTCTGCTCGCTCTCACGCAGTATACGGCACAGTGGCGAGGCACTTGTACGATCAATGTACAACGAACTGCCGCATGGATGCCCCCGGCTTGTGTTGGGTGCCAGCCCAGACATCCATACATCATACCATGCAGCACCGAGATAATGAAAGGTAGCAGTGCGAATACATGGCATTGCCTTCAGCAAACTCTTGGTCAGGCAAGAAATCCCACACGCGGGGCCTCAAGCAAGGCATCTGGAAATACACATCGACAATATAGTCTACATAGGCACCTACACAACGGCATCATGGGGCGTCCCACATGGCAGAATGGACCCCTCCCAGCCCGCGATGCCCGGCACGCCCCCCAGGCGGCACTGCGCAAAGTCGTTGCTGCGGCGCACGCACTGGTACGTCTCATCACAGCACGCCCTCGCAAGCTCCAGCTCCGGCGTGGAGCCAGCGCACTGACGGTTGTTGCGCACACAGGCGGAGTCGACGGGGCACGGGCCGGGGGGGTCGTCCCCGTCAACATACGCGTCTGCAACGACAACGCCGTAGGCGTACTGGGACTCATCCGTGACGATCGTGAAGTTAGCATCCGTCGCGTTGAGGTCTGTGTCAAGAATCGGGTATGGGCCGTCCCCTGGGACGAAGAAGGGCGTCCGCGGCTCGCCGTCTGGTCCCGGCGGGAAGTCGCCGCGCTGCAGGCAGTTGCCGGTGGAGATGAGGCTAGAAAGCGGGGAGCTGTCGATGATGAGGGAGTCGAAGCTGAGGAGGATGTCACGGGCGGTGCTGCAGGTGGAGAGGAGGTCGCGCACGCCGGGCGAGGCCGCGGCGGCGACGTATGTGCACACGCAGATGCCGGGGAAGTCTGTGAAGTTCCCGGAGGGGTCATTCACGAGCTCTGGGCGCTGGCAGCGACCCGCGAGCTCGCTTCCAGAGCTCAGGGGGGTGGAGCTGTTTACGACGGCAAAGTTCGTGGCTGGGAGCGAGCAGTCGGAGTCCGACAGGCAGGCGACGAAGGGTGCAGTGGCTGTGAGGTTTGGCTCAAAGGGTGGGAACTCCGGGCTGGGAGGAGGCGGGCTGGGTATGCCGCTGCGGAATGCTGGTTGCTGTTCTGCAGCGGGGGTGATGTTGCCCAGCTCATCTCGGGATGAAGGAGCGTCGATGACGTTCCGGGCGCTGCCCTTCCGCTTCCAGCAGTTGTGCCGTCTCCCCTGCTTCCTGCAGTGGCCGAACCACCAGTTTGAGTTCCCGGTGGGATGAAAGAGCTTGCAATTGGAGCACTTTGGAAGATTGCCGTGGCTGCCAGAGTGCAGCAGGTGCCGGGCGATGGAGCCCAGATCGAGAGAGTCAGTGCTGAATGCAGCTCTCACGTTGCCCCCACCACCAGCCTCGACACTGGTCTCGTCACCAGTGCCCAGCACAGCAGTCGCATTTGTAATGGAGGAGGAGTGTGCCACGAGGGCAGTCACAAGCAGCATCAGGTGGCCTGCGCTGCGTGCCTGATGCATCAGCAGGCCACGAGGCGCTGGTAGCCACGACCGGATGTTGCTGGCCATGCTGACAGCCGTTTGAGGGCCAAGGCAAGAGCTGTCGTGCGTCTAACCTGGACCTCTGCCTGCATGTTTGACCTTGCTTCAGGTGGTGCTGCAGCTTCATGAGGTTCATGCTCAGGTGAAGGGTGCTTCGATACTGATGCGCTTGTATGTTCCATGGTGGTTTGAGGCATGAACCTGTGCCCTCAGGGCACAGGCTGTGCCCGACTTGAAAGTCGACATGAAGATGCATGCATCATGATTGCTGTGCTTGCTGTGCGTCAGTGCATCAGGTACCGAATGCAAAGCAAACATTCGAATGCCTGATCAGGCAAGTAAAAAAAACAAAAGTATGTCCGCATCCACCAGCAATCATGCATCCAGATCTTTGTTTGGTTTTTGACGGATATCCACTGGGACGTCCTTGGATCCACCGAACCTGGGCTGTCCCAGCTGCACGACAGATGCCGCGCAGCAGCCTGCTGTGTCTGCTCTACTTCTGAGTAGTATAGCAGACACTGGTGAACTTCGAGTGAATGAACTACCAACATCTGGCCAGTTGCATGCAGTGTCACAACAATCGTGGCAATGAGGTGGCGAGTGGCATACAGTGTTACAAGGACAAAGCGAGAAAGGCAGGAAGCACCTTGCAATTGGGCAACGCCACCAGGGGAACCACACACACACAGGATCATCGAGCTGGACAGTGGCTACAGTGTGACAATCACAGTCACATGATGGTGTATGGGTAAGTTTGAAGCTGTCAGTTTGTCAGTTTGTGTAGGATGATGTCAAATACTGACAGTACATTTTCAATCTCTATAGAGCTCTATTGTTAAATAGAATAACAGTCACACTTGTGCACATTTTTTCAACTGCTCAGCCTGTGTAAAGGATCTCAGCCTGCTCACCCCCCTGTGATGCCTGTCTACGGTTCTGCTTGCAATCAATTACCAACACATATGCTGCACCACGACTGCTTGCAATGATGCGCCAGACATGCATATGGTGCGCCAGACGTCTGGCACCTTTCCCATCCGCACACGAGGTATGCTTCATGATCAGCAGAAACCACACGACTATTAATATTATTGGCCGTATGGTGGACGTGGACGTACCTGGCCTGGTCGGTCACTGTTGTCAAGCCCGACACGACGAGCAGCACAATGCGCAATGCAGCAGCAGCAGAGTCTGCTTTGAGAAGCGCGCCGCAGCTCAGTCACGGGAGGATGTTACAAAAGAGTGTACGACGGGCTGTGGCGATCCTTCGACTCGCGGGATGCCCCTGTGCACACAGCCGTGGTCCTTCGAATTGGCTGAAGTGTTGCGCAGTTGCAATCGTACAGGCCGCCTGTGCAGAATGCGTACTGAAGCAGTGTGGCTGCTGTTGCGGACCCACGTCGACGAATGACCTGCTTTTGACGTTGCAGCAGGCCTAGCTATAGGCACCTCCGGGATCTGTCGCGACATCGATCGATGGATATATGTTCCAGCTATTTCGACAGGCGGATATCGCGAACTGTGCCGCAGTGTGCATGGTGCCTTCGCCATCTGATCAGATCATGACGTGCATGTGCAAGATTGTTCACAGAGACAACACAGAAAGACAAGGAGGCGTCATAGCTTTCACTTCACGCAAATGTATGAACGGCTAGCAGCACAAGTCTACAGCAATGCGCATATCCCTCATGCTAAAACTTCAAGCGGATGTACATCCGATGCACGCAGGGGCCTCTATCTCGAGATATGAGCAGGCATGGCCAGACAAGCGGCGCAGGCTTGCGTGGTGCGGCTGCGTCCACGAATTGCTACCAGCGTGCGCCGCGTGTGACAGGAGCAGATGCGGCGAGCCGGACAGCACCGCGACAATCAGCGAAAATCGCGAGAGATTTCTATCGACGGGTGTGTACATGCGATCCTGCAAGGTTTTAGGCCGGCGGGCTACACAGCGAGCACTGCGAAGGGCCGCCCTCAGCGTGGCGGGGAGCTGCGAACTGTCGCGTCCGTGCCGCAGGCATGCTGAACCACAGACCTCGCGATGCGAATCGGCATGCTATCTCCTCTCGAGATACAGAAGAGCGAACGGGCATAGACAAACACAGCAAAGCAATCTCTTCCGAAACAACGCGTTTGCACATGGCTTTGGCCTGCCCAACATGTGAACACGCTATAGTGTGTTTGTATGTTAACAAATTTGTAGCGCGCGCATATGATTCCCCTTAGCTCAGGAGAATTTCCATGCAAACTGTGCAGCAGATTCGCTGTAGAGCATCATGATGATGCAAGTCACGTGCATGTTGGGGGGTTATATGCTAGGGGGGGGGGGGGGGGGGGGGGGGGAGCCTCCCCGGGCTGGGGGTTGTTGTTGCGGTCTCGCTGTTTGTTTGCTGGGCGGCCTTGGCTGCTTGTGTTTCCGGGGATCGTGCGCCTGGCTGGTGGGCGGGGTTCGGGTGGGGGTGGGCGTGTGGGCGTGGGCGTGTGTGTGGCTGTGTGGCTGTGTCCGGCGCGGGTGCTGCCGTTGCGTGGGTGTTTTGGTGTGCGCTTCGTGTGGCTTGCTGCGTGGTGTGCGGTTCCCCTGGTTCTTGCTTGCGGTGCGACCTGCCTCGCTTGCTTTGTCCTTGTAACACATGCATGTTGGTGGCTGCCTGCTGCATAACGTTACATGCTGATTTGCCCTGATCTTGCCATCATGCCATGACATGATGACATGCTACATATAAGGTAAACTGTAAACAATTGCTATAGCACACTTACCACCGAATCTCCAGTACGGCTGCAAAAGCTGGCCTTGTCCCACCCACTGCTGCAGTGCTAGCACAGCTGTGCTATGATGTACAGAACACTGTTCTGGCAGTTCAGTCCTGCCGGAGACAGAGAGGTGCGTGTGCGTGTGCATGCGCTGCTGTAGTGAGGCCGGACGGCCAAGCGTAGATGCACACATGTGGCCTCAGGCCTCTGTTGATTCGGAAGAACTCCTGCCCCTGTCTTGTCTACGCCCGGCCCCCTCGAAATGCACAGACCGAGTCACACGCATGTAACACATGCATCTGGATCGCGGCCTCTGCTACAGCGCTCGTTCTCAATCAATACACGGCACAGTGGTCAAGGACTAGTCTGATCGATGTACAGCCGACCGCCGCATGCATGCTCCAGGCCTCAGGCTGTGGCGGGTGCCAGCCTGGAGGTCCACATCCGAGTCGTCTGTGCACAGACCACACCGGGCAGTCCCGGGTCATTTGAGGCCATCAAGCTGCTGCCTCGGCAGGTCATGCAAGATCTCCATAAGTGGCGTCTCAAGCAGGACAACTGAAAAATGCCATCGGCGATGAAATCTATACATTTACCTGGAGAACGGCATCATGTGGCGTCCCACAGGGCAGAATGGATCCCTCCCAGCCCGTGATGCCCGGCACCCCCCCCAGGCGGCACTGGGCAAAGTCGTCAGTGCGGCGCACGCACTGGTACGCCTCATTGCAACACGCCCTCGCAAGCTCCAGCTCCGGCGTGGAGCCAGCGCACTGACGGTTATCGCTCACACAGGCGGAGTCGACGGGGCACGGGAGGTCATCATCCACTTGGTCTAACCCTTCAACGTACTCGGCTTCAACGACAACACCGGATGCAAACTGGGATGGATCAGTGACGATCGTGAAGTTGGCCTCCGGCGCGTCGGCGACTGCGTCGGGTATCGGGTATGGGCCGTCGCCTGGGCCGAAAAGTGGGGTCCCCGACGGGAAATCGTCGCCTTGCAGGCAGTTGCCGTTGGAGACGAGGCTGGAGAGGGGGGAGTCGTCGATGACGACGGAGTCGAAGCTGAGGAGGATGTCCCGGGCGGTGCTGCAGGTGGAGAGGAGGTCGCGCACGCCGGGCGGGGCCGCGGCGGCGACGTATGTGCACACGCAGATGCCGGGGAGGTCTCTAAAGTTGCCGGAGGGGTCGTTCACGATGTCTGGCCGCAGGCAGCTGGCTGCGAGGTTGCCGCCAGGGCTCAGCGGAGCGGAGCTGTTGATGGCGGCGAAGTCCGCGGCTGGGAGCGAGCAGTCGGAGTCCGACAGGCAGGCGACGAAGGGTGCAGTGGCTGTGAGGTTTGGCTCAAAGGGTGGGAACTCCGGGCTGGGAGGAGGCGGGCTGGGTATGCCGCTGCGGTCTGCTGGCTCCTCAGGCTGTTGTGCTACAGAGGTGGCATTAATATTGCCTTGTGGGGACGGTGCGGCGAAGTTTGGAGTGCCATTCTTATTGATCCAGCATTTGTGCAGCCTATTATTCTTGCGGCAGTGGCCATGCCACCAGTTTCCGACGCAGTGGAAAAGCCTGCAGTTGTTGCATTTTGGTAGCCACCCGCCAGGGTGGGGGTGCAGCAGGCGCCGAGCAGTGGAGCCCACATTGAGAGGATCAATGAATACGGCATCCTCCTCGATGGACAGCCCACGAGCCGCAGTGCTGGTGTGAGCGCCGCCGCCGGAGGTGGCCGCTATGGCAATAGTGGGAAAACCCGCGGCGAGGGCAGCCACAAGCAGCAGCAGGTGGAGCCTGCTGCGTGCTGTGCGCATCAGGAGGCGGGGAGCTGGCATGCACATGGACGCCAGCAGGCCCAGCGGACGCCTGAGCTCTAAACGGCTGTGTAGGCCATTGATGTTGTGGACTGTACTGCAAGCGGTCTGAGGGCCTGCGCACGATCTGTCACGCCGGGAATCTGTCATACTGCCTGCATGCTTGACCTCAGGATTGTCAGAGATGATATGACGTCTATCATCTTTTGAGTCTGACCATGATGAAGATGTGTGCCTGCTTTGCATTGGTGCACCAGCTGTCGGTACTGATGCACAGCATACATGGGGCTGGGGAGGCGCCCAGCAGTCGGCCGGCCCGGGGGGCAGGCATTGTGGTGTTGGGTGCTGTGTGCACACATCACCCAACATATGGGTGTGTTTCGGGCGATGTGTGTGTGTCTGTGTGCGTGGGTGCACCCATGGGTGTGGGTGTGTGGCGGTCTGAGGATCTGCGTTGTTTGCTGGGAATGTGGTCAGTTTTTTTGTGTCGTGGGTGTCTGGGTATGTAAAGTAAAGTAAAGTAAATCTGAATTTACTGAGCCGTATCCTATCTGACATTGACAACTCCGAACTAACGTGCACTTGGTCTGCCTGGGTCTGCCTGCTTCTTGCGCGGTGCTGCCCGGCGCACCCCCTTTATCATTGTGAAACAGTAGACATGCACCTCTGTGTACGTCAGTTCTACGTTAATATAGATTTCTATGTCTATAGATTTATATGTCTCAGCCTTCGTGGCTGAGCTACGTCTACCAGGTCCGCATAGGGTCTGTATAGTACAGCTGCCAGTGCAGGGACAAGGGCTGTACGGCAGCAGCAAAGCAGATACTAGTGAAATACTAGTGCTCAACTTCGATTGAATAAGCACCAACTTGGATGAAAATCTGGCCCATGCCATGCAGTGACTATGGTGTGCGGATCAGTCAACTAATTACTGACAACTGTGAAGCAGCTGTGTCAGAAGTGAATGTGTTGGGTGTTGCTTTTATGCCTTTTCACGCTTCTAGCGTTTACACCTGTTCACACCTCTGTAACAACGTCTATTCACTCTCCTGCCGAACCTCCACCTTGCGATTCCCCACACATGCCTGCTTTCAATTGACAGGACGCGTCGCGCCCACTTTCGCATCCGCACACGAGGAATATTCACATTAATGCTGCAGCAGAAGCTGCCCGAATACGCACATGGCAGTACTAGTTGACCATGGAGGACGTGAACGTACCTGACCTGGTCGGTCAATGTCGTCAAGCCCAACACAACAAGCAGCAGAATGCGCAATGTAGCAGCAGCACTGTCTGCGTTGAGATCTAGATTCGCGCCGCAGCTCGAGCTCAGTCGCGGGAGGATCTTGGACGGGCTGTGGAAATCCTTCGACTTGTGGGCTGTCTCTGGGCCCAGCCGTGGTGTGTCAAGAAATTAGTCAGCCTGTGAAATTTCGTATTGGAGCAGAGTGGCAGAATGGCCGCTGCAGTGCACTGGACCCGTATCTGGTCTGCTGGTGACATTGCTACAGGTATCTCGGAGGTGAATATATGGAGATGCCGGAAATTTCGAAAGGTGGATATCGGGAATCGTGGCAGTGGCAGGGCAGTGGCCATGGTGCGGTCATCGGGTGCCCCGCGAACTGCTGCCCATGTTCAAAGTTGCAATTGCAGCTGCATGTTTACAAAAGAGTGAACGGGAGAAGACAAACTCCAAAACCGAATATCATCCAAAGCAACAGCAACACATACACATGTGTACACACGACCACACTACAACCCACACCTCAGTCCGGCAGGATCGCGTCCTCCAGGCCCACGTGTTCAACGTTGTTCACACGAAGAGACACCGCAGCGGAAGACGAGCAGGCGTCACGCGTCGAGGACGCTTTCAGTTCACGAGATTGCATGCGATTTGCATTCGAATTCCCATGGTATGCACGGCCAGCAGTGTAGGTCCAGGGGCACGGCACTCCATTGTTCCTCAAGCTTACACTTCTTGCGGACTTCATGCGGAATTTAAATCCATTCGATAGACGGAGGTACTCTATCTCTCGAGATATGATCAGGCATGGCCAGTCACGCAGCGGCCGAGATTGTTACCGGAGGTTGTTTTACAGAAGCACAGGCGGCGACTCGGAGGAGGACAGCACCGCGAAAACCAGCGAGAACCGCAGGAAGTTGCGATTGAAGGGTGCGCACATGCCGCCCTGCAAGGTGCCAGGCCGGTGGGGTCCACAGCCTCCTCCTCCGCACACTGCGAAGAGCTCGTCGAGGAGGTGCGAGCTTTCGCGGTGCCGCGGACAAGCTGGGCCACTGACCTCGCGATCCCAGTCGGCATGTGCGTACACGTGTGCATACGCATATGCATATTCCCGCGCCGGCGAACAACAAGATTACCGTCTGGCCGGGCAATGTTGAAGCGCTTAGCCTCCCTGAGATCTGCAATCAGGTTCTCGGACAGTGGTGGCAGCGTCGCGCCTGCCTGAGCGCGCGCGAGGGTGTGCACACGTGTGTCTCATGATCAAGGGCAAAGTCGGAGAGGCAGGCAGCGCCGCATAAACAGCAAGCAGCTTAAGAACATAGCATTCAGTTGAGCACAAGTTGAGCACACCTGGGCAACAGTTCATGTGGGAAGGGGTGAAGAGGGGTGGGCCTGCTGCGCTGCCGGTGTGTGGGAAGGGGGGCGGGGCTTGGGACTGTGGGTTGCAGGCCCACCACAGCTGTGCGGCCCAGCCAGGTCTCATATGGGGTTGCTATGGGTGTGGCAGTGGGACCACCTACGTGAGCTTTTGGCTGGGTGTGCAGGTGGTTTTGCACGGAAGGGGGGGGGGGGGGGGGGGGGGGGGGGGGGGTACTGGCTGTAAATTTAGACTGAGTCACACCACGTTCTCCGTGCCATGCGAGCTGTAGTCTTGCACCTCATGAAGGCACGAAGCAATTCAGCACAAAGCGTGGCGTGCAGGTCAACCAGGGGCTCTTCAAGATGTACCAGGTTGAGGTCCTCTCGAAGCTGCCCATCATGCAGCACTCGCTCTGGGGGTCCCTCATGCCTTTCCCGGGCTGATGTGGCTTGCTGTGGTGCCATGGCTGCCTTGGCGCCCTAGGGCTCGCACTGAGGCCCTTACAGCTGTAACGTTGAGGGTGTTCGCTGGTGCTCTTGTGTTACAAGGACAAAGCAAGCAAGGCAGGTAGCACCGCGGACAACAACCAGGGGATCCGCACACCCACGCAACCAGCAACACGAAGCACATACCAACACACCCGCTAGTGTGTCAGTGCGGCCACACTGAAGTTCGCTTGTGCACTGCAGGTCTGCGCCGTGCTGTCCTGGTCTTGGGCGCTTGTTCTGCGCGGACTGCTGTCTTTGGCTCGGCCGTGTTATGCCGACTTGATGACCCTGTTCTTGGGGTGCTTTCTGTCTCCGCGGTTCTACCTGCCCCACCGCCGTTGTCATTGAGACACACGTGCACGATGCATGCATATACCGATGCGCACACAGGCTCCTCACGCCCACCGTGGCAGGGGCCGTCCCGGGGCATGCAGCAACTTCACGCCCGCATGGCCTGTGCACATTTCATGCCGCAGCACCACCAAGCCATCACACAGTGAATACCACTGTCGTGCCTGTCCCATGCATTAATGAATTCATGTCATCTGCGCCGCCCTGTTGACCGCACGCAACCCGCTCCCATCAGCACCCAGCTATAAGACACCCGGCAGAGCTATGCACACAACGGGCGAATCTGGGGGGCTGACAGGCCATGTGCATGCCAAAAATCCCCCATCGTTTTGCCGCATGCATGTGTGCAGGCACTGCGCGTTACACGTACACCCGCATGACCAACTGGCCCAATGGCCCACCCGCGCGAGAGCAACACTCGCGCCGCCGTGCGGCACTTGACACCCTTTCCATGGTGGCCACCTCACACTCAAGAAGCTTTCCGAGCCACTCCGCGCCCACGCAGCTACGCACGCTGAAGCCCGCGAACCCTATCACCCGGGTCGCTGGCGTATCCTCGTGTCGGTGGCGTCCGCCGGGGGGTCCCCTCCCCCAGGACATCAGGGCTTTCCTCTGAGCGCTCAGCGGCCAGCTGGACCTCCGCATCGCCACCATCTTCAGCGACGTCGTCGTCATCATAGTCGAATTCTGTCTCCTCGGAGCTGTAGAGCACAATCGCATTGTCAACGACACTACCAAACATGTGGGCGTCGTCCGCGACAGCCGCGTCGTCGCCGCGACTCAGGCTGTCGGGTTCTTTGACGTCTTTTGTATCGGCCGTCGTGCCGTCCACTGAACCAAACGCATCACCGCGAGCCCGCACTGTGAGGCGGGGGACGCCGCAGGTGTGCAGAGTTCGCTTTGTCTTGCAGTGGCCGGTGCAGGACATGCCCTTGCACGAAACGATGTAGCACCTGCACTTGCACAGGGTATGTTGGACCGGGCGTTTTGACAAGATGTCACGGTTTCTCGCAAGGCAAGGAGGCAGGGGGCACGGGAACCACCTCCACAGCCACGGCCGGAATCGTTCACAGAACAAGCATCCTTCAAATGCCGCCATCATTCGCACGCGGGCCAACACCACAACACAACGTCAACGCACACGGACATTGACACAAGCACACAACACGATGCATGCACAACATGCATGGATTGTGTGTGGCAGCTCCTTGTCGCTCTGACAAGGACGCCATCTGAGCTGATACGGACGGGGGCTTGCGTCTGTAGAATACATCATACAATGAGACTGCAACGGATGCAAAAAAGTAGCAGTGACAACAGGCTGCTACCCTGTACAGCTAGCCTGGGATCTTCTTGGAGACGCCCAATCAGAACAGTATGGTGTTCCACAAGTTGTCACATATGGTATTGTATAGTCCGCTTCGTCACGATGATTCCAGCAGAAGATCAGAAGAGAGCATATGCTTTGTTGTGGCATCAGCGGCATCCCAAACACGTGGCCACCAGGGCAACACCAGCGTGCACATCATGAAGCTGCCCACATAGGCTCATTGATACAACCCACGAGACCTTAAGCCACGCCATGCCAGAGCACCCAACACAGCCTTCTTGTACAGGGCAATGCATCCACAGGCACAGCACCCTCACCTGCTACATCTGGAGTACTTCCATGGTTTCTTCCTCCCGTGAAGCAGCTGCCGAGCAGGTGATCCGGCGATCTCAAGAGTAGCGTACTGCCTCTAGATCTGCACCGTCACGCCCTCATCATCCACCCGCGCCTCGCCAGGGCCGGCACGGCCGGCGTCCCCCGGGTCTTCAAAAGTATATGCGCTTTGCTCTGTGTATGCCTTTTGCTGCGCTGGTGCCGAGGCTGACGCGCCGAGGGCAGCACCGCCGGCCTCCCCTTGCGCTTCCAAAGAGTGTGGCTGCTGCAGGCCTGCTAGTGGATGCCCGCCAGGCCCTACTTCAAGCTCCCCGGTCCCAAGCTGGTGCACAGCTGCTGTGGTCGGTCGCACATGGGCGCTGTGCTCAGACTGCTCCTGTTGAATTGTGCTGGTGGCGACGGTGTTGAATGCCTGCACATGCGTGTGAAGTGAAGGAGATCAGGACTTTCGCAGCCGATATATGTACTGGGACATCGACAGTGTTGTGGGTGTGGCTGCTGATGCGGAAGAGAGTATTTTGCCGTGCATCACGATTGTCTATGCCCGTTCCCTCTTCTGTAATTTACACAAGAGATATATCCTTCTGGAAGCTGCAGATGCGTCCACGTTCGTGAGGTGCACCCTGACGCGTTTGTGGACGTGATATCATCGATGACGTCCACAATCGCGCCGCCATACACTCACCCGCACATCCGTACGTGCCTTTGTAATGCAGCCGCCGCGGCGGCGTCGAGAGGCCAAACACTTTCGTGACGTACGAGATGGCACCTTGCAACTGACCGCGCGCGCGAGGGCAAAAAATGGGGCCAGGGATGTGCGTACCTGCGCTTCGAGGTGTCCAGATTCTCAGATATGGTGGATGCAGAGTGTTCGTGTGTGTGTGAGTGTATGTTGCAGTTGATTCGGATGAGATTCGGTTTCGGTGTTTGTTTTCTCCCGTTCACTCTTTTGTAACATCTGGTGCACCATGGCCGAAGGGCGGTATGGAAGGAGCGAGCGCGCCAGTGCCGCGGACGTGTGCGGTTGTCTCGAGATATTTTACAAAAGAGTGAACGGGAGAAAACAAACACTGAAACCGAATCTGAAACCGAAACCGTTGTCTCGAGATACGTCACGGATGCGTATGTCGTCGAAGCTGACGCCTCTGCTGTTCTCCGCACGCGAGTCGTGTGACACGACTCAACTATGCAGAGACAGCACAGGCACTCAAGAATGGCTGACTGCTTTTCAGATTAGCGCGTGCTAGTGGAAACACGTTGAACATGCACCCGGGCTTGCTATACCTCGGACTGCCTCTGGTCGCACGCTGCCTCGAAACGAGTTCGAATAGTGACGCGATCCTGCCGGACTGAGTTGTGAGTGCGGTTGTAGTGTTCGTGTGTGTGTGAGTGTATGTTGCAGTTGATTCGGATGAGATTCGGTTTCGGTGTTTGTTTTCTCCCGTTCACTCTTTTGTAAAGTTCGAATAGTACGTTTTAAAAGAGTGGACGGGCGCAGAAATGCATATCGCACGAGCCTCTGACGAAGTATCTTGCAAATTAAGCAGCCAGCACCTCCAGAGCGGCACCTGGTGATATAGGGTGAGGTCGGCCCCAGCCGGGTCACAGGCGCGCCGTGCTCGAGCCGCACGGACTTCGACTAGCACTCGCAGTGCGCATATGCATGGAACCGTTCCATGACGCATAACAAATACTGACAAACACTTGTCGCTGGACATGTGCCTGATTTTTGCTGCTCTCCGTGACCCAAATGGTTGGGCTCAGCCGCCCCTTGATCTCATGTCATGTCGTGGTCGAATTCATGCCGTGAATTGCCAACGACCATTGATTGCCATGCATGCATGCATGGCCCTCATTGCTGCAGAATCCATGGCCAGCTGTGAGCCTACCTGTGTCGTGACCTTGAGGACGCGATCCTGCCGGACTGAGTTGTGAGTGCGGTTGTGGTGTGATTGTGGTGTTCGTGTGTGTGTGTTGAAGTTGATTCGGATGAGATTCGGTTTCAGTGTTTGTTTTCTCCCGTTCAGTGTTTGTTTTCTCCGGAGTGAACGGGCCCGTTCACTCCTGCAGGATCCTGTAAAACCTGTGTCGTGGCCACCTAGGGGACAGTGCCAGGGCCCAAAAAACTTTGTGGCTGGTTACAAAGAGTGAACGGGAGAAGACTTACAAAAGAGTGAACGGGAGAAGACAATATATAGTGTGATCGTGTGTGTATGTGTTGCTGTTGATTCGGATGAGAGTCGGTTTTGGTGTTTGTCTTCTTCCGTTCACTCTTTTGTAAGTTTTGGGGGGGTTGTGCTAAGGGAGGCCCCCGGGCTGGGGGTTGTTGTTGTGGTCTCAGTGTTTGTTTGCTCGGCGGCCTTGGCTGCTTGTGCTTCCGGGCCTCGTGCGCCTGGCTGGTGGGTGGGGTTCAGGTGGGGGTGGGCGTGTGGGCTTTGGCGTGTGTGGCTGTGTGGCTGTGGCCGGCGCGGGTGCTGCCCTTGCGTGGGTGTTTTGGGGTGTGCTGGGTGTTTTGGGGTGTGCTGCGTGTGGCTTGTTGCGTGGTGTGCGTCTTGCTTGCGGTGCTACCTGCCTCGCTTGCTTTGTCCTTGTAACACACACACGAACACTACAACCGCATGCACAACTCAGTCCGGCAGGATCGCGTCCTCAAGGCCCGCATCATACCACAACCCCTGCTCTTGAGAGATGACTCTTTTGTAACTTATTGAATACGTGGGAGGCGACTGCGGCTGAGACTGCGTGCAGGATTGACCGCCGCACGGACGGACGGACAGTCGGACGGACGGACGGATGGCGTGGTACAGCTGCTGTGCGTGTTACAAGGACAAAGCAAGCAAGGCAGGCAGCACCGCGAGCAACAACCAGAGGAACCCACCCCACGCAATGAGACAGCAACACACCCACGCAAGGGCAGCCACCCGCACCAGCTGCTGTGTGTGTGGAAGCAGCACCTGCAGTATTTGGATCAAGGTTCTTGTGCTGTGTTTGTTCCAAGTTGGACCAATGCACTATCCTGTCACACCTTCTGAGTTCATGATGTTCAATCCAGCTACAGAGTGGCTTCCAATGGAGTAATGGACCATGTCTCATGGGATCTCATAGTGTACTGATAGCTGCTATGACGTGGACAAGTGTAGCAGACCAGCTGCATAGTTGCATGGCGTAACCCATATTCACAATTCACAAGTACACAGTATCGCTGAGGAATCATGCAGACCTGGAAATCATCCCAGTAGATTTACTCTTTACCAGCACATACCTTCAGTGAAGCAGCATCCCTTGAAGCTTCATTAAGGTTTTATGCTTGATCTGCTTGTGGAAACATGCTTTATTAATACAATATTGTGGTTGCTGAGACCCATTCACACATCAGTTCATGCTTGTGAGCCAGTGTGCACATCCCTTATCCTGACCCCTATCCCCTATCTCAACCCCAGCAGCAACGTCCAGGTCCACCAAGCATGCTTGCTACATGTACTGAGATAGAAAGTGCACTGGTTGTTGCTGGTTACATGACAGTCACGCCACACCATCATGGTTGAATGTCGACCTTGCTACAGGGACCTTGCTACAGGGCCTCGTCGGATGTTTAGTTGAGTCAAGCAAACAACATCAACCCAGGAAGCATGTCTCTCATGTGCTTGCTACATGATCACAGAGGCTTGCATGGGGCTGAAGCAGATGATTGAGCACAAGAGGTCTCGCAGACCAGCTCCCACACATGCAACAGGCAGGCTCTCAAGCCTGCATCACACTCACAGAACAGCTTCCACATGCAGTTGACTTTGTCTTTGTAACACACACGCACCCTCTCCACCCTCTCCATGGTGCACCCTCTCTCACCCAGCCATGTGCCACACATATGAGCTGCACTTCTGGTGCCACCCTGCACAGATGAAATGAAATATGTTGGGACCAAATTTGCGGAATTTCTGAAGCCCTTGCTCAGTTGGAGTACAGAGCCACGACTCACAGCATCTAGATTATCCTGAATCCCCTCTTCAATACCATGCATGCCTCACATGCATTGGGCAACATGCTGCATGATATGCATGCACAGACAGCGGTACGCGTACGGCCACCTGGCAAACGGTGTGCCCACGGCAGCGTGGCCCATGAACGATCCGCGATTATGCATGCCGTGGCTGGCCGGAGCTCTATGGACTCGAGTGGGAGATCCCGCCACCGCTACCGCGTGGCCAAGGCCGCGAAGCCAGAATGTGGATATTAACATCTATCCCAAGTTCTTCGCCCGCTTGGACCCGAGTGCTTAGACCGTGTGCCAGCTGCGAAGCTTGTGCTGGTATGATCTCCAAAGAGTAAATGAGCCGTGTACGATTTACGACGAGCAGACGTGGCCGGCGCTGCGGCTGCGGCTCCGCGACAAAGCCCGCGAATGTCCTTCTGCCCGATCGCGCGTTGTGGCGTGAGTGGCAAACGAGCTTGAGGGTGCTCATGGCGTGCATGCACAAGTATCAGGTCAACGCCAGCGCCCGAAGCTCGATCGCGGCCGCAATCCAACCGGGGCTGCGATACCGAGAGCTGTAGCCACGCATGCATGCGCCAGCAGCCGTGACGTGAGGGTGTGGCTACGGGGCTATCGTGTCCGCCAGTGGATGCTGTCCAGCTCGAAGACTCTTCAAAGAAATCGCGCGCCCAAGCGCACGTCGCAAGGCTATATAAACGCGCAGGAACATCTGATCGGTACAATGATCGTCCGCTGCTCTCATCCTTCGATGTTGACGCAGTTCTGAGTTCCGACTACAGTACTGAGACGAGCCCTCCCGCAAGCAATCCCCATCTCAGGTGCGATCATCCCCTTACAACATCCCAAGACGTTCTGTCCTCTTCAAAACATAAGATCAGGTGTCCTGATCTACACTGCCGCATTTGTCCGTGGACATACATGCAGCTTGTTCCAGTGGCCATGGTATGAGTCGGCCTAGACGAGTGCTACAGATCTAGAAGAGTACTAGTGGGTGGCACGTGAATATTGTTGCAGCTGCTAGCAGAGTACACACCCTTAGATGAGCACTCACACTGACTGCAAGTGCGCATGCACCATGATCTGCAGCACTTTGACAATTGACCTCTGTGCAAGCTGGCATGTTTGGCTGTACCTTGGGGGGGTGCTTGACTAGCCTGCAGCTACCAGCAGGCCTGCAGGTTAACACAGGCTCTTGTTCGGAAGAGCAGGTGATATGATGCACCTGGTGCAGCCTGTAATTCATGCTGGGTGGCATGTACAATAATACATAATTGCCTCCTGACTGCCTTGCTCCCAGGCTAGACTTTTGTGATGCCTCAAGGCTATGAACTTGAAGGCTGTGAGCGAGCTGCGCTTGTACTACACCACTACTCCTACTACTGCTACTATGCGTTTCTTTTCAGATGAAAGTCTCCCGAGATTCCGCATGCACCACAATGCTGTTCATGCAAAAGCGCTGCCTTGAAGTTTGATGTTGCTGACATTTGTTGTGTTCAAAAGTATGCTGTTGCTGCTTTGATCATGGCTACTATTTCAGCAGCCAGCTCCACACCCAACATGTTCACACGTGGCCACAGAATACTCAGTTCTGCACATATGTGTAGCACAAGATCAATGGCATGTGGCCATGGCGACCACGCATTTCCACCAGTTACAGATGCAGAGCTTCCGTAGCTCAGGCACATCAGACGACAAGCGGGTTTCGCTTCTTACCACGCCGTTTCTGTGCAGGCCTGGTTGACAAAAATTTTCTGAGAACTTCCGCAATGCTCAAGTGTTTCGCAGCCATCTCCCTCCTTGTCGCCGGGTCCTCGGCCGTGGCCGAACAGGTCGCCGCAACGTCGCTGGCGGCCGATACCGATGGCACCGCCGTCGGGCGCGACCTTCTGAGCTACCACAAGAAAGACTACTACAAGCACTACGATTACCACCCAAAGAAGCACTACAAGGATTACTACCCAAAGAAGCACTACGAGGGCAAGGAGGGCTACTACCCGAAGGAGGGCGAGGGCAAGGAGGGCTACTACCCGAAGCACTACGAGGGCAAGGAGGGCTACTACCCGAAGCACTACGAGGGCAAGGAGGGCTACTACCCGAAGCACTACGAGGGCAAGGATGGCTACTACCCGAAGCACTACGAGGGCAAGGAGGGGTACTACCCGAAGGAGGGCGAGGGCAAGGAGGGCAAGGAGGGCTACTACCCGAAGCACTACGAGGGCAAGGAGGGCTACTACCCGAAGGAGGGCGAGGGCAAGGAGGGCGAGGGGTACAAGTACAAGTACAAGCACCACGGCAAGAAGTACAAGAAGTACAAGCACCATGGCAAGAAGCACTACAAGCACGGCCGGTACCACTAGACTACATGCATACCTCACTTCGAATTCCAGGGTTGCGAGGCCCTTGAGAGGGTGACGGTAGTTGACCTGTGCGGTAGGTGCAAGAGCATAAGGGCCACAGCAGCGCACATGAAAGGGCTAGTGGTATGACCTTCGCATTGGGTCATGCGGCCTGCTATGCGCGCTCGCTATGACTATTTTGTATTTGGTACATTAAACGGGTGTGGCTGGTGAGGGGAAATTTTCACCCGCCATGGCCTCTGCGAGAGTGTCCCGTGACTGGGGCAGCAGAGGAGGCAGTGCTGCAGCGACTGGTCGTGGAATGTTGCTGAAATTTGATTAATGTGTTGATTTGCGGTGGTGTGTACTGCTTCCCATCTAGTTTTTTGGTGGTTCGTGGGCTGGTGTGATCCTGGCAGATGCGTTGATCCTGGCAGATGCGTAGATCTGCCTGACCTGCAGTGCTGGGAGGCATGGGCTGCATGCTGCTGTAATTTGTTTTTATTTCACCAACAGATCAGTTTGAAAGATGTATCAATGCATGTGAAGATCAGCAGGTGGTTGGGTCATGATCAGACTGTTGCCACGACTCTCCGCTGTTCTCGTGCCGGCGCAGTGCACGGTCTGCAGAGTTGCAGTGGTGCATGGCAGTGTTGGGTCGTTTTGCAGCATTTCCAGGGCTGCCACCGAGACACTAGACCTGAATATTCGGGGAACTGTTACATATGAGCGAGCCCGATGACCCAGCACTGGTGCACGCACATGTGTGCCCTAGTACCCCAAGCAGCCACAAACCCACTCCAGATGTTAGCCACAAACCCGCTCCAGATGTTTGCCGGCAGGTGCTGTCTCAATCATCAATTTCGAGGGGTAAAAAAAAACAAAGAAAAAAACACAAAAACAAAACAACTATGTCGCCGCGCTTCGGTCTACTTGCTTGCTGCAGCTTGAACAATGACCATGTGGCCAGAAGAGAGACCTCCTCACAGGGGAGCAAGACACTACATACAAGCCAGGCAACGTAGCCTGACCGGCGCGCGACCTGGCTGTGCAATGTAGGGGCGGCGCTGAATTAGATTCGTTCAACGGCAAAGTTCAGACATGAAATGGTGAAGACAAAGTCAACAGTCAAGCAAAGTTCAGACATGAAATGATGACAAAGTCAACAGTCAGTCGCTACAGAATTGATGCTGCCAAGGCCGATCAAGAGATGCTTCTCACATGAGATCTCCTTAACGTGCCAATGGTTTTTCTGACATTCCCCCTCGGCACAATGCTTACGTTACGTCGCTGGCACAAATTCATAGGTGATACTGGGTTTCAAACAAATTTGCCAGTTGCCAAATCAGAACTGTTTAAGCAACCCGAGCACCCACCCTCAATGGACGCCGTGATCTTCATAACATTCGTCCTAGGACAAGCCTGTCCACTTCCATCCAGGCACCAGTGTTGCTGTACCATGACATCAGTCCAGGAACACCCGATCAACATGCCAGTGTAATCACCTCACCGGGGGGGGGGGGGCGGGGGGGGGGGGGGGGGGGGGGGGGGGGGGGGATGTCGTTCAGGCGTGCTAAGCGTCAGGTAAAAGAGGGGCGCATGCACGGTGCGTGCACGCACCTCACGACATGGCCAGAGGCAATGGCTGACACGTGTGGAAGCCACAGGGCGGCAGCAGAGTGGGCACCAACCATGGGCATGGCCAACAACACACCGATGGGAACATGGGCACCCAGCCCGCCTACCCGCCCGCCTGCATCCTGGCCCTCTTCAGGGATCCGGAGGGCTGCCGTAGATTTTGCGTCCGCCGCCGCATGCCCTCTGCCCCAGGCTGGCCCTCCATCCGTGCCCTACATGCGCACACTGTAGCGTCAGCCAAGATTCAAGCATAAAAGATTTCGTGCTGTGAGGAAAGCGTTTCAGGTTCAGGTTCTCAAACTCAGACTTTGAGTACGGCAGCCTTCCGACAAGGAGCACCTCAGGCTGGCAGCATGGAGTATGAGACATGTGCAGCTCCATGCAACAGAATGTGTCCTTTCTGTTCCTTGTGTGATCGTCACACACCACTTCCAGAGATTAAACATGCTGTAGCTTGTTGCCGCATAGGACCGGGCCCTGGAGATCAGTATTAGGGCCTAAATCATGTTCACTGGGAACACAAGCACTCCAAGCTTCTCCAGGGAGTGCTGGAATGTTTGTAGAGTCGCAGGGAGGGACGCAGTGACGTGATGTTCCGTGACCGTGTACCGTGTACCGTGCACCTCGCTCCGTGACAAGGTCAGGTGCACCAAGGTCAGGTGGGGTGCTGGCCATGGGAACAACCTCTGAAGGTGTGCCTGGCCAGCAGTGTTGGGTCATCAGGCCCCAATATTCGGGATGCACGAGTGCCTGTGCAAGAATACCTCGCAGCATGGGATGTATGCATGGAATGTACTCCGCACAGCTACACAGCTACCCAGGCTGTTCAGGCTAATCAGGCTACTCATGCCAGACCCCCGGGACAGATGTCAGCACCAGGCACCTCAACAATTCTCCACGCCACTGCCAGACTGTACATGTGCTGCATGATGTCCTGTGTGATGCACACAGCTGTCAGAACATGCTCGACAGTACTCTCCTGTCCCCTGTCCCTACTAGTGTGAAGTATCATCACACCAGAGGTGAGAACTGCAGTGCTGCAGCTTGTCGCTGTGCATAGTGCTGTGCACATGTGTTGCTGCATCTGTACATATTCATGGACTGACACTGTGGCCATGTGGTACTTCTACATGGATTAGCAACATGACACATGGAAAGCCGTTCCAGAAGCCAATTAATCACAACCTCTGGCAATACTCAAACCACACAACCAAGTTGATTCGGGTGAGATTCAGTTTTGGTGTTTTTCTTCTTAAGGAAGGAATTCCATTCACCCTTTTGTAACGCGAACCAAGTTGAACCAAGTTGACACGTGTGTTTAACATTCCTGGATGCGAGCACACAGCAGGTGTGCTGTTTCCTATGACTCATAGGTCGGACGCAGCTGCAGAATGCTGGCCAATGCACATGCATCATGCATGGAGCTGCGGTCTGGATCAGGATAATCCGGACACATACACCCGATCGCGAGTGGTAGCTGCTGTGACTATTTGCCATCGTTTACATTTCTGAAACAAAAGCGACTCGCTAGGTACCTCGCTAGGTACCGCGGGCGGCGACGGTGCAGCACGAGCCTTGCATTGAACGCACGGGGATCATGCACCACTTTGGCGCCCGCAGCTGACGACTCAAGCCCGGACCTTGACATCAAGCGGCCGCAGGTCAACCAGGGCTGCGATACCGAAGGTGTGCGCTGGTCTCAGCCTCGCACGCACGCACCAGCTGCGGTGCTGTGACAATGCAACTGTGCGGCGGCGTTCGTGTCCGCCCACCGCCTCTGCAGTGATACCGCAAGACTTCTGTCGCGACCATGCGCATGGCACAAAGCTATATATACAGCGTGCGCAAGTCAATCTCCACACTGCATCGACCATCGCGTGTTCCTCGTCGGAGCCTGCCGCCCAGACGGCCTAGCCCTTCCGCAAGCACACGTGCCACGTGCAGCCAGTGCAGCCACTGGCAGACCTAACCGGGCTTCCTTCCTTGTACGATCAACCCCTCATAACCGCCCAGGGTGTTGCGTCCTCTCTACCCTGTCCTGGCAAGATGTGCAGGTGTCCTGAATCATACATGTTTATTCGTGTCCATCCGTTGCTGCAGCTAACAGGGTTCCAGCCTCACCCCTACATCCACTCTCGCGTAGACAGCGACTGCATTGGTGGCCGCATGGAGACTTTCCAGACTTCGGAACCAGGCTGACCTGAACGGGGGGGGGGGGGGGGGGGGGGGGGGATGCTGTTGTTGTCGCTGTGTTTGCGATTACTGCATGTACATCTGCACATCAACGGGGAATGCAACAGCTAGTACTACAATTGACGTGATCACATGTTGGACAGTGCACTCGCTGATCTGTCATGTTATATTCATTGCCTTTTGGCTGCGGCGCCCCGGGTGATGCAGCAGCTGCAGATGTGGCAGTCCCCCACCGCAGGCCCATTGGTGATCCGAGGGCTATTGCTGATCATACTGTCGCTGTGCAGGTCTTGTCTGGTTCAGCAGCACTGCCACAATGCTCAAGTGTTTCCCAGCAGTCAGATGGTCTCCAGGCTGCTTGCCGCCGGGCCCTTGGCTGTGGCAGAGCAGGCCACTGCAGCGTCGCTGGCCGAAGCCAGCACCGGCATCGGTCGTGGCCTGCGCAGCCACAACTACATCAGCAGCCACAAGCACGGTGTGCCCCTTCTATACTAAATGTTTTAGATGATTAGACGGGCGCGGACACGACAGCACAAAAACATCCCCGGCTGCAGCATTACCTAGCACACTGTCCTGCATGAGATTGCCAACCGACATGTGCACCGCCCTTGACACACACTGCACATGGACGCAGAAGAACGGATCAGCTGCTGGTCCTGTGATGTGATCATGCCTGTCGGGTGACCCATCATTCCGTTCCGACCACGCGTTTCGGTGCAGAGGGCAAAGGGACGAACAAGCACGGGTGGGAGGACAAGGAGGAGGATGAGGGCTATGAGGGCAGCGCGTACAGCCCCAGGAAGCATCACCGCCAGGGCGAAGGGAACGGCCAATACGAAGATGAGGGCTACGAGGGCTACGTCTACCGCCCCATGGGCCAAGAGGCCCCCGCCGGGAGCGCCGCCGCGAGCGCCACCGCGAGCGCTGCGATTACCGCCGCCCATGGCGCGATTACCGCCGCCCCCGCCACTATCGGAAGTATGAGGTTGAGGGCTATGGCATGCCGGAGGATGAGGGGTACAGCTACAGCCCCGAAAAGCAGCACCACGCGGCTAAGCCTGAGGTGAAGCACGGGGCTGAGGGCTATAAGGGGGCCGAATACCGCCCCAAGCCGGTTCACCGCAAGCCTGAGCCGGAGATGAAGCACAAGCCTGACGGCTATGAGGGCGATGAACACCGCCCCAAGTCGGTTCACTGCAAGCCTAAGCAGGAAGTCAAGCACGAGTATGTGTACGAGCCCAGCAAGTACTGATGCTGCATCTCTCGTTCAGATATGCTTGGCCCTGGAGAGGGAGGCTGGCAGCCGGCCCGTGGTAGGTGTGTGCAGTACGTGCACGAGATTAATGGGCACAGCAGCACACATGCATTGGCAACTGGCCCGGCCTGCGCTGGGTGATATGCAGCCCGCTGTGTGTGATTGCTGTGCTTGCCTTATATATGTGGAATAAACCTTAGATGGAGGCGGGAATGTCAGGGCGTGCTGTATGTCGGGGGGCTGAATGGGGTTTGGCGTGGGTGGAAGCAGAAGTCCGGGCATGGACTGCTCTTGATTTCCTTGTGTGATGTTCGTAGGGGTATGTCAAGTGTTCTGCTTGCTATCTAGATGTTCGAGTGGCATGTGAGCGGGTGTGGGCATGCCTTTCAAAGGGCTGCTGGCCGGACTGCGGTGATGGAGGTCTCAGCTGCATGCTGCTGTAACATTCTGATTCTCCACACGCACATATCAGCTCGACAGTGGAAGTGCTCCAACCTCAGGATCACCATGCCTGGGCCCTGCCTGGTAGTGTGACTCAGCTGGAAGATCAAGGTCATGCAGCAGGCCTGGTTGTCTCGCCGAGGCCGCCGGCACACCCTCGTGCGATGCTAGATTGGCCAGGTTGTTGCTACTGCTTCGCGAGAGTAACCGCTGTGGTTTCCTCGACCAGGCGCACAGTCCTCACAGCCAGGGCAGATGTGTCAAGACACATACAACAACATGGTGCAGAGTCACAGAACAGCCCCTGATCACAGCCGGCAGGTGCCGCCTCAGGTAGAGCCGCAGAAGTTTGGCTGAATCAACAACTACTTTGTTTGCTGAACTGGACTAAAGAGCTTATTGCAGGCTTCACACGCTTGATACTACATTGAGCATGCGGATAGAGAGCCAAGAAGACACATGCATGGTCCCGATGGGTCCAGTGCGACCGCCTCCCATGCCCACGCTGTGACACCAGTTTATATTGTTGTTTTGATTTCTCATCAGTAGGATCTGAATGCATACTTCAATCCAACAACATTATTCAAACACCAAAGTAAAACGGCCGTAAACAAAGTAAATCACAACACATCATCAGATCGCGTAGGGTGGTCATCACAGGCGCGAGCGGCACCTCAAGGGGACGGAGAACGCCACAGGAGGCCACAGAACAGGGGCAGAGCGGGGGCGCTGTCACCCCGCCTGCGTCCTCGCCCTCTTGAGGGAGGTCAGCAGCAGGTTCCGCATCGGCCGCCCCATGCCCTCTGCCTGCCCCTCCATCTTTGCCCTGCACGCACGCACTGCAGCATCAGCCACCTGGCAGGCATACGCCTGCGAAGCAATTTACATCCATACCGATTCTGAAGAAAAAATGTTGCGTACATCGCAAGAACCCAATCTGACTCGGAGAGCTGACACACAGCAGCAGCCCATCTGGCGTTCTATTGAAACACATCAATTACACGACATGACCATGTGGAGGACAGAGGCCATCATCTGAGCGCTCATGGAGATAGCATCCGGGAGAGGCAAGCAGCCACAGAGCAGCCGTCCGAAGCGCACCAGCACTCAGCCTGGCACTTTGATATGAATGAAGTCTCATCACTGGAAGCTTCCTGAAGCTTCTGGGTGCGCTGGCCGTTGGCCACGCACACGAGGTCATCCTCGATGCTGCCCTGCATGCATACACACCCCATCACCAGGTGCTCACGCACCCACAGCAGTAAACTCCAGTGCTTCCCGGATGGGCCGTGGTACCCACACGCAAGGGCTCACTTCGTCTAGCGCAGTACTGAAACTGCCTGAAGCAAGCACACAATGCCAAGCGCACAATGCCAAGCGCACAATGCCAAGCGCACACTGCCAAGAGCACAATGCCAATCGCACAGCCGCCGAAAGCAGCCGCAGGTGGGCGCCGTCCAGCATTGCCACTGTGAGTTGCGTACGGTCGTCTGAGGGGGGGGTTTCCAGGTGGTTGACCGCTTTGGCATATGCGGTCCCGTTAATTCGGAGTTGTCAATGTCCAATATGATACGGCTCAGTAAATTCAGAATGACTGTGCTTTACTACGGCAGCCCGGGCGGGAGAGGAGGGCGGCCTGTCGACCATGCAACGTGTACCTGATTGCCGTCACAGAGAGACAGAGACAGACTAGAGAGACCGTCACAAATGCAGTGCTGTTCAATGGCTCACCGGGCCCATGCATGCAGATCGGCTGACGATGCCTGGCTCCCATGAAGAGATGACAACAGGACGAGTTGAAGACTTGATTCGATTCACGCTGTGTACAACCTACCCAGCACACTCGGTGCTGAAGCATCAGATTTTGGTGTTGAGATTGACAGCCTTCACCAATGTACATGTATCTCCCCGCAGTAGTCCACAGTGGCGCAAATGTCTCGCGGCCAAGAAGTTGCATCACAATTTCACAGTGGTGGCCCAGAAGGATACAAAAAAATATATCTAGTGGCTTCTACCATAGGTAACTAAATCGTTCGCCATGTACTGCGTGCCGCTGGGCTTTCCAGGTACTCAGGTAGATATAGTAAATCACGATTTTTTTGGGGTGACTGAGCCAATAAACACAAACAATAATAGACCTAGACCCCATCTAAAGCTGGTTAAACTGGCAATCCTTGTGATTTAGTACGGTATATAAAAATTACAAAGGGATGTCGAGGAGTCGCCTTCGGGCGGGGTGTGGCGCACCTGCATGACGAGGACCTCCGCGTGCACCGGCCGCGTCGCGCCGAGGCGGTGCGCGCGGCTCACGATCTGCTGCTCCAGTGCAAGGTCCCCCAGCGGCTCCATGAGGAAGACGTGCTGCACGCAGCTGAGGTCGAGGCCGACGGCGCCGACCGAGTCCATGAGCATGACACGCGCCGGGCCGTGCCGGAACGTGGCGATCGCGCGGGCGCGCTCCGTGCGGCCCATGCTCGCTTTCAGCACCTGCATGCATGCGGCGTGCTCACAGCGTGTGGCAACACTGCCACTAACCGCCGGCGGGGGGCGGGGGATTGACTGAGCATGAAGCCCCAACACAGATGAGACGCATAAATAGTATGCATGAGTGGCAACTAGTACTCCTGTGACAGGCACTGCATGAAACATGTACCACTTGACTGTGTCACCCAACGGGAACAGCTGCAAACTCATGAAAGGCCCCAGATGAGTTGTCATGCGGGATGAGCAAATCGCATGAATCGCACCACGAAGATGGCGTTGGCGTCCGTGAGGTGTTTCTCCACTAGCATGAGGTGGTGCCAGAACGCAGTGAACACAATCGCCTTCTCTTCACCTCCCTCAGCGCCGGGCGCATCCAGCGTGCTGCCGGCGGCAGCCTCCGCGCTGCCGAGAACGCTGTGCCCGAGGCCGCCGCCTCCCCCGCCCGCCACAGCGCCGTGCTGCGCGCTGCGCCGGTCCGTCGCCGTCTCGACATCGATCAGCGCATGGCGGCCGCGGCGGCGGGCGCGCTGCAGCCGCGCCACAACCGGCGGCGGCGCGGATGCTTCGTGCGGGCCGGGAACGTACTCCCCCGGCCGCGGAAAGGAGCTGTGCTTGCGGAGAATGGACAGGAGCTTGCATGGGCGTGCGAGGCTTCGGCGGTGCATGCATGGCGGCCGCCCCTTGACCGGCGACGGCGTGCGGGAGCCCAGACGCGCAGACGCACCTTCCGACGAGCTGCCCGGTGGATGCGTCGCTCCGGCTTCCTCCTCAGGGCCGGTGTGTTCACATCCGCCCCCTGCAGCCCCCATCGCACCTTCCGAAGAGCTCCTCGGCGACACAGGATACTCGAATCTGGCAGAAACCTCTCCGGAGATGAATGTCACCCGCCGAGTGCGTGGTGGCCGCCCGATGCACGTTCCGGGGATGCCAAGCGTGCCCTGCTGATGTTGCGGAGGGGCCGCAGGAAGACGTTGTCGAGGCAACGCGGCTGCGGCTGTGGACGACATTTGTGCATGGCTGTCATGCATGGACGTAGACCCATCTCCGCTCATGCGTTGTGCAGGGGCATCCGTTGTGGCAGTGCTTGTGGCAGCCTCACCCTGTGCCATGGCCCCAGCAGCCACATTGGCTGCTGACGTGGTTGCTACAGGTGCGCGACTGTGCGAGGAGTGCAGGTTCAACTCAGCGGAGGTTTCCCCGGCATCCCTCCGTACCGTCTCATCAGCTCCTGATCGCGGATCCACGCCATGTGGGTCAGCCTGTAGAACAGCCGCCGTACTACTGCTCCCCCCCGCGTCCCTCGCACTGCCAGCGGCACTCGCAGCTGCGCCAACGTGGCTACCCGGGACCTCGCTGGCAGCCACGTCAGCGCCACCACCCGCCACCCCACCTTCCAATGCTGCTGCATCGGGCGCGTCGTCGGCGGCCCCCGCGGCGGCCTCTGCGGCCTCGGGGGGCGGGACGTACTCCTCCCAGTGCGGCAACGGCGCGTTCGGCGGCGGCGGCGGCACGATGCCGAGGTCACGCAGGCGGCGCAGCAGGTAGTCGCACTTCGTGGAGCGCGTGCCCTGCCACTGCGGCTGCCACGCACCGCCGGAGCTGCCGCGGGCGCCGCGCTGATGGTACACCGGCTGCAGCTCGATGAGATCGATCGGCACCGAGGCGCGCGGGTTCCGGTTGTACACCTTCCTGCATGTCGCGAGGTGTCATACGGGTCCCTGTTCTACAAGACCAGGCCTAGCCAAGACTAGGCGAGGAGGCAGGTGGCGTTGCGGGAGCACTGTGCTGCAGAAGGACGTACGCACCAACATGGAACACTCAAGCCACAGTCGGCAGCCCCCGCAGCCAAGCGTGCGGAAGCTGACGTGACGGCACGAGTGTAGTCAACAGAGCTGATGTCCAATGGGATTGGAGCGCACAGGGGGTGCGTTTTCTACGGCTGAGGTCATTCGGGGCACTCTTTTTAACAGCAGAAACTGATCATGGATCGACCGACAGTAAAAGTAAACGCACCAATACAATAGGATCAAAACAATGGTGTCTTCCCGCATTCATTTGTATTGAATCAGTAACTGATGTTGATTTCGCACAGATCGGCACCAATCGCTAAATCACAACGATGCGGAGATGAACCCGTGGCGGTACGACTTGGCAAGAGGAGGTCTGCAGCGTGCCGTGCGGGGTCGTCCACGGGCTGCTGCTTGAAGGCCGTCCCGCACTTGGAGCACGCGTGGCTGTCTTTCGCGGCGCAGTCCACGCAGAGGAGGTGCGCGCACGGCGTCACGAAGGGCATGCGTGTGACGGCGGAGCACACGTCGCAGCGGCCGCCGTGCCGCAGCATGACCTCGACGCGGGACAGCGGGTGGCTGAGGGGCACCATGTCGGCGTGCGTTGCCGGGCCGTCCGGGACGGCGTAGCCGAAGGTCTTGGCGATGATCTGGAGTGTCTCCAGCACGTCCTCCATGTTTGGCTGCACAAGCCACAGCACGGCCATTTGACAGCGAGGTGCCACCACAGCACGGTCATGGCACAGCGAGGCTGTGCAGAGGACTGCAGGTACAGGCGACTTGTGACGGAGCAGTGAAAACACAAAGAGAGAGGGAAACATCCCACACACGAGACAGCTCACCTGACCGCCCTCGCTGGCGGGGTAGCGTCTTCTGGCAAAATCAGACAAGAAGCGGCTGTGGTCTGCAGCGGCGCCCGATGTTGAGGAACATATCCTTTACAACAGGGACGTCCGGGGGGTGTGGGTGTTTTTCCTGTTTTAGTTTGCTAACAAAAGAATGAAACTTAGAATACTCTTTCATTATCGTTCAAATCAGAGCATACAGAGACACATATCAGACACATATCAGAGACACATGTCAGAGCAAAGCTATTTACATGTGAGTGCATATGCAAATGGCGGTCCGCACCTCGATGAAGGTCTGGCCGGCCACAGAGCACGCGAGGCGCATATTGGCTAGCAGCTCCGTCGCCCACTTGGAGCGCCCCGGGTGCAGGATGCTCTCCTTGTGGCCCTCGTCGAACCAGTCGGCGAGCAGCAGGTTGCGCATGACGACCTACATGCATGCACACCATGCTTACGCGCTTCGACCACATCGCATTGAGCTGCTAGATGCCTGGGTGACCGCGACACGTGCATGCATGTGGCCTAGTGACTGTTTGGAATCACGGCAGAACAATATGAGGCGGCGCCAGAAGGGAAGTGTAAGTGGAGAGCAGTCTCAGCAGGAATGGCTGGTGATGAAGGCATGGTGGCCAATGCATGTGCGCGTCAGATTTGCTGGCACATCGCATGCTGAGCGGGCAACCCAGCACAAGAAGGGACAATATTTTGATGGCAGGGGGAGATGAAGGGGCCCCGGCAGACGAAGGGGCAGCACCTCGACGAGGGCGTTGTAGCTCTCCTGGTGGGCGGGGTCGAATTGTAGCCGCACAGTGGCTTTGGTGCACTTCGGCAGCAGCCGCGACTCCGTCACGCCGGCCTTGCTCGAGCGGATCATGATGCGCTGCAGCACCTCCATCAGCCGCTCCTTGCCTGCAACGCATGCACGCGTGACATGCGTCAATGCATCACCCGGACAAGGGTCACTCTGACTTCCAGTTCTGCAGAGTTTGAGGATGAACCCTGGGCAGAAGAATGAGGAGAGCCCAAAAGGGGTAACTCGATGAGAGTACACAAGAGAAGATCCTGAATCCAGGGAGAAGATCCTGAATCCAGGAAGAAGAAGGAGGGACGCGGGGGCACACCCTCGGCCCTGCCAGACTCAAAGGGGGTTCGGATCGCGGCGTCAAACGCGAGGCTCCCGCGGGAGCCGTGGTACGGCTGGCAGCGCAGGAAGGCGAGCAGCGGCAGCAGCGGTGTGACGCGGCTCTGCGCGGTGTGTGGCGCAGGCGTGCCTGTCATCACCCAGCGCCGCTCCGCACGAATCGCCGACAGCAGCGCGAGGCGGTTTGTCTGCGTGCTGCGGCCGAGGGCGTGGCCCTCGTCGAGGATCACACGCAGCCAGTGCACCTACGCCACACGCACCCACCTCACATGGATGAACGCCTGCCCCTCATGCAATCACCGAAGAACGAGAGATTGTTCTCAACACTGGCGCACTCCTCCCCAAGAAGAAGCCTACCCAGGGGACTTAAAATATCGCCTATAGCATCATCATGCACCGTGAAGCAGACCTAGCCGGGCGAAGCCCCCACAGCAGGAACAGGACCCCAAGAACCTCACGTAGAGCACAAGCAACCAGCACGAAGATGAAGTGGCCACAGGTGGCGAGGGCGCGCCTGCAGCACGGCGTGGCGCAGGTTGCGGTCCCGCAGCGCAGCCGCGCCTCCGTGGCTCGAGAGGTGCGAGAACGTCGTCAGCACGACGTCGTAGTCCCACGCGAGCCGGTGCGCCGGGACGTCGGCGTCGCGCGCGGACTCGAGGTAGCACACCCGCAGCGCCCCCGGCCGCACGTGCTTCGCGATCTCGTGCCGCCAGTGGTCCACCAGGATGCCCGGCACGACGATGAGCGTGGCGGGGGACAACGGCACCGGCTCGTGCGCGGCTACCAGCGCGTATGCGTCGCTCGTCTGGTTCAGCCCCTCCTCCAACGCGGGGACGTCGAGGCGGAGGCCGGGGGAGCTGCGGAGGGGCTCCGGGAGGACGTAGATCGGCGACGGGCCGGCCGTGTTGCCGGCGCGGCTTTTGTTCGGGGACGGTGCGGGGGCGTCCCACTCAGGGTCGTCGTCGGTGAGTGCGCTGCGTTTGACGGCAGCGGCCGGGGGCGCCGCCGGGACGAAGCCGAGGGTGGTGAGAAGGGCCTCGGCGTGACGCATGCCAGCCTCCGTGGCGGCGGCGGCGGCCGCAGTCGCGGCGGCCGCCGGGGTGGTGTTGCGCGGCCGCTTCACCGGCCGCTCCGTGGGCACCGTCTTCATCCAGTTGCCGAGCTCACGCCGGAGGACGGTCACGCGTGCTGTTACATGGGGGCGACAGATGGTGACGGCGGCCGGCGGCGGGCCCGGGGACGGCGTCGCCCGGTTCTGCCGCCTCCGGCCGCCGGGCTGCGGCGGCGCAGCCGCCGCAGCGGAGGCGCCTGGCGCCTTCACCGTCCCCCGCGGCCGCAGCCGATCGAGCAGATGGCGCAGCACCGGCATCTCGCTGAGCGCATACGGCGTGAGGTTGTTCGCGATGCAGAACTGCAGAAACACGGCACGGAAGTGCTCGACGTTCCGCGCCGCGCACCCGACAAACGCGTCCGCCTCAGACACGAACCCCGGCTCGACCCCGCCCGCCGCACCTTCCGCGGCGTCCACTTCTCCCCTGCCGCCGACCCGCGGGATGAGGTCCAGATCCTCCAGCAAGTTCCGGTTCCGCGCGGACAGCATCAACCGCGGCGTCTCCACTGCTGCGCGCTCCTTGCGGGACCGCCGGGCGGAACCGGTACTTCGTGCGCCGGCGTCCTCCGCTGGCGCGTCATCTCCCGCTGCAGCAGCTTCCACGTCGCTCACGCCGTCGCGGGCCGCCGCCACTAGGCTGTCCACCCGCGCCATGTAGAAGCTGCCGCAGACCGGTCGGAAACCGTCTGGGTCGCTCGCAACGCCCCGGCGGACCACCGTGGCTACCGGGGGCGAAGGCTCCACCCCCGCCGTCTTGAGAATCACGCCCAGCGCAGTCACTGTCTTCCCCAGCCCGGGCTCGTCGCAGAACAGCCCCCCTCGAACGTCGTGGACGGTGGGGGGCGGTTCAATGGAGAGGTGGCCAGAGGCGGTGTCGGCGTACACGTAGAGGCCGTCCCCGGCGCCGGTGAGCGGCAGCTGGCGGATGAAGGGGTGCGGGAGTGGCTTTGGCGGCGCCTCCCGCGCCATCATGCAGCGGGCTGCGGCTCGCTGGTGTGAGTGGAGGGTGGGGAGGAGGTCCGAGCAGACTTCGGCGCAGATGGCGCGGAACAGGCGGCAGCTGCACGTGAGGGCTGAGACATCGAGGGACAGGTCTGCGATGCGGTAGAGCGCCTCGATCGGTAGAATCTCCAGCGCTGATGGGGTGCCTGGAGCATGGATGTGAGGCTGTGGGGGCGTGGCTGAGGATGCATGCGTGCTGGAATCGCGCCGGCCACGGAAGCACAGAACATCCAGACCAGCCCCATCTGGGCTCCCCCACATGGCGGCGTCTCACAAAAACATGCTCAACACAATTGCTTCAGGAATCTGCGCTGACGACAGTCGATCGCTTCCGTGATGCGCTTCATCTGCTGAGATTTACCACGTAGAAACATGGCAGTGAACCTAGACGGACGAGAGGGCGTCTCTGTGTGAGCGGAGGACAATCATGCGTAGATGCAGTCCTGGCCTACAAGCCGGTTAGAGCTTATGTCATTGCATCGCTGCGTTGAGGTGCAGGAAGCCACATGGCAGTAGGAGGCAGTAAGAAGGTGGCGGGAAGGGGCAGGGCTCAGTCTCACCTGGGTGCAGCCTAGGGGGTGCTGGCGGGTACTGCACAGGTGTGGTGACAAGATTTGGCAGCTCCTGGAAACACTCGTGGAGCTTGAATCCTCCTGAAGTGGCGTCTGACGCCTCCTGGGCGTCCGGCGTGGTGTCGAGTGCAGCTGACATGTTTGAGGCATCTGATTCATCTTCATCATCAGACAGCACTAGATCGCCAGGCTTGATGACTGGCACCTTGCACATGCAAACTATGCCTTCGCCACCATCGACAGCGCACTCGGGGCATGCGTCCTTGCTTGCCAGAGTCTCTGCTGTGACGGGCAGCAACCTCGCAAAGACGACTGCGGCAGCGCGAGAGGGATCCCATCGCAGCAGTCCTTCAAGCACGTGTGTGCGCACACTGACATCAAAGCGGAGTTTGCAGACGTAGACTCCGTCGATTGCGGTGCAACGGACAACGCGTCCATCCGTTCGGCACTTGTTGCCGCTGACCAGCTGCGCCAGAGCATGCGCAGCAGACGTGCTAGCTTCGGCATCATTGCTTTCAGCGATAAATCGAAGAGACTCCCTGTATGGTCAGTATATGCAATTCGGCCCAGTGTGGACTGGCGGAAGCTTGATAATCGACTGAACACAAACGCGCAGTCACCATCACATCGCAGATACCAGCGCCGTCGTAGCAACATACATATTCATATCGAATGTCATGGTTTTGTCAGCTGTGCACTATTGTGATTCGGCGAACTGTTTCAGCTGGAACTGCTCCGTTTTCATGGCTTGTCTGATTGAACCCGCGATGCGCCTTGGGCCCGAAGTCGTGAGCGCAAGCAGGCGTACCTTCGATCTGATGTCAGTATCTTCAGATTAGCCGGGCCTTCCTCAGAAAGCTCGATCTCTACACTCTGCCCTTTGACGTCGGTTCCTGCTTTCGCCCAGGCGCAGATGTGCCCTAAAAGCACGCAGGCCGTCATCTGGCTGACCTTGAATGTCGACGTTCAATTTATTTCAGCACATACTTTAGTGGATCGCAGTCGACGTGTGCGCTCTGAGACTGGCGCATTCGAACACCTAAACGACATCACCACGAACGTATCCCAGTCGCACAGCCGGCAGCGCATCAAGAAACGGACTGCAGCTGTTACGCAAGCTCATGATTGTCATTTGTCGCCACGGCGCTCATTGACCATTCGCCATGTGCACCTCTGAGATTGATGAACGCACGAACTGTCGCGATGTGACAACATCGATACAATTGCGCATGGGCTGTAATCTATTGCATATGCCACGCAATTGCGCGCAAGCACAACCACGCTCAACAGCTTGTCCTAGTGGGTCGTTCTGCCTGTATGCGATGATCTCCCCAGCAGCCAATCCTCCCGAGGTACAGCAAAACTCCACCATGCTCAGGCACACCAGCCCTGACTCATTGAAGTTACACATACCGGGCCATTGTATGGCAAAGCAAATCAATACATCAAGCTAACACACACAACAATCCCTGACAGTACTAGTACCTCAAGCAGACATTGAGGCCAACTCCGCCATCTGATCTGCCATGGCTTGAGCTGGGGTCGCTTTCCATTTCCTCAGGCACACTACCTGCTTCAATTTACAAATGGCTGCATGCACTGGCTAGGCTCACTGGCTGCTATGCGGGCGATCTCAAAAACAAAGGACCACCTTCAGTACATCTAATCTCTCGAGGAGCCACCCTCCCCACCTTGCATCTGGTGTGGCAATCCAGTGATATGGCCGCTATACCACTGGACCCTTGCACGTCGCGACGTGCAAGGGTCCAGTGGTATAGCGGCCATATCACTGGATTGCCACATCTGGAACTGGCCGCTCTGGGTGCTCATCAACATGCCGCCGGCGGTGACCGCTGCCGCACGAGGGTGCACCATGGTGCATACCCCGCTGAGACACTTGGGTGTAAAGTAAAGTAAAAAGTCAATCTGAATTTACTGAGCCGTATCCTGTTGGACATTGACAATGACAGTGTTTTCTCATCTAGACATTGGGGCATGCCACGCAGCTCTACAGTTTTACAATCATCCATGGTACCTGCAGCCTAGCTAGCATGTGAATATTCGCAAGCAATCATTGGTGATCCGATATCGGATCATCAATGATAGCAGAGCTGTGCGTGGAATGAGCTGCAACTTGCAAGCAGGCTCTAGAAAACATGAATGCTTACATTCCTGTTGCGTTTGTTCCGTCAATGTAGCTTGTGGTGGGACCAAGGCACCCGGAATATTGATCTCGCCCCAGAATCCTTATCTCTACAAAAGCATGCGCATGCTTTCAGTACGTCAACTGCGCGCAAGGGCCCTGCCTGAAACAGTGCGGCTGCCCAACTAAATCAGGCAGACTTGATATCTCATACATACACATCTTTCTGTGCTTGGCGGTCTGCGGATCTGGGTAGTTTGCTATGGGCGTGATGGGTTTTCTGTACGTGATGGGTGTGGAGTGCGTGGGTGGCTGGGTGTGTGCTTGGTCTGCTTGCTTCTTTCGCAGTGCTGCCTGCCTTGCCACCTTTATCCTCGTAAAGTAAAGTAAAGTAAATCTGAATTTACTGAGCTGTATCCTATTGGACATTGACAACTCCGAATCAATGGGACCACATATGCCAAAGGGGTCAACCACCTGGAAACCCCCCTCGGACGACCGTACGCAACTCACAGCTGCAGGGCCTCATCCTTTGCTGAGCCAGGTGGTCACGCAAGGCCGTTTCGATTCCCCAAGCGCACGCAGAATCGAACCCATGACCTCCTGAAACAGAGGAGGTAGCTTTTAAACCGTCCTCCTTAAGGAGGACAATTGTAACCCACATCTGCCTGCGGGGGCCTTGGTGTGGGGGCTTGTATGTGGCTGTGTGGCTGTGGCCAGCGCAGGTGAGCGCGTTGCATGGGAGTGCTGATGTGTGCTGCGTGTGGCTGGTTGCGTAGATGTGCGGTTCCTCTGGTTGTTGCTCGTAGTGCTGCCTGCCTTGCTTGCTTTGTCCTTGAAACACAGCTTTCCCACAAGGACAAAGCAAGCAAGGCAGGCAGCACCGCGAGCAACAATCAGAGGAACCGCACACCACGCAACAAGCCACACGCAGCACACACCAACACACCCACGCAGTGTCAGCACCCGTGCCGGCCACAGCCACACAGCCACACACACGACGACACCCACCTAGCAACACACACAAGCCTCCCACCCAACACCCACAAGCACACCCACACGCCCACCCCCACCCGCACCCGGCCCACCAGCCAGGCACAAGAGCCCCGAAAGCACATGCAGCCAAGGCCGCTGAGCACAGAGACAGAAAAACCCCAACAACAACTTGTTGTACCCCCGCCACCCCCCATGGGCCAGCACAACCCCCCTCCGCCCAGCCCGTGCACACCACCCCACCCACCCGCGAACACATACCCGCAACCCCCAAAGACCAGCCCAGCCTGCCCAAATCCACCCGGCTGCGCCCCAATGGCGGGCCACACGCAGACGCACGGGGAAGACAGCGGCGAAGCGCGGTACGCCAGGGCCACTACGACAAAACGGACGAGGCCGCGAGCGCACGCAGCGACGACCGCCCATCATGCAGCCCGGGCGGGCGTGCAGCGCGGCTCAGGCCGGGTGGGCCGTGAGGTCATCGGATGCACATGGGACTGCCAGCCCCGTCAAAACTGCCTTGCCCGCATGGTTGCGTATGTGCGCAGCCACGACTAGTTGTCATAGAACTGCAAGAGATCACTTGGCATGTGTCGACCCAGATCACTTGGCATGTGCAGATCTGCACCCTGTTACTGTCGTGAGAAGTTGTTGTGTAGTCCAGTGCATTGTGTGCATGGCATGCATGTGCATGCATAGGTCTGATTAGGTCTGTGCAGAGGGTCATGGCAGTTGGGTATTTGATTGCATATAGGTAGACTGTAGCAGGTGAACACTATCGTGTTCACTGAGCTCCCGCTGTCATGACAGGTGTGATATCCATTACCATCGTGATATCCTGACTGGTCACTCCCCACACTGTAATCGTGTTCACTGAGCTCCCGCTGTCATGACAGTTACGCGTACGCCCCTCTGTTTGATCAAGAGCTTGGCCTCGGGGAGAAGCAGCAGCAGCTCAGGCGAGGTGGCTATGGGCCCCAGTACAGGGTCCCAGCTCAACGTGGGTCCTGACATCAGGTTTGCTGACATCAGGCAGCGGTCGGGATCTCATAACTGGCTAGCCAGTTGGCACCCAATGGGGGCGTCAGTGTGCGCGGCTGGGGTCGATATGCAGATTTCCGTGTCCCCCGGCATGGCCATGGGTGTTGCATGGGTTTTTCTGTCCTTGTGCCACAGAACTGTGGGATGATGAAAAGTCTGCGGGGCGACCTGCGTCCCGGGTTTTGTCCTTGTGCACATTGCCTTCAGGTGTGGGGGCATGGGTGTAGCCATATGCATGCACGTGGTGGACACCAGTATTGGGGGTCGTCGGGCCCGATCATTTGTAACAATTCTGAACTTCAGCTCTAATTGTGGTGTGGGAGCCCTGGGAATTCTGCAAAGCGACCCAACACTGGTAGATACGATCTGCATGTCTGCCTACCACTAAGCCTGCTAGCATACCGCATCCGAGGCAGCAAGGACTCTGATGTGCAGCAGCGGTCCTCATGCGCTACGCCTCCGAGGAGAGTCTGGGGCGGGAGTCGGGCCCTCGCTACAGCCTGAGGATGTGGTAAGGGATCATCCCCCATGATGTGCCCCCAGCTGCGGTGTGGGGAGTAGCATTAGACGTTGCAACCGATTGCAACTGAAGCATGCGCAGGCAGAAGTATCTATAGCATACATTGAAGGGCTCAGAACTCAACCCACGATTATTGAAAATCCCCGCGACCCCTGCTCGTGGTGTAGTAGCTGGACACCTGCTGTGCCTACTTAGCTGAGAATTCTCACCTGAGCGAAATCAATCAACCACACCTGATATCACGTGATGTACAGTGTTATCAGATGTATCAATGGATTCTCAGCTGCCACTTTGAGCACACAAAGCAAGTTTTCTGGCATTGATCCTTGCATGAAGTAACAGAGATGTTCACTGCCCTCTTCTGCAAAACATTTCTCAAACAGGTTTACTACCCTGCCTCTCCGAGGAGTCCTGGGAAAGGGGCTTCAGCTGAGCTGAGCTTCAGCTGAGCCTACGCCACAACACGACCCGGTGCTGCTACGTACTCCTCTGAACCAAACTGTTCTGTGTGCAAGTAGCACGTGATATCACTGGATATCCAGTTCAACTAAGTTGCAATTACACTGAGGCGCTGCGCAGCAATTGCATTCAGTACTACGTAGTACAAACAGCCACTCTCGGACGTGACAGCGTCCTCACAAAACACGGGCACCTGTCAATGCCCACACAAACGTTTACTACAGCTCTCACGAGCTCAAGCTCAAACTCAAGTCTGTAACGCGCAATCACCAGCAGATAGCTCGCCCGAAACTGATAGCTCGCCCGAAACTGGGGAGGCAACTATTTCCTACAGACTCTGCAAACTTCTGGTGCCACGTGGCCTTGCCAGCGCCGGTCTCACACCCAGAGGCCTGGAGTGCACCCGCAAGGACAATGGCCACAAGTGACCACACGTGCGCGGCTATTTTGGACCTTCCAGGTGACACGCGAAGTGGCATGTATACCACACATTCACAGGACGGGCCCAATAGCTCAACACGCTTGCCAGCTAGGAAATAGCTTGTGATTCTACTCGGACCGGCGGGAGCTCGAGCGGCCACGGGATCGCGATGGGGATCTAGATGGCGCGGGCGGCTGCGGCCTGTTGCTGGTGCAGGTGAAAAGTTTTGTTCCCCGCCGGCAGTGGCCAGTGCACACACGGGCTCTGCAGCTGACGTTGCCGCAGCGGGGGCAGCGTGGGAAGGAGGTGACGGGGCGGTGACGGCCGTGCAGCAGCTTGCGGAACCCTGAGCCGGCGGCCAACGTGGCCTGCAAGTCTGCGCCGGCCTCGCCCGTCACCACCGCGTCCTCGGAAATGTACGGCACCTGCAGCATGCCTTGCTCGCCGCCGAGGGCGTGGGCGGCGGGGGCTGCGGCCAGAGCGGCAAGCAGCAGCGTCACTGCCTGGAGCAGGGATGCAAAACGCTTCAGGTGAGGCATCGGTGGCAAGCTCGAGGTGGCCGCGGTGAACGTCGGTCCTGCATTCAATGCGCAGCATGCTGCCCTCAATATCTGGCCACGGCGCACTTGTCCTTTGACAGCAAAAGATTCAGAGTGTTGTGATTTACAAGCGCACGGCCGCAGATGGCATCGTATGCATGATGCGGGGCCTGCAGCTGGGCTCACGTGCCAGTGCCAGTGCCATTGCATGGAACTGGCATGGTCAGTGCCCCCGGGGCCATACATATGCCACAATGCAGTGTGCACACTCGCCATTGCAATTATGGCCTTGTGATAATTACCCCCCATCCGGCAACCATCCAGGCAGGCAAGTACATGATGTTGATAGGCTGTCAGAGTGGGCTGTGCTTGGCTGCAGGATTCTGCAAATTCTGCCAGCACACCCACTGGTAGATCGGACCTTAAGGTAAAATGTGATGTGAAAGGTGCCCTGGCTGGTGCTGCGCAGCACTGGAGGAGCAGCCTGCCTTGCAAAGAATTCAAGTCAGTCCGTCGCCTTGCTTGGGCGGTGTCAGTGATCTATGAAGAATGAACGGCTGTGGCTAAACCCGACACAGAAGCCTCTATCGAATCTGTTGGAGTGGGCAGGCATTTATATCATATGCTTTGGCGGCCAGGGCACGAGACGACACGATCGGGTCGTATCGATATCGGTGTGCATGCCATAGCGGCAAGAACCTCGCCTGGTGAGTTTTTGTTTAGCGCGTGGGAGGTGCAACACTGCGAATCGATCATCAGGCGCCATGCATTGAATACAAGTCAACTTGCCGTCGACCGGCGGCAGCGTTAGTAGCAGGTGGCGCATGCAGCTTCTCCAGATCAGGGGACGGGTGCAAGATAACAGAAGCACAGCATCACTTACAAAGTTGCTTTGACACTGACCTCACACCACAGTCACGCAGACCTACACGGAATGTAGCCGATTGAAGTCCGTGCCATTCGATCCGATCTCGGATCTCATGGGATCTCATTCCCGAGTTGTTACAAAAGAGTGAACGGGAGAAAACAAACACCGAAACCGAATCCCATCCGAAGCAACTGCAACATACACTCACACACACACACGAACACTACAACCGCACTCACAACTCAGTCCGGCAGATCTCATTCCCGAGTCAGAACACTGCACCCCAGCGCACATTTGCAAAGCGCTGCCTCGCAGACACCGTGAAATCTTTGCACCGAACGATGGCCGAATTGAAAATAGATCAGCAGTGGGGGATATGCGCTGTATGGCCAGTTCGTGTAGCTATAGCACCACTGGCAGGTTGACTCATGCATCGTGGCAATGCCAGCTACAAAGCAGATGTGGCTAACGTATTTGAGCCGCGCGGCGAGCGCTCAAGCTTGCACTCGGCACCCTGAGTGAATCATGACCGGCATGCCAGACATGTCAATCAACGGGGAATCAGAGTGTTTGTGCACAGGCCACCGCTTTAAATTTGTGCACAGGCAACTTCGCACTGCCGCGGCTGGGCCTGTACGCGTAGCGCTTCGCAGTGCGGGCTGAAGGCGCTGCTTGCGAGTGCGGTAGCTGCTTCGTGAGAGCTTCCTGTGATCTGATTGCTTTGTCACCTTCACTCCAGATCCTCTGTGACTCCTCACAGCGTTGGTCAGACCGAGCCCAGGTGGTCACCTCTGTGACAGTACGGTACTGTCACAGAGGCATAATACATGTACTGGTTCAATTGAGAAGCCACTCACAGTTTGTGTGGAAGAGATGTTATGCTGTGTTTGGCTGTTCCTGTTTACTGTCATGTGCACCTGACAGTAACAAAGAGCGGGGCAACTCTGGGTGTCGCAGGAAATAACAGCAGTGCTAAGGCTGCCTGGCGGCCCGGGTCCAATCACGTGCCATCAGCAAATTTTACCGGGTCCAATCACGTGCCATCAGCAAATTTTATTTAAATACATAAGTTTTCAGCTCAGTTGCCCTGTTTAATACTAGTAATATATCTGACCAGAGTGGACCGGTCCACTACTTCAAATATACATAAGGTACCGGGCTCGCAGACCTGTGGTCCAATAGTTACCGGTGACTGGTGGCAGTGACCCAATTACTTAAAGGTGTACACCTCTAACATGTGGCACAAACTGGTCCAATAAATGAGGGTCTCAATATATAATTAGGGGTGATACGGTAAACAGTGCAGTTCACACATCAAAGCGCAGTTGCGTATATCTGTGACATCAATGTCACTCTCGAAATCTTCCACACACAGTGTCCGCCGCGAGTGGCTCACAGCTGCAGGTTCCCGCACAAAGTGCCTCCGCTGCACCTCCTCTCACCGGCTGTCCTGCTCCGGGCGCCGCTGCTTTGCCGCTAGCAAATTGCGGGCCGCAGCGTGCTGCTGTGATTGCGGCCATCTTCGCCTCTGCTCGGGGCACCCTGGCAAGGCCTCTCTGGGCAATTCGTACCAGTGTGCTACGAATTGCCCATTGAGCAATTGAGCATGCTGAGTCGCGACAGCATTGCTAGGCCAGTGTGCCGCTGTCTGGCAGGGCCCTGCCAGGGCCGCCCGGGCGGCCCTGTTTGTGGGTGAGTGTCTGGCAGGGGCGGCCCTGTTTGCGGGCGGGGGTCTGGCAGTTGCGGGCGTGGGTGTGGGGGCTGGCGTCCCCCGCTCCGCAGATTCTCGCTGCGCAGTTCTCCAACAACGTGTAGAAGCAGACACCGTACTAGTGCTGCCCGCCTCGGCTCCATTCTCCTTGTAACACATATTACTGGTCACACATGTATTGGTGCAGCCTCTGAGATATCAGCCGGCATCAATGCCGGCTGCCGGTGTGGAGCACACACAGCTGCTTGTCCGTGGCCTGTGAACTAGCACAGTTCGCACAACTTGAACACGGCCGTCACCTGCGTCGGGGACGGGCACGATGGCGCGCTGATGCGTTGGAGCGGGCTGCTGGGTGTTGTTTTAATTTTTGACTATCTTGCTGCTTTCGCAGTGCCTGCTTTGCCACCTTTGTCCATGTAACACAGTACTAGTACTAGACTAGTGCACCTCTGAAAGGCGGCAGTGCTACATGGTGAGAGGCATCGAGGCGAGCAGCAGCACGCAATGAGTAGATCCAGCACATGTGCACCAACGACGCACGATGCACCCGCAACCGACCCAGCTGCCGCCACTGCAAGCCGAGCTCCGAGCGCTGAGTCAGAGCGCTGGACGAGTTATAGATACATCCGGCCTGAGCGGTGAGGTGCCCCTCGGGGACCCCGCCCGCTAGCCGGCGCCAACCGAAGGCCTCTGACTCCAGGCCGGGTCCGCGATGCGTGCGGAATGACTTCGTTGGCATGTGCGCACATGCAGGGACTGTGGGGACGGCTTGGGCACCGCATCGTCACGGGTGCGATGCAGCGCGGGCCGGCGTGGCTGCGCGGTGGTGTGCCGGGCAGGCTGGGTACCCGGTGTGCTGTGGATCTTGGGGTGGGGTGGGGTTCGGGGCTGGGCCCCGGCAATCGGGCGGCCAGGATGGGCGATCTTGGGCAGCAGTGCATTGGGCGTGGCCCTGTCGCACGGCGGCAGGCGTTGAGGCGGTGGAGGCTGTGTGGTTGTGTGTGGGCTGTTGGGTTTGTGTGTGCGTGCACGTGTGTGTGGGTGGGTGGCCATCCGGGTGTGTGCTTGGCGGTCTACGGGTCTGTGTCGTTTGCTGAGAGTGCGATGGGTTTTCAGCGCGTGATGGGTGCGGCGTGTGTGGGTTTCTGGGCGTGTGCTTGGTATGCTTGCTTCTTTCGCGGTGCTGCCAGCCTCGCCGCATTTATCCTTGTAGCACACCAGCCTAGGAGATCGGCCCGGAAAACCAGAGCACAAGAAACTCTTCTAAATAAGCATGCATTTGATATCCACGAGCATCTGCAGCGCACACCTTGATACTGTTCAGTCAGCATTGATGAAGCTGTTTGGAAGCTTGCCAGCTGTATACAAGAGCATCATGCTGGGTCCGATGATCGGACCCTCAAATCCCTGCACTCTGATGATACTGATCAGTAGCCGTGCTCCCGAGTGCAGGGATTTTTCCAGCATCAGTACCCAAGCTAAGAAAGAATATTGTACTCGGGAGCACAAGCTTGCGCAGCTTTGTGCACAGGCCACAGCTGGGACGTGGCCAGAACAATTTGACACTGCATTATGTTCCGTGCCCCCTCCGGAACGGCCATATGCCACGCCACACCAAAACAAATGTCTGCATGCCTGGCATGACAGCTGATGTGGTACCAGTAGGCTGCTCACTGTATCAGTTTGGGGTGTTTTTCCAGTGATGACGATGAAGAAGTGTTCATCATCATGTTTACAGCACCATTTGTATCCAGTCATGATCATATGTCATGACATATGTGCACATGTACACACGTGAGTCAAATGACACGTATGTGTATGCAACCACATCTGCAACGTTAACAACTACTAGTAGCCACCAACTAGGGAACAAATGGTATTTTCCTGCAAACGTTGATGCATGATTGCCTGCAGTCGTATGCGCCTGGGCTGCTCATACATGCTCAAAACCCGCAGCGTCTCAGTATTGAGACAATGTTCAACCCGCAGGTTGACAGATGATCATGATGTTTCAAGCTGGCGACATGCATGATCGTAGTCGTGTGCCAGTGTGGCAAGGCGGGCACTGACAGATGCTTGTTCAAGTTGGAAACAGAGTTGAAGCAGCACGTGTACAGTAGACGCTAGCAGCTGCTGCGTGCCCCGGCGCCTGGACACACTAGAGCTCCTTGGGTGCTGGGCCTTAGGCATGCTCTGTCCTGAGCGGGTCCGCGGATGACGGCGCTGCCGTGTTGCTCCGCCGCTCAGGGTTGATATGTCCGGGTATGAGAGTGAAGCGGGGGGCGGCTGTGGTAGGGGGACTGGCCATGGGTTGGGGTCTGGGGGCTGTGGGGGCGGGTGCGGGGGCCCCGGCGGCTTCCGCACGTGCGGGACCGGTGCCGGCCGGGCTGCCAGCTTGGGCCGCCATGGCCGCGTGGGCGGCCGGGCCGTATTGAGTGCGGGCGCGGGGCTGCGTGTGTTGGGGGGTTGAGCGGTGTGGCAATATGAGCTCTGTTAGCTGCTATGATCACTAGTCATACAGTACAGACTCCTGACAATTGCCAGTCAAAGATCTTACAGAATAACTATGCCGTGTGTCTCACCTGTGGCAATATGAGCTCTGTTAGCTGCTATGATCACTAGTCATACAGTACAGACTCCTGCACCACGTAGTACGCTCAGCACACTGTTCTCTGCTGTAGTCAGTAGACAGACACACACAAACAGCAAAGCATTCTCACCTGTCAATTGCCAGTCAAAGATGACCTGGAATTGACAGCTACGTCCTATATTCTGTGCACTGGACAGCCGACCTACGGTCTGCCCGCAGACTCACAGCCAAATGCATGTGATCTGCTGCACTCGCGTTATCGCAGCTACGACACGCTTGCACCAGGGGAGCTCTGCTTCCCACACACCCCCTCAAGCGCTGTCGCTTGGAGATTCAACCAGAAAACCAGCCACTGCCTTTCCTAGCGCTGGACCAGCCAAAGCCTTGGTCAGCATATCAGCCTTCTGTTCAGCTGTCGGCACAAACTGGACATCAATCTCCTGTCGCATAAATCTGTTCCTAATGAAGTGATACTGGATGTCAATGTGCTTGCTCCTTCCTGGAGCACCAGCAGTCCTCTGCTTCATCAGATGCAAAGCACTCTGATTGTCACAATAAACAGTCATCCGCTCAACACGACCATAGATATCACCCAGCAACTTCCTCATCCACAGTGCTTCTTTCACTGCCATGGCTGCTGACATATACTCAGCCTCTGCGGTGGACGTGGCCACCACTGTCTGCAACTTGGCACTCCACATCACTGGGCACCCATGCATCATCAACATCATACCTGATGTACTCTTTCGATTGTCGAGATCCCCAGCCAGATCTGCATCTGAATACAGCTTCAATGCCTCATCTCTGATTACTCCGAGCTCCTTGAAGTCTGCTTCTGTGAAAGTCTTCACCCCTTTCATCTTGTCTTCTGCGTCGAATCTGAACATCAGCCCATGATTCCATGTACCTCTCAAGTACCTCAGAACTCTCTTCATTGCCTGGAAATGCACATCCGTCGGCTTTGCCATGAATCGACTCAGCACGCCCACTGGATACGCCAGATCTGGTCTCGTATGAGTGGACAGGTACAGCAATGCACCCACTGTCTCTCCGTACGCCGCCTTCCTTGGGTCATCATCCTTCAGCTCCACTCCTGTGGTCTTCGTCATCATGTGCCTGGTCTCCATCGGAGTCGCCTTCGGCTTGCAATCCCACATGTTGGCCCTCTGTAGCACATTCTTGGCATATTGAGGCTGCTTCAATAGCAGACCTTCTCCAGCCACTTCTTCAACTTCTTGCCCCAGAAAGAAATGCAGCGGTCCCAGATCCTTCACTTCAAAATGCTTGCCCAGCATCTCCAGAATCTTCTTCTCTTCACCTTCTTCTGCAAGGATCGCAGAATCATCTACATGCACCAGCACATATGACTTGCTTCTGCCTTCACCTCTGATGAACAGACATGGGTCATTCTCTGACACCGTGAATCCTTCTGACATCATCGCCTTGGTGAGAGTTTCATTCCAGGCTCTCGGAGCCTGCTTCAGTCCGTACAGCGCCTTGCGAAGCTTCCAGACTCCTCCACCGAACTCCTCAGGTAGGCGGACATACACCACCTCGTCAAGGTCGCTGTGAAGGAATGCACACTTCACGTCCACCTGCCGGAGCTTCAGCCGCGGATTAGCTGCCTTCATAGCCAGCATCATCCTGAATGTTGCACTCTGCGCTGTGGGCGCAAACACTTCTCCCACATCGTCCTTTCCCTGAAGATTGCCCAGCACCACCAAACGATACTTGTACCGCTCCAGGTTGCCCTTGGCATCAAACTTCAGGTCGCACACGCCCTTTGCCGGCAGTGCTCTCTCTCCTGGAGGTAATTCACACACTTCAAATACCCCCTTGGCCAGAATCGACGCATACTCGTCGTTCTTCGCTTGCTCCCACTCAGCAGCATCTGGCCTTTTCATCGCCTCTTTGTACGACCGGGGCGGCACCAGCAAGTCCTCCGCCGGCTGCTCACCCTTTGCCATAAACAAATGTGCTTGATACGGCAGATTCGGCGCATGCCTCACACGCTGCGGGTAGCGGCCCGGCGCATCCTGGTCCTCACCCCCGGCTTCCGCATCTGGCGCACCCCCCGGCTCTGCGTCCGGGTCCGAATCGCTGCCGTCATCATCAGCATCTGCGTCCTCAGCCTCCATGTCCGCGTAGGCATCATCTGCCTCATTCACCCAGTCCTCATCTGGGTCCTCTGCGTCGTCATTCAGCGACCACGCCACAGACTCGTCATCCAGCATCGCATCGTCATCTTCTGGCTTCTGCTCTGGAACGTCCAGCATGAGATCGTGATACACCGACGCTGCCGCCTGGCTCGCCGACGCGCATGTCTCCATTGCTGGCATGACTCTGTCCTCCTGGAAGGACACGTTCGCACTCTCCTTCAGCTTGAACTCGCCGTTCACGTGCTGCACCAGCCTGTATGCCTTCGAGTGCCTTGCGTAGCCCACGAAGATGACCTCCTCGCTGACTGCGTCCAGCTTGTCCCTCAGCTTCGATGGCACGAACAGCGTCGCCTTGCAGCCGAACACCCGCAGATGCGAGATGTCCGGGCGCACCCCCCAGAACTTCTCATACGGCGTCACCACCTGTCCCTTGACAGGAATTCTGTTGCGCGTGTACGCCGCAGTGTCCAGACCAAAAGTCCAGAAACACTTTAGCATCATCGCGCCGAGCAGCATTGCTCGCATGCGCTCCAGCACTGTCCTGTTGTACCTCTCTGCTCGCCCGTTCTGCTTCGGCGTGTGTGGCGCGCTCAGTTGCCGCACCACCCCGTTCCGCCGGCACCACCGTTTCAGCGCACCCATGTACTCTGTACCATGGTCAGTACGCAGCACCTTTAGCTTGTGCTCTGTCTGCCGCTCCCATTCGGTCAGCCGTTCAATCACCGCTGGCGCCACATCCGACTTGTTCTTCACACAAATCACTTCTGCGTAGCTGCTGTAGTCGTCCAGGAGCGTGACTGCATACCGCTCATCACGGAACCCCGCAACGGGAAACGGTCCCATCACATCACTGTGGACCAGCTCCATCGGCTTCTCAGCCCTGGACGAGGATCGTGCATAGTGCTCCTCGCACTGTTTAGCTCTTGGACAGATCTCACATAACGGCGCATGCTTCTCTGGCCAGCTCACCCGGCCCATGCCATCTACCGCCTTCTCCACCTTGTAGAGATTGTCCATCCCGACATGCCCGAACCGTCTGTGCCACACCTCAGCATCCACTGCCACGTTTGCAAAAGCAGTCGGCATCGGCACGTCTGTGGGACTCACCTGACAGTCCATGAGGTACAGGCCATCTTGCTTGGTACCCCTCAACAGCACTGTGTCATCAGCGTCCTTCACCTCCAGCGTCTGTCCCTTCCCGTGGTATGACCCCCCCTGGTCCGTCACGTAAGCGCCAGACATCAGGTTCATATGCATGGTGGGCACGCACAGAGCCTCCAGCAGCTTCACCTGCCCGCCAGGAGCGCTGAGCACCACTGTGCCCGCACAGGCCACCACATGCTCTTCATTTCCTCCCATCTTCACTAAGGTCCGCCAAAAACGTATAATTCCAAGTCTCCTACGTTGCCTACGTCGTATGAAATCAAAATGTTTAATAATATCGTATATTGCACCGTATGGCGTATATGCTGCCGTATAAGCGTATATTGCACCGTATGCCCGTATAATGTGCCGTACATGACCTCGATGACTGATACGTTTGACATATACGGCTGCTTGATTGCATGCTGAGAGTACGTGCTAGGCCCCATGATGGTGTGGGAGTGTTCTAACTATCTATGCACCGTGTTTGATGCACTGGAATCTGCACAGTATGATGTGCAGATAGATAAAAAAGAGTCCAGTGTCCAACACACTGGCACATACACTGGCTCAGCTGCACATGACAGGCAATGCTCGAAGTGCTTGCACTATTCCAGACATCAGCATATATGGCTTGTGGGCAAGCCCGGCCAAGGGCTGATGCGATGCCCGCCATCTTGGGCAAAGCAGGCGCATCAAGCGCCGCGGCGCCTCATATGCTCGTAGTGGACCCGTACTTGACCGTATATGACCAACGTATATGGCGTATATGACCAACGTATATGGCGTATATGACCACCGTATATGGCGTATATGGGTCACCGTATGACCGTATGAAACGCACCGTAGGACCGTATGAGAAACGAAAATAAATACTACGATGACCGCCTTTAATACGTTTACGGCATTTCATACGAATACGTTTTTGGCGGACCTTAATCTTCACGACCTCCACTGGCGTGGAACGCTTGTCATGAAGCATACTGAGGTCTGAGACGTAATTATGCGTCGCCCCTGTGTCGAAGTGCACATAGTTCGATCGGTCTGACGGAACCTTCACCGTCGCCATGGCCACTCGCGCGGTCCTGACGCACAGCGCGCGACCTGCACCTTCCTTGCTGCCATCACCGCCGCCATCCCTCCGGTTGGCCCACTGCAGCTTCTTGCCAGCAGCCATATCGTCCTGCTTCTTGGTGCACTCAAAATGTTTGTGCCCCTCCTTGCCGCAGTAATGGCACTTCAGTGGCCCACGAGCCTTGTTCCGCTCCCTCTTCGCCACTGCTGCAGCCGCTCGCGCAGCTGCACCCCTGTCGGGCAGGATCGCCGCCAGGTCCCTCAGCTGATTACACAGCTGGTCCAGACCCGCGCCTTGACTCATCGCCACCCCCAGTTGTACTCCCACAACATTCGCCAGGGCAGGCCTGAGCCCCTTCACAAACTGGTTGGTCAACACTGGCATTGATGTCTCCATGTCTGCCTCTACGAAATCATCTCTGATTTCCTTCACACGGTCTATGTACCGCTGTACAGAGTCGTCGCCTTGCTGCAGCTCAGTCGCCTTACGCAGCATCTGCGGCCTTCGGACAGCTAGTCCTCCTCTGTAGTCATCGTGCAGCGCGTCCCATGCTGCCTTCGCAGTCCGCGCACGCGTCACGATCGCCTGTAATGCACCCTTAGTGTGCATCTTCAGGTATGCCCTCACTTTCCTATCACGGGTGAGCGCAGCCTCCACGGCTGCTTGTTCAGCTTCATCAGCTGCTTGTCCTGGTTCCTCATACAGCACGTCGTCCAGATTTTTCAGGACCAAGATTGACTCCATTTGCCCGAACCAGTGACGGAAGTTTCCTTCGCGTGTTAGCTCTGGTTTTCTGCCAAACTCGTTGTGTTCACATCCAGGTTTGGCATGACTCAGCAGAGTGAGGCCGAGCGAGCCCGCCATGCCAGCCCCCAATTCCAGCAGCTTGCTGGCTTGCCTGGCACTTGTAGGAGTAGCACATGTAAATTATGTGGCAGGTGGGATCCATGTGTGGTGCTGTCCACCTCCAAATATGCCCCAAAACTGACTTTTTCAATTCTCAGTGCAAGGATGTTTGCGGCAGGCCACTGTGATACCCCAGAGTGCATTACCACTGATGTTGTGTTGTGAAAATTCGCAGCCTCAAGGCCAAACAACCAACATGCAGCTCGACCAGAATCCGCCCGATCAGCACTTCACATATACCTCAAGTGATCTCCTGTTCGAATCTGAGCCTCAATCCTTGCACACCAGCTCCAACAGCTATTCTGCGTGTGCTATCGAGCCCGACTATGCGTGTGCTTCACCATTTTCTGTGCTGAAAGTTGCTGTGCACTCAGTCTCACAAATCGAATGCATTCACCGGCAGCTTTTTTGCGTGCTTCGCGAATCTGCATTCCAGTTGTCAACACTGATCTCGTGGAGTGCATGGCGTGGCGGTGTGGTGAGTGGTGTCCCGTGACGCACGCCCCATGCGAGATTCCAACACCCCGAGTTTGGGTGAAAACCGGTGAAGGAGTGCCGGCCAGTGTAATATCTAACATCGCACGCACCCTCACTGCCCCCATTCCATGTTCTAACGGTCAATATGGGTCCTATTTGTTACTTAATTTGCCTTTTGAGCGTGGCTGTCGCATTCTCTGATCTCGCTTGGCACCGCCCGGTGTCACTATTCGCGATGGACGGTATGCGGACGCTAAAGTGCACGCCACTGCACGAGGTAATAGTTAAAACTCTTAAGATCTAGATGGGGCCATTCATTTTCCTGTTGCAGGTGCCGCCAATGAGGCCGAGGCCGAACGCCCCCGCTTCAGGTTGTGCGAGATGCAGCACATGCTAGGGGTAGTCATGTTCGCACGGGGCATGAGAGAAGAAGACATTGTTCCAGCAATCATGACTGGCGAGCTTCCCAAAAATCGTGGGCGGGTGAAGGCATACGAGAATTTTGAGATGTTGCATGAACAGCTGCTCGAGCAGTTGAAGGAACGAAAAAGCACCTTCAAGGCCAACCAGGATAAATTCGAACTCGAGAATTTCTTGTTGCTGCGCGCCAAGAAACGCCGTCGCACTGAGAAGATGGCTCCTGCTGGGGACAATCAGTACCAACCTGAGAAGCTCAGTGAGCGGAAAAGAGACAATCTGGTGAGGAATGCACGCGAGTACGTTGCACTGCACCTCAGATGAAGTCAATTGAGGCTTAAATAATTGAGGCTATGACACCCTGGCTGTGACACCCTGTCTCAGTGCAGGTCAATGAAAAAGCTGTTGCGGTGGGCAACACTGAAGGACCGACCACATAGCATGCCCATGGGGAAGGCTGCCAAGCACTACGGACTGCTGAATCAAGTGAAGGACATCTTGGTTGGGGGGTACATGACCAGTGGGTTCCAGAACGTGCCATTTCGGAGCTTGGAACAGGCTGCAAGATTCCATCCAGTAATTGACACAGCATGTGACGTGATGAAGCAGACATCATACACTTCTCTGTGGAACATGCTGATCCAGACGTTTCCCAAGCTTGGAATGACAAGCATCAGTATGATTGGAGAGAGAAAGCCTGAACAAGCTATGGAGGCAGCACAGCGTCTATGTGGAAAGGCTCCAATGAACTTTGACTATGTGGCGCAAGGGGATGCTGGACCAAAGCATTTGAAACATCATCCTCTGATACAAAGAGTACTTGCCCCAGGGTACCAGTACTTCTACAGATACTTCCAGCTCTTCTACAACATATTCATGGATGCGGGCAAGACTGAGCCAGTGAAGTGGGCCAGTGATCTCAGAGGCATCACATACAGAGGCACCATGTATGAAAGGATCTGCCATTGCCTACTGAAGCTCCAGGTCTGACCACATTACACTGTCTCTTGTGAATTGAGAAACCACCAACCACTTCACCCTGCATTCTGCATTGCAGATTCACAAGGTGCCAGTCTTGCAATTCTACGTGTTTGGCAGCGCACAGCTGGGCTCCAACACGTACACCGTGGCAACCGGGAGCAGGGCTAGATGCCCAGTCCCTGCTCCACTGGAGGTTGAGGAGGCTGAGTTTGCTAATGAGAACAGAACGAAGAAGAAAGGTTTTGATTCTCAGGCAGGGCTGCTCACATGGGTTCATCGTGTGTCAGAGGCAACAAAGAAATGGATTATGATGCAACAGTATGGCAATGACAGTACAACAATCCAAAAGCTGCACTCCAGGAGTGCTGCCGATGCTGAATTCGTTGAGAAACAGTTCCCCAAAGATATCAGTAAACTTGAAGTGGCAAATTTCACACCAGAAGCATTCTTGGTGCGTCCAGCATTGTGTATTTACATAAGGCTGTGAATCAGCTCACGCAGCCTGCTATAAACCTGCAATCGGTTTGCGCTACTACACAGGTCTCTCATGCTGATCCTATGGGAGATGATATTGCAACGCGCTAGCAAGGCATCCTTGTGGATGTCCCTGACACATGCTACTCTTCCGTGGTGGCTACTGCCATCCACTTCCACTGCTATTATAGTCATGTTACCTAGCACCACAAGCAAATCTACTCGGTGTGAGGGGCCAGGTGCATACGTGCCACTAGCACTCCTACGCATAAAGCCTATGGGGAATTCTGGAAGCATGCAAGCATCAGGACAGATTGCATACACTATCTCGGCCACACAACGACATATTTCATCATGTTGAGTATTTTTACAACCAGGCCCATGAAGAGGGCAGCCTCTAGGCTGTCCTCTACCTGGCTTCCACTTGCCTAGATAACATACTTTGCCATCTACACACCCATCAGCAGACAAAGCTGGGACTACACCTACTCGCTTCGGTACTACTCTGCCAGAAAGGACCTGCTTCAGCCTCTCTGCTTGCATCTGTAAGACATACCTGCACAGTGATGCTAGTCATGTGAGCAGCAAGGATCAGAGCTGATCAATGCTGTGGCTTATGCCAACAGCATTGCAAGCATGAGTTGCTGCCACATGCACAAGTCAACAGAGCAGCATGCTACAACATTGTGGCACACAGAAAATGAGACTGTGCAGATGCAAGTGTAGACATGTGAGCAGCAAGGCTCAGAGCTGATCAATGCTGTGGCTTGTGCCAACAGCATTGCAAGCAAGAGTTGCTGCCACATGCACAAGTCAACAGAGCAGCATGCTGCAGCATTGTGGCACACAGAAAATGAGACTGTGCAGATGCAAGTGTAGACATGTGAGCAGCAAGGCTCAGAGCTGATCAATGCTGTGGCTTGTGCCAACAGCATTGCAAGCAAGAGTTGCTGCCACATGCACAAGTCAACAGAGCAGCATGCTGCAGCATTGTGGCACACAGAAAATGAGACTGTGCAGATGCAAGTGTAGACATGTGAGCAGCAAGGCTCAGAGCTGATCAATGCTGTGGCTTGTGCCAACAGCATTGCAAGCAAGAGTTGCTGCCACATGCACAAGTCAACAGAGCAGCATGCTACAACATTGTGGCACACAGAAAATGAGACTGTGCAGATGCAAGTGTAGACATGTGAGCAGCAAGGCTCAGAGCTGATCAATGCTGTGGCTTGTGCCAACAGCATTGCAAGCAAGAGTTGCTGCCACATGCACAAGTCAACAGAGCAGCATGCTACAACATTGTGGCACACAGAAAATGAGACTGTGCAGATGCAAGTGTAGACATGTGAGCAGCAAGGCTCAGAGCTGATCAATGCTGTGGCTTGTGCCAACAGCATTGCAAGCAAGAGTTGCTGCCACATGCACAAGTCAACAGAGCAGCATGCTACAACATTGTGGCACACAGAAAATGAGACTGTGCAGATGCAAGTGTAGACATGTGAGCAGCAAGGCTCAGAGCTGATCAATGCTGTGGCTTGTGCCAACAGCATTGCAAGCAAGAGTTGCTGCCACATGCACAAGTCAACAGAGCAGCATGCTACAACATTGTGGCACACAGAAAATGAGACTGTGCAGATGCAAGTGTAGACATGTGAGCAGCAAGGCTCAGAGCTGATCAATGCTGTGGCTTGTGCCAACAGCATTGCAAGCAAGAGTTGCTGCCACATGCACAAGTCAACAGAGCAGCATGCTACAACATTGTGGCACACAGAAAATGAGACTGTGCAGATGCAAGTGTAGACATGTGAGCAGCAAGGCTCAGAGCTGATCAATGCTGTGGCTTGTGCCAACAGCATTGCAAGCAAGAGTTGCTGCCACATGCACAAGTCAACAGAGCAGCATGCTACAACATTGTGGCACACAGAAAATGAGACTGTGCAGATGCAAGTGTAGACATGTGAGCAGCAAGGCTCAGAGCTGATCAATGCTGTGGCTTGTGCCAACAGCATTGCAAGCAAGAGTTGCTGCCACATGCACAAGTCAACAGAGCAGCATGCTACAACATTGTGGCACACAGAAAATGAGACTGTGCAGATGCAAGTGTAGACATGTGAGCAGCAAGGCTCAGAGCTGATCAATGCTGTGGCTTGTGCCAACAGCATTGCAAGCAAGAGTTGCTGCCACATGCACAAGTCAACAGAGCAGCATGCTACAACATTGTGGCACACAGAAAATGAGACTGTGCAGATGCAAGTGTAGACATGTGAGCAGCAAGGCTCAGAGCTGATCAATGCTGTGGCTTGTGCCAACAGCATTGCAAGCAAGAGTTGCTGCCACATGCACAAGTCAACAGAGCAGCATGCTACAACATTGTGGCACACAGAAAATGAGACTGTGCAGATGCAAGTGTAGACATGTGAGCAGCAAGGCTCAGAGCTGATCAATGCTGTGGCTTGTGCCAACAGCATTGCAAGCAAGAGTTGCTGCCACATGCACAAGTCAACAGAGCAGCATGCTACAACATTGTGGCACACAGAAAATGAGACTGTGCAGATGCAAGTGTAGACATGTGAGCAGCAAGGCTCAGAGCTGATCAATGCTGTGGCTTGTGCCAACAGCATTGCAAGCAAGAGTTGCTGCCACATGCACAAGTCAACAGAGCAGCATGCTGCAGCATTGTGGCACACAGAAAATGAGACTGTGCAGATGCAAGTGTAGACATGTGAGCAGCAAGGCTCAGAGCTGATCAATGCTGTGGCTTGTGCCAACAGCATTGCAAGCAAGAGTTGCTGCCACATGCACAAGTCAACAGAGCAGCATGCTACAACATTGTGGCACACAGAAAATGAGACTGTGCAGATGCAAGTGTAGACATGTGAGCAGCAAGGCTCAGAGCTGATCAATGCTGTGGCTTGTGCCAACAGCATTGCAAGCAAGAGTTGCTGCCACATGCACAAGTCAACAGAGCAGCATGCTGCAGCATTGTGGCACACAGAAAATGAGACTGTGCAGATGCCAGTGTAGACATGTGAGCAGCAAGGCTCAGAGCTGATCAATGCTGTGGCTTGTGCCAACAGCATTGCAAGCAAGAGTTGCTGCCACATGCACAAGTCAACAGAGCAGCATGCTGCAGCATTGTGGCACACAGAAAATGAGACTGTGCAGATGCAAGTGTAGACATGTGAGCAGCAAGGCTCAGAGCTGATCAATGCTGTGGCTTGTGCCAACAGCATTGCAAGCAAGAGTTGCTGCCACATGCACAAGTCAACAGAGCAGCATGCTGCAGCATTGTGGCATACATGAACTCTCAATGTCCAACACATCACACCTGCGGACCTCATCTTGGCTCAGCATCATCAATGTGCACTGCTTGAAACCTGCATGAGTGGCAACTTGTGTTAGTGATGTACATGCCTACATGCAGAATGCAAAGAACAGTGGAGACGTGATACCGCATGGACTGTGTGCTTCAGAGATGCGGATGCTACTGGATGCAGCTTTCATTCCCGACTTCATGCAACGTTCTATCGGAGGTGAGTTGTGTGAAGCGACAAGATGCAAGTGGGACGCAGCCTGCAAGGAATACTACGAGAAAGCGATGGGCTCTCCTCCCGGAATCACATGGCATGATGTCCATGTTCCGTTTGGCATGAGCTTGGACAATGCACCCGTGCACCAAGCGTGGAGGAAAGAAGTGCTGGTGCCGCGCGTGCCGGTTGTCGAAGAATTTCGAGCATTATTCGAACACGCAGAGATCGGGCTAAATTTCAACATCAAGCAGGAAGTCGCTGCTGCGGCTGATGAGGTGATCACGCACTACAATGGCGTCGCTTCGCGTGCCCACAAGAACAAGAACGTGACCAGAGCGACGCGCCTATCGCGATACGCAGCAGAACTAAGAGACAGATATGAAGGAGCCAAAATCTACGTCATGGGACAATTCCAGGACTATCCGTTCGTTGGCGAACATAAACAAGCCAAGCAACAAGTCACGCTCGCCATATTCGATATTGTCAACGGCAGGTACAACGTTGCAAGAGAAGCGTACCGGCAGGAGCACGGAGTGGACTGGGTGTCCGTGTTTCGCCGGGAGCAAGCCTTGATCGACGCTCGGTGGCTGTGCTTGCTGCCGGAGCAGTTTATGCCCCTCGGGAACACGACCCCTGACCTGCATCAATGCGCGGAGTTGCTTGTGGGCATAATGAAGACTGCTCTGCGTGTCTGGACTATGTCCCACGAGCCCGAGGACCGGACAGTTTTAAAAGCCAAGAACTATGACGCCGCGTTACGAGAAGTCAACCACAAACGCAACCATCCACAGGCCACAGGCCGTAGCCAAGATCAAGACGCGATTGCAAATGCTATCAAGCGCACCTGGGTCACTGCGCAGATCGTCGCCACGCCGTCTGGAACGTGGTTCACTCCGGAGAAGCCACCTGACCCCAACACTGGCATCTCCGAGCTGCACAACTATCAAGTTCAGGGAACTGGAGGGCGGTTCCCTGGTAAAGAATGGGCCTGATCGCATGTCATTTCGATATGCTGGCTCCATGCTCGTCGATTGCAGTGAGGTGCCCCCTAAGCCACCAGCCTGCCTGTCCAGTTTCTCTGGTTTTCTGCCAAACTCGTTGTGTTCACATCCAGGTTTGGCATGACTCAGCAGAGTGAGGCCGAGCGAGCCCGCCATGCCAGCCCCCAATTCCAGCAGCTTGCTGGCTTGCCTGGCACTTGTAGGAGTAGCACATGTAAATTATGTGGCAGGTGGGATCCATGTGTATGTAGTTACAAAGGACAGAGGCCGGGCATCGAGCCATCGCTAGGAACTCACACGCAAATCCACTCATTCACCAGGTCAGTGCACGCCCACTACGGGCAAGTGCACTGCACATGAGAAACTTCAAAAGCGTCGTCACAATTAGAAAAAACACAGGCATCCAGCTTCACAAGGAAGCAGCTAGTCATCAACCACGCAGCCCATCGTCGCATGATCGTCAAAGCCGTTGCAGCAAACAGCGCTGGCGTACAGCCAGCAGGAAGCCATCTTCTCACGCACCGCAAATGCTCAGAGAGCGGGGTATCGTAGCGGATGAACATGGGATCATAACTTCCACACTGGGAACCTGTACGCAGCAGCTGGGTGCCGACAGAATTGGCTGTACGCAGCAGTGCAGCAGGACGCGGGACCGCTGAAGCCATGCACTAGGAGAATGGCGACACACTGAAACGGATCCGGGTGTCGTCCGCCAGATTCCGAAAGTCCGTTCACTCTCTGATACCGCTCCGACGTCATCGGATGCGAGCAGTCGGATGGACCTTGGACTTTGGCACCGAACCATCCGCCGACCTAGGTATATTCCGCCGGACTGTGGACGTACCTTACCGCTGCAAGTGGCCTTCGCATGTCTGCGCCGGCTGCCATGATACGAGGTCACTTCGGGCCAAGCCCGCGCTGACAGTGGATCGAATGATACTATTGGTTACTTTATTACTACATGCGGATCTGGAAACGACTGGATTGGACACGGTGCAGGTATATGTGGACCCATACTCATGGCAACTGACATCGACTTTGGGCAGGAGACGAAGCGGCAGGAAGCTGGAGGCAGGCTCACAACAGCGGTGACTTTTTGCATCGCCCAAGATAGCGTTGGTCCGTATGTCAGGCTCGGCAGCAGTCCTTGTAGTGTTGGTCGTCGCCCTGTGAATGGTGGCCGGGAAAGCGTGCCCATAGGTTCCTGGACACGAATGCATGCGGTGGTCCAGAGTGGCCATTCGGCAAATGGCCACTCTGGCGGAGTTACGTCATCATGCTCCAGGTAAGGCGTGCGCCCGTCCTCCTGGACACGAATGCATGCGGTGGTCCAGAGTGGCCATTCGGCGAATGGCCACTCTGGCGGAGTTACGTCATCATGCTCCAGGTAAGGCGTGCGCCCGTCCTCCTGGACACGAATGCATGCGGTGGTCCAGAGTGGCCATTCGGCGAATGGCCACTCTGGCGGAGTTACGTCATCATGCTCCAGGTAAGGCGTGCGCCCGTCCTCCTGGACACGAATGCATGCGGTGGTACAGAGTGGCCATTCGCCGAATGGCCACTCTGGCGGAGTTACGTCATCATGCTCCAGGAAAGGCGTGCGCCCGTCCTCCTGGACACGAATGCATGCGCTGGTCCAGAGTGGCCATTCGGCGAATGACCGCTCCAGCGCGGTTGATCTCACCCTGCCCTACCCGAGTGATCAGGCGCCTTTGCATTCGGGGCCCCCAACTTGGGTCGTGCTTCATGAAAGGGACAAACGGTGGATATAGTGTATGATACGGCTAACTTCCAGCGTTTGGAGTTCACCTGGCGTTTAAGTGCACCGCGTCCCTGCTGGCGTCGTATTCCTTCGCCTAGCTGCGCTGCTCGTGACCAGTTTCCGCTTCCGGCAGTGACCAAAATATTTATTTGCATACAATGGATCCGCGCCATGCTGCAGCAGTTGCAGGACTGTCAAGTACCCAGAATGGGCCTACTTCCGCTCGCAGCGGAGACTTACTCGTTGGTCGCATGCGTACTCAGAGAATCCCTGTAGTGGGTACTTTAATTTCAAGGGACGGGCGTTTTACGGATCGTGCCCGCGTCGGCCGCAACGACGGTCCACTGTCCGGTCCTGGGGTGTCGGTGTGGTGGTCCCTGGGGGTGGTTCTGCGAGACGACGTGGTGGAGAGTCGGACGAGGGAGCTGGGTACGGCCAAGGAAGTGATTGTCACTACCTGTCTCGCGCTCTCCTCCTGGCTGCACGAGCAGGCAATGCTCGTGTCCTCGTGGGAGGGCACAGGGAAGACCCCACATGGCTGCCTTGTGCCCCGGCGGTGGAAGCCCCTGTTGGGAAAGAAAGAGGTGTGTGTGCCCGGTGTGCTGGTGGATCAGCTGAGCGCGATCTGCATTTACTGCCAGTCCACTGACACGGGGCCCAGCTAACCTGTGGAGTGGGGCCAGGACTCAGTGCCGCCATTTGTGCAGGTTGAGATCACCGGCCACGTATGTGAGTCTGGCCTCCCTAAGACCAGAATCACAGCGGAGAGAGATCCGGAACTTCGCCAGCGGTTCGATCTTCCTCAGATCAACGTGGGGGAAAAGCGCAAAGGCCCGGACCCCCCGCCTCCAGACGGTGTGCTCTCTGCACGCATGTTGTTATGTAACGCAGTCACGTATGCTGTCCCCACATCGTGCGCGGCATGGCCTCCGCATTCGTGCACAAGTGACATGGGTGTTCTCGGTGCAGTGTTTCATTGCTCCACCCCACGACACGTCGTGTGGGCCTGGGCTTCCTTCATGTCTGGGCTGTCCCCTCATCGCACCAAGTTGTGGACAGCCGGAAAGGCTTCTCCCGCGGTGGAGGGTCACGGGTCCTCCAGGAGCAGGGAGAGACCCACATCCAACCTCCCAGAGGACCTGAACCCGCTGGTGGCGTGGGTGCTGTATGAACACGCACACTGCGCCCAGCTCGAGAGCATGGATGAAGATGAGCTCGAGCCGTGTCAGTCGATAGCACGGCACATTGGGGACCGGTGCCCCAGGATGTTGGCGAACACAAACGGGGTCCCTGCACAGCCGGTTTTCCAGCTGACCTCGGGCGCGCCGGTGTTAGTCGACATGCACACCTCGCACTCGGACCTCATCAAAGCTTTCGTGCGCTCCGGTGACTTAACATGACTCCGGCATGGACAGGGGGACTGCCTGTTGGTCTGTGTGCTGTCCTGTTCTACCCGGCATTTGTGCCTTATCGCATGCATGATCGTGGCCATGGTGCCCCGGGCCCTGTTTCTGTTGATCCCTCAAGACTGGCCTGTCACCGGCCTGGGCTCGAGCTCTGTAGTCAGGTCTCTTTGCGTGCAGGATGTCAAGATCCTCGGTGAGTTTGTCGCCGCGCTCGACAACTTAGGACCCTGGGTAGTGGCTTATGCGGCGGAGCACCCTCTGTTTGATTGTGCAGAGGTGCGAGGTGCCACTGACCTGTACATGCCATCGAGAGCTGCGTGTCTGTGCAGAGCTGTATATGCTTGCTGTTGCCCGTCCCCAATTGTTGAGTATACCTGGATCTCGCCGTGCAGGGTGACCGAGTAGCCCGAGCTCTCCGTCCGGCGTGGAGTTCTGTCCAGGCATTCAATTCCCACATCATGTGGGCATGTGAAGGGCTGCAGCTGACCTCTACGGAACTGGCGTCCTTCGCCACGAATGGGGTCCACCTGTTCATGCATGCTTATCGGCGCCTCGTCGCCGCGGCTGTGACAGGGGACCCGGGGGCGCCTGTCCTGGAGAGGCGGCGTGTGCAGGACATTCCAGTCTTGGAGCCCAGCCTCCTGGATCCCGCCTTTGCCGCCATCCTGGTGTGCACGGTGAATACCAGCAGTGCGCTACCAACCTTTTCGTCTCCATTGTTCAGGATTCAGTTGTTACCTGCTGTAGCCCCCGAGGTGGGGCAAGACTCAGCTTTGCAGACAGTGCTCTCGTCTGAACCACGCGGTGCATCCAGGTTTGGTGAAATCGGGGTATGGTCAGCCCGTCAAGAGGCTGGCCGACGACCTGATCCCCTTGTGCCCGCCCCACACGCTGTGGCACTGGGCGCTCAGGAGCTGGCGGTACCTTAGCGTGGTGCAGAAAGACATCGCGGGGAGCAGTTCCGGGAAATCAGCATCCCCGTCGGTTGTCCGCCTTAGGCCAGGATCATTCCCCGAGATCAAGGACTGGGATTATGCCGGCGCTGAAGAGCTTGCCAAGCTGTCCTTGGCCAAGGGGATGCAGAGCTCAAAGTGTTACATGTGCGAACCCCCGGTGATGGTCCCTACAGTGACCAGGAGTGTCTCTTGCAGAACATGCTCCCTGCATGTTCAGTCGTATGCGTCTGAGTTCTGGCCATCAGATCCTCCTGTTCTTTCACCAACGGGAGCATGTGCTGCTGTTAGTTGATCCAGAGTTGACATGCACAGGCCCTGGGACTACCAGCGTGTTCTGTTTGTTGTTGGCGACTCTGGTTAATTTTACAGGGCGGAGCTCAATAACATTCCCGAAGGTATCCTCGCCACCCTGCCCGAGGAATTGCGGCAGCCGCCTGTCGTACCACCCCAGCCTACCCCTGGGGCAGGGGGTGCCGGTGACACCCCTGCCTCTGGCCAGCGCAACCGTCGACGAACCGGGAAGCACGAGGTAGCTAAAGCACGTACCAAGTCGCTATTGCTGCGTAAGATGGGCCTGCCACCAGCCAAGAAGGGGGACACAGCCGCTGGCGGCACCGACACCGGCGGCAGCGACACTCAGGAATCCGGTGGGGACAGGGGCACCACCCGCCCTGCGTCCAAGGTGGCCACAGGGCCAGAGGTGCTCGGCCCGGGTGCCGCTGCGGGGCCGGGGCAGGGGGGGGCAGTCTCCCAGCCGGGGGGGGGATGCGTGTGGCCGTCCCGCAGAGGCTCTGCCGGTCACGGCAGTGACAGGGGGGTTGAGCCTGACTGTGGGGCGGGGGGTGGTTTGGGGGGGAAAGCAGCGGCGGTGGCAGATTCGGCGGCGAAGGCGGGATTGAACCCCACTGTGAGGGTGGCAGCCACTGGGGGGGCTGCGGAGGCATTGCCAGTCACAGCGCTGAAGGCGGGACTGAGTCCCGTGGAGGGGAGGGCAGCGGGGGGGGGAGACGCGGAGGCTACGGCAGGCTTGGCGGGGCAGGGCGGGTTGAGCCCAACGGTGGCGGGGGCGGGGGGGGGGGGGGGGGGCTGGGGGGGGCTGGGCTGCGGAAGCTATGGCAGACATGGCGGCGCGTGGCGGGTTGAACCCACCAGTGGGGGGGGAAGTTGTGGGGGATGTTGCGGGGATCCCCTTGCAGGGTCAGGACGCTACAGGTCGTCCAGAAGTGGGCCCCTTTGGCCTGCCTGTCCCCGTGCCGGCGGGGGGACCGGCACCGACACCTACAGGGTTTATGCAACCGGACAGTGCGGGAGGAAGTGGGGGTCTGGTGTACGATCCGGTAGCAGACGCCATGTTTGCAGATGCTCTCGCTGAGGCAGTGCTGTATCCGGAAGACCACTCCTCAGCCGATTTCGGATCCATCAGCTTGGATGACGATTCGGTTCGTTCTGACCCAGCGGACCCCCGCTGCGCTGAGCACGAAGTGGCGGCAGAGGACCCTGAGACTAGGCCGTCCCAAATAATCTACCTGCACGATAGTTCGGGGTCAGTTCGTCTAACCGTGGACGAGTCCTTCGAGGAGCAGAAGACCACCCTGCACATGGCCGCCACTTTCGTATCCCCTCCGGGTGGTTCGGTCGGGCGTGCAGCTCAACTGCGGCTCATTGTCGTGGCAGTGGACCTGATGTTGGTAAGCACCGCCGGCATGGGTTTGACTAAAGCGGAGCGCTTAGTCCGCATGAAGTCGATCATATCGGCTTACGGGCTCCAACCAGATGAAGGCACTGTATCCGAAGTTGTGTCACTGATTCAGACGGTGCGCTCCTCCAAGCAAACAACCCCCGCCACCCCCCCTGGCCAGTCTGTCGCATGGCCGTGGTGGGCCAATTCTCCACTCCCGCTCCCAAGGCAGACGTACAGTACCCAGGGATGTTGACCGTGCAGGGACGCAATTCTACAGAGGGCAGCGAAGCCGTCCCAGCCCCGGATCCTGTGGTGAATACTGGTTGATGAGCAAAGTCCCTGGGGGATGGGGGCCTGTGGTGAATACTGGTTGATGAGCTAAGTCCCTGGGGGATGGGGGTGCCGGTAGCACATCTGCGTGGGAGTAAAGTGTACTAGTACACTTTAATGCGGCGTGCAGTGTCCGCTAAGCCATCAAGCGTAGAACTTCCCGGCAGTATCAGCATAGTAACTTTGTTAATGCAGATGCTACGGGAATACGTCAAAATTATTCCCATTTCGACGGTAATACAAGGACGGTGGGCCACATCACTGTACAGTGATGCACCCCCGTCTACTAGTGCCATACGCTCTGCTATAATGCAGGGGTTGACCGTTGTACCCCTCTAATCCTACAGCGCCGACCTGGTGTAGCCGTTGAGGATTGATAGAATTTTTTACACGAAATAACGATTAGAATACTGAGTCGAACTCCGTACGCAAACTGTGGCGTCTTGTCTTCTGTAGACAATGGGTTCAGAACAGTTTCAGCTGTGCCTGCCTGGCAGCAGCCCGCAGCGCTGCAGTCGAGACACCGAGGTTCAGTGCAGCTGCAGCGAAATGGCATCACCTGGCCTGTGGCGTCGGAATCTCCCGGATGCCACCCTTCAGTGTCTCATAAACGCGTCTTCAGCGAATGAGCCATCAGCTTGTTATACTGCTGTTTCAGGGTAGCCACTACCGGGCGCGCAGTCTCCAGGAAGGCTTCAAAGCGCGCCTGCAGGTACCACTCCCTGCAGATCCAGCAGCTTCATCAGGCAAAGGTCCCCACCGGGCCTCCAAGGGGGTGCCAGAGGATAGATGGTGACAATGCTGCGGTGGACATGGCAGGTGCATCGACTAGCTCGCACCTCAGCTGCTCTTCGGAAAAGTCTTTGAAGGGCGGTGTCTGGAGGTGGCGGTCCCACCTAGCGTCAGCTAGAATCTTGGTGCCATCCTCGACTGATAAGTGTCCCAACTTGTCGCCCCCTCTCCCGCCTCGGTGCCACTCTTGAATGAGGGCTCGAGTGAGGACGATACGGTACAGCACCGCGTGCTGCACCTTGACGCGGTTGGTGAGTAACAGGACCCTTCGAGTCGCCTCGTCACCGTGGATGTCACTGCTGAACACAGTTCCCCCCTCCTGTCGCATGCGGTGGATGACGTCGCACACAGCGTCGGCCAGCATGCATGTGAAAAACCCGCAGTCGTGGCCGTTTGGTTGCTGCGGGGTTCCTCCTACCTGGACACCATTGGGGGACGGTTATAATGCTAATGTTACGTCAACAGATCAAGTCCACCGCAGACCTTGGACGCGGGGTGGTTCCAAAGCAGTACGCTGTCCGGGTTCGGGCAGAGAAGGAGGGGGGGGGGGGGGGGGGGGGGGGGGGGGGTCAGGTGGGCGCAATCAGAGGGTGCTGTTGTGTCAACGATTGCAGTCCATTTGGTAATATGCGCGACTGTCAAGGGTCAGAGGACAGCATCTGTGTGGATGGTATCGCAGGAGAACAGTGGGACGTGGGCATTGTACCTTCGCCAACTTCAGGGTTATCCTAGCGGTGGATTCGGTCGGCCGGGTGGCCAGTCGGACGTTGTGTCGGCGGCCCACTGCTTTTACCCGAGGCCGGGTGGTAGATGAGGGGTCTTCCGGGGGGGAGGGGGCCCGGCCCTCGGGGTAGTCCAGCGCCATGCACAGAGCCTCACTCAAGACGTCCCTGGCCCGTTCAGCGGTGCCTGAGCCGGCGCTGATCAGGCTGTCAAAGAACGACACAGTCGGCGCCTTATTCTGCTTCATACGCCCTGCATTATGGCTGAAACGTCAGTAGTGGCGTTCAGCGGGCCTACTGTGGGGGGGGGGGGGGGGGGGGTATGGGGGGGCGGGGGGCAATATGACAGTCCTACGCACAGCAGGCTACCTCATCACAAAGTCTGCTGCGGCGGGAGAGCGTACATGGATGCCAGATGACAGCCAACATCCAGTGGCCGTTCCGGGGGACAGGGACTAAGACACATTCTTGCTCAAAGGTGTGAGCTTTGAACAACCACCGCCCCATAAATCTGGTGCGTCCGCTTGACCAGTCTGCGTCCGCATCCCCAGTACATATCCCAGCCATATTCTGGCTAGGCGTTGCAATGACGCCCTGCCCGGCCAGTGCGACACACCTACTCAAGGCGTAGTCAACGTGTGTACTCTCGGCCCATGCGGTGGGCCAGCCTCTCGCGAGGGTTTCCAGACCGACTGTCACAGACACCCGAGCATCCCCAAAATGCCCTAGTTGCAAGATCACACCCCCCACCACATTCGGGAACCTCTCCCCATCGTCGTCGTCGGAGGACACTACGGTCGGTTCAGCTGCCTCCTGCGTTGTGTCTGCAGCGGATGTACCGGCGTCTTTGGAAGTGGACCCCCACTGCTGCTTCAGCTTGCCCGGAGGCTTTGCAGGGAAGGTTGTGACCCAATCCGGCGGCACCACCGGAGGGTGTGCCAGGAGGGATGCTGACAGCCGCGGCTTATCCTTACCGGCGGCCGAAGGCTCCGGGACGTCCGGGGCAGGAGGAGGTGCGGACAGGATTGGCCCCTCTTGACCGGGTGCTGGACAAGCAGGCTCCGGAGAGGTCCGGAGCGGGGGGGGGGCCTCGCCGATGGAGCAGATGGCTGCACCGACTGGGGCAGGTTGGGGCCCCTCGCTAGGGCCATCATCAGGGGTGACGGATGGAACCGGATTGGCATCGGTGTCCGACCTCGCCTTATTGTCTCCTTCGGCAGGGGGGTCCGCAATGGGCCCTTCCCAGGCGGGGGGATCATCCGGGGGACCTGCCGGCCCCGCGTCTGCGGCAGCTAGTCTGGTTTCGATAGCTGTAGCAGATTCGTCCAGCCGCGGCGGCGGCAGACAGCCACTGGTCCGCGATGGCGACGGCGGCCTCACAGGGCCAACCGGCTGTGGGGACTGCTGGGGCAACGCCACAGGGGGAACCCCTACTGCAGCCGGCCCCTCGGGCGGCGGATGATCCCGGCTAAGGATCTGCGCTACGGCCGCAGCCCCCCCCCGTGCGGCACCCCGTGCCCCCCTGGGCCACCTAATTCGGGCGGGCTGCTGAAGACTGGTGCCCCGATCAGCGCGTCCTCTACCCGGAGCCCGTGCCCCTCGTGCCTCGCCAACCCGCTGCTGCTGCCGCGGATGGGTGTGTCTGCCACGCCCCTGCCTTCGGTCACCCGGGCCTATGCTGGTGCCGCTGGACTCTGTTGGCGGCGGGGCAGCGGCTGCACCCGGTCCTGGGGCTGTGGCGGTGCCGGTGACGCCCCCAAGAGCGGCGTCGGGTCCCCCCCGGTCTTCACCGTGCGACCCGCCCGCCCCACCCCTCTCTAGCTGTAACGCCAACATGGGCGCCTGCAGAGGCCCCACCTGAACCTCGGAGACAGGCCACTTAGGATTTGGAGTCCGTGCGAAGTTTGCCTCGGACTGTATCCACTCGCAGATCAAGTCTGTCCCGCCCGTGTGCCGCACACGTTCGAGCAGGCCGCCAGCGTCTTCTATGATGCCCGCGCCGACCTGGCAAGACCGGTACAGCACGATCTCCTCTGGCTTGCACGGGGCCTTAGTATGGACCGCGCGCTCGAATGCGATCATCCGGAGGTCGTGCCAGAGGGATTTCATCTTCTGCTCTACCCGCGCGGCGTGGTCGGCGGTGTGTGAAGCCTCTACACTCTCCTTCATCGCCCGGATCGAGTCCAGGTACATTTCTAACCCTTCCCCCCCGGCCTCCACTATAGAGCCCACCATGGTAACATCTACAGTCGTTAATAGGTAGGCGTTGGCCATGAAGTCTATCGGGAACCCGGGCTTCCGGGTACAGATCGTTAGTGCTGGGATCGGCTGGCCAGGCGTCCAGTTACCCTTCAGGGCGGTTTCCAGGAACCGCTTGAAAGACGAGTCACACTGACGGTTACTACGAATTGTCGCAAGGTAGGCCCGCAAGTCCCCGTCCGTTATCATACTGGCACACATCGTGTGGACTGTACACCGCACAGAAACGTTCTATCAGCGCTATCGCGACGCAGTCTTCCTACATCAACTGCATCAGACCTTGCACCTACCATTAATCTGTCCGCTGGACCTGCGACGTGCACTAACAGACGACACCGACGCTTGAAGAGGGAGCGAAAGTGGCCACGAGCGCACGCCGCAGGACGTGGGTTGTATGGCTCCAACGAGGGTGGCGCCTGTAGACACGCACTGGCGGGGACTCTGGTCCCCCCCGTGGCCCTCTGGCAAGTATGGAAAATGCAAAGTGGGCACAACTGGGATTGCCATCAACTGGGATTGCTGACGAAGGCATTTGGCGGTGGTCTTGTACAATTACACAGTTCGGCCAGAAGCCTTGTTCGCTGTGGCCCAATACTGCACATTTTGTGCACCCCTCCGGACTGGAACTAACTGGCATGGAACTGCGTCCAAGTCTACGACGTATCTGCCGGCATATGCCCGAGACCCCCTGTTTGCACTCGCCACACCGAAAAACTCGGGGGGACGTTTCAACACGGGATCTGGGGCGCGGGCTCCCGGGGTGGCTGGCAAGGTGCAATTATACAGATCAGCAACCCCCAGGTACAATGGGTTTGGTTCCGCAACACATGACACGCAACACACGCCATCCCGGGGCTGCAGACACGCCCTCGTGAAATACTGCAGTTCCCCGACGAAATATGTCACTGTCCCGCCACCCCCGTCCCCGTCCCCCCCAATGAGGTACCTCAAGAGGCACCACTTGTTGTCTTTCTTCCCTTGCGTACACTGTTGCGCGCAGCTGAACATGTCTGCAACGCGGGATTGCATCTGGTGGAACTTCATAAGTGTCACTGTGCCCTCACGGCGAGCCTCATCAACACTGCCATCCACCTTCAGGCCCAGAGCTCGGTGGATGGCCACCTGACGTGCATAACCAACCCCCAGGCGACTGTGAGTTGGCCAGCCCTCGTCCTGTAGGGAGTCCTGATGGAAGAGGAGGTACGGCAACCCTGTCAGATTATCTCCCACAAAGTCCAGGGGGAGGACCGCCGCAGTCTCAGACTGGGCAAGGGCCCTGCCCACCCCCACGACCCTGCCGGTGATCCGGTCACTGTCAATTGGTTGCTCCCCGTCAGCGGATCTTCCATTGCGAGTTCGTGCCCGCCGGCGTTTCTCAGTCGCTATGGCATCTGACAGTGAAGTCATGGCAGCAGGCAGTGAAGCTGCATCATGCAACAGCCGCATACATGTGCGGCGCAGCAGTTCATCGCTCACATATACTTGTTCAGGGCAACGAGTCGATCGATACTTGATCAGTCTCTTCAGGAGCTGGACCATCCGCTCGATCCAGAATTCAAGACTGAAGAAGGATGCACCGCAGCACCTCACCTGATCCGGTAGGTGACTGGCCGCCAGATGCAGCTTGTACGTGCTGAGAGCAGCCCCTTCAAACGTCTCTTCCGCCAGTTTGGCGTACTGCAGCAGCAATCGCTGAGCTTCCGTGATTCGGGCCGGTGTGTGCTGACCCTCTTCATATCTGAGAAAGTAGAGGGCCCCTGCTCGCAGGAGCCCCCACGACTGCTCAAACACGCTGCGTATGCGTTTCTCGGAGGCTTTCCACGGGAGATCGTGCAGGAGGTACAGCGAGAATGTCTCGGTGAAGGCCAGCCAGTCTTCCATGAGCCAGCGACTGCGGTGCCTACGCAAACAGTCACCCTGACTCAGACGGGATGCTTCAACAGGAGTGCACATGGTTCCTGTGTCCAAGTAACAGTCCGAAAAATGGCGCAGCCTCGGATGCGAGCAGGGTGTGCAGGCGATGGGACTGCGCACTTGGTGATGTCGGTGTACACCTTCTTGAAAAGAGAGGTCTGCATGATGTGGGGCGCTCTGGCAGCTATCGCCTTGACGACATCCTCTGGCAGTCGGAACAGGGCCCGGAGGCCAGTCAATGGCGCCTTCTTGGACTTCTTCCGGCCCAGGGGAGGGAGCCACTGGTTCCAGAAGTCCATGAGCACACCGAGCAGAAACACGTGCGCCACTCCGAGCCGGAAGAAATGGCAGGGACTGCAACGCCACAGCGTAATTCATAATCAACTCCAGACTCAAGGGCGAGGCAGGCAGCAGCAGGCTGGGGGTGCTCGTACTTGAAGTAGGAGAGGAGACTGAACAGCGGAGAACCTTTCACCCCCAGTAGCTTGTACTCATCTTTGGCGAGCTTGGCCCTGGACTTCGGTGTCTTCCGGTCGCAATAGCGTTTCAAGGTTGGTGCGTGGACCTGCATTACCACAGGCCTGGCCAGGGTTACCACAAGAAAAGAGCCGTATCACCAACGACGCTTGTTCGGTGTCAGAGGGGTTGGCAAGATGAGTTGCGGCGCACAGAGGGGGGGCAGGGGAGTAGGCCGCATGTGCACAGTTTGCATTCGATGACACTGTAGATGGAATTGCACCTGGGCAGCGATCTTGTCGCCCTTTCGGCCCCTGGCCAGGATCTCTGCCGCCGAGTACTTCAAGCGGTTGTCCGACTCCCAGGACGAGGGCTGCACATGCCGGGGCTCAGACCACGCGGTCCGCGGGGGGTTGCCACCAGTGTCCGGTTGTACACTCCCAGGCACCATCCGGGGGTTTGCAGCCGAGGATGCTGCTTCTTCCTCCGGGGTGAGTGATTTCCCTTTCAGAGGCCCGTCGGCATAGCAGGGCACGGGCTGGTGCAGAGGGTGATGGTGTCCCATCCACCTGTGTGGCATGCATGATAGCAGTTATAAGCAGGACAGGTACGTGAGACAGCACTAGCAGGAAAGAGATTACAAACGTAAGTGAACACCCCGGACCTGACAGTGTTGGAGGGGTAATCCCACACGCCGTTTTGGGCACATCTGAAACATGCCCTCTTCGCTGTATGGCCGATGCTGTTGGTAAGTTTCTCCAGCCATGGGATATCCCCCTCCACACAGCACAGCACCGGCCACACGTGCAGTACCTCGCCCCCGGGCAGTGTGATTTTGAGTGCCTCACCCCCAGCTCCTGCACTCCAGCCATCACGTGGTGCGGGGGCCAGACACTACGTGATCGGGAACTGTACACATCACCCGGCAGTGACCAGGAAGACAAGGTGAGTGCGCGCCCGGATCATGCTTCTTGAAGAACGCCATCACGGACTCCAGAATGCTGGCCATGCATGTTGGTTCGGATGGCCCCTCCACCACTCCAAGGGGAATCCAGGCCACATTGGTACTTGAGAGATGGGGCGGCAGGTCAAGCAGGCGGATCCCCCAGATTGTGACACCGTGCTGCTTGTTGACGTACAGCTGGGCCCCGTCCCCCCCTGCAGGAAAAGCGACTGTCGGGACACGAGGCAGAGGGTCTCAATTCGCGGAGTTGCATAGGCGTGCCGATGCGGTGTGATAGCCACCTGCTCAGATGAGGAGGTGGAGCGCACCGAGGCTGAACAGCAGGACAAGCTCCCTATGCTTTGGCTTCAGGATTTTGCCCCCACACGCCAGGTTGAGGGCCTTTCCAGCCGGGGAGTTGAGGAAGCTGCTTTTGTCTTTGACAGCTGTTGCCCTGGCTTCCCGTACGCTCGTCAGCAGCCCCGGCTGCAGGAGGAGGTCTTTCAGCGAGGCTTCTTCGCCAAAGAAGAAAGCTGAGCGCACAGGGACACCCTTCCCTGTGAGATCGACATCAAATCGCTGTTGACAACAACCTGTGGTTCCACAGGTGTCCGCCAGATGCTGGTGATGGTCACCCGGATCAAGTGGGGGGAACAAGGTCCAGCATTGGGGACAAACGTGGCGCGTTACAGAGGAAACAGGCGGGACACCCAAGACCGCCTTGACGAGGTGGAAGGAGGGAGGGAAAAAGTTTCCATCGGGTAGCAGGAGGTAATGTATGAACCTGCACCACGTGTCGACGACCACGTCTTGTATGCGGAAGAGGCTCTTCAACTGGGCAATCCACATGCACACTGTGAGGACGGTGAGGGCGCTGCCGGTGTATATGTGTTTCATGCGTTGCTCATGCCACCAGGCGCCCGTGCCCTTCCGGGCCCCTGTGGTGGGGTCCGGGCCGTCGTCATCCGCCTCCTGCATGTGCAACGATCAGGCGTGTCCTACGGAGGAGTACGAGCTGATTCACAGCATTGTATGTAATGGAAGATGTGGACACACCTCAGGTTCGTCTGAACTGTAGTCCGTCTCTGATGAAAAGGCAATGGAGTCGGCGTCTGAGAAGTCTGAGTCGTCGTCTGAAAATTGTGCGGGGCCCTCGGCGTGATCGCTTTCGGACGGTGGGGGCAGCTGTACACAATCCCAACACCTCGGAGTTGCATTGGGCGAACAGGCAAGAAACAGCTGAGGGACAGGAGCGCTGACACCCATGGCCATCGTGATCACGAGCCGCTGTCATGCCGATCTGCATCATGATCAGGCAAACCGGGACTTAGCACGGTCAACTACCGAAGGTACGCACGTCGAAGAGGTCGTCGGAGTGGGCAGGCTCATCGGGGGGACCCCCCATGTCTGGAGGTGATGGGGATCTCCCAGAGGGACCGGCCCCGTCGTGTCTGCCGCTGCGGTCATCATCGGCAGTAGCGGAGGTCGGGCCAGCGGCTGGCCTCGAGTCTGGGCCCGCGTCGTCGTGTCCACCAGCGGCTCTCCGCGATGCGGCTGCTGCACTCAGTCGACGGCTGCAAGGACCGTGATGGTTTTGGGCGGTGTTGTGCCTCTGAAACTTCTCACCACAGCCTAGACACTGGTATTTAAACGGTTCCTTCCCCGTCGGCTCGGGAGGGATCAGGCGCTTACAGTTCGCTTTGGCAACCAATTCGTTCACCTCCGCCCTCTTCAGTCTATCCGCCGAACCGGCCATGGTAGCCAGCCGGACTTAAGCATTCTTGTGAAGATGTTCAACGATAGCGCGGCCTCTGGTGTTTGTCGTCCCTATGATGGCATTACGTCCCACGAAGACCTCCCTGTCGCATCCCATGTTCGCCCTGACGCCACAATCCCAGGCGAGGCGCCGGGGTATCGAGGCAGCCAAACCTTTGAAGGCGGACCGCGCGACGACGCTACATCGGCATACCATTCAAAGCACGGAGCAGCAAAGCATGTGCGAATGACGCGATATGTTAGCTGTGCCTACGATACGACCATCCACAGTACGGGCCATAGACGTGTGTTAATTCCGCTTTGTCTAATCATCCACCATGTCCAACCTGCAGTTCACGTTCCTCCGCGCGGCGCCCGTCGTCATCGAGAAAGAAGTTGTAGATGACGCAGACCACGGAGCAGGGATGCTTGACGTGCTGGTCAGCAACGTGTGGAGCAGAGGTGCCGGCGTCGACGGGTTGACTTTGACGTCAACCGTCGACAAAGACAGCTCCGTTGATATCGACAGTGTCGAGAAACTGATGACGTGCGTAAGGTACTTCTTCAGGAAAGGCACTATCGCTGGACTGCTGAAGCCGCCCGTGCTGGTGAAGGCGCTGGGCAAGGGCAGAGGGAGCGTGGGACAAGCGTCGGCAGCAGTCGGCACTGCACACTCCACAGCTACGGCGTTGACTGCGGACCCGGAAGCTGACAGGCGGTGGGAAACGATGAAGGATGCGGTGATGATGTGGACGGAAGGGATGAGATCCAAGGTGGCGGGAATGGCCGATGCCCACACGCAAGGCAAGAAGGTGCAGGGACTAGTGAACCTGGCCCTCCCAGACGACGAGAAGGTGTGGGTCGGGAGTATTCTAACGAAAACACGGGCGGACGCACTCGGCAAAGCTGCACATGGGGTACGGCTGCTGTCTCCGACTAACAACGTGATTGCAAACTGGGGTCCACTACCACCCCGTCAGGGCCACGGGATCCCATGCCACCGACTGTCAGTGTTGTGTCTTGGCGCGTCAGAGTCGCCATTCGCGGTCAGTATGCAGTGACGGGTATCGTGTACAGGTCGGCAGAACAGGTGAAGCGTACAAAGCTGCGACTAATATCAATCATGCTTTCTACCGCCAGCACGCCCATTTGAACGCCGTGACCAAAGAGTGTGCCTCTGCTGATGCTCGGGTTATGCCGTGCCTGTTGCCGTGCCCATGCCGTACCTGCTGCCGTGTGTAACGACTGTGAAGTCAAGAGACATAGAAGAAGAGATCTGTCGTCTACCCTTTAAGGTTCAGCTGCTTATATACTATGAGATCTGTCGTCTACCCTTTAAGGTCCAGCTGCTTATATACTATAAGACAGCCTGTGTACGACACCTGCCACAGTGTGCTGAGCTCAGCCCACTGTTCCCCGTACTGTGACGTATCGTCACACCGTGCCCAACGGTGCCGGAGAAGGGAAGCACACAGTATCCGCCCAAACGGAGGTGACCCGATGTGCAGGAAGTATGCGAGACGGGCGTGGGACCATAACACGGGCCTGCGGAGGAATCCCAGCGCCCGCGAGCAGAGGAAGCTGCTCGCGGCAATGAATGTGTTCCAGAACACCAAGGCATGTCCTCCACCTTGGTCAGAGTTGGAGTGGCCATTCGCCGAATGGCCACCCCAGCGCGTCATGCGTTGTGTTGCACTGCACGCGCCCGGAGTGGCCATTCGCCGAGTGGCCACTCCAGCGCGTCATGCATTGTGTTGCACTGCACGCGCCCGGAGTGGCCATTCGCCGAATGGCCACTCCAGCGCGTCATGCATTGTGTTGCACTGCACGCGCCCGGAGTGGCCATTCGCCGAATGGCCACTCCAGCGCGTCATGCATTGTGTTGCACTGCACGCGCCCGGAGTGGCCATTCGCCGAATGGCCACTCCAGCGCGGCGCGGCCTGCTTGAATCCGCACTTGCATGGCCGCTGACCTGCCATTCGGCGACTGTGTTCCAACCAATGTGGTTCGTGCGCAGTTCACCGTGAGAGGAGACCGCTTCCCTATCGATAGCGAACCCATGAAAACCCCCGAGGCCTGGGCTATGGAGGACGGTGAGTATGTGTGCGAAGGAATCGCCAAGGTTGCTGCGGCCCGGCGCGCCCTCGAAGGGACCGCTGACTCTCCCGTCCAACGGGGCAAGAGACAAAGGAAGACCGAGAAGGTACAATCTCACCACACGCTGTACTGCCCGCCTGAGGTTGACCATTAAGTGGTACCGGGATTGTACGGACGCCTGTGTGAGCGGCATGTGCCATCATTCGAGGCAGCCATGCGTGTACAGGCTCCTACCGCATCGAAGTCAGGAAGACGGGGCACTCATTCCAACAGCGGACGGCGCACAATGCTCGCTGACTTTTCTCCCCGGCGGCCAGGGCTAGATCCAAGGGCAGACCGCACTGCTGATAAGGACAGTGAGCACCAGCCGGACGTGGAAGAGGTGGGTCACGATCAGATGGGTGAAGAGGAAGAGCCTGATTCTCCCCAGCGGGCAGACGATCGATGCGAGTCCCCGGAGATGGAGTTACAAGCCGCAGCGCCGGTATGTCCTCTTATGATTTGTGCCAATTGACGCCTAGTCCGATTGTACTTGCCCCACCCATCATCAGACCAGGTGTAAGAGCGCCTGTACATTGCAGAAGTCCAACAAAGCTCTTGAGAAGCGAAAGGCCAAGGCAGAGAAGGAGGCCGCCCTACAAGCGCGCAGGGATATTCGGAAAAAGATAGAGGATTGCGAGGCTAAGCTGGCAAGGCATCAGCCCAGAAGCAAGGGTGCGAGTGTGCAGAAATTAAAACAGCAGGTTGCTGTATTGACGGTATGTCACTACCCCGATACACTTGAACTAACATGTGACACCAATGCCTGCAATTGTAGCACTATTTGTGTGACAGTCGCTCAGACCACGAATGCATTAGAGCCGTGCACTCATGCAGCTGGTATTGCATGCAGGCCGAGTTGTCAAAGGTGCAAGACTCCTTAATTGACGACTTCCCGGACGAGGACGAGTAGACATGCCATTGCATTGTATGGTTGTATTTGGGCCATCTCAGGACCATCTTGCAGCCTGTACGTATACATAGGTCCTTTGCCCGGTCCTGTCCGCGGAATGTCAGGGAGTCTGTCCTGAGGAAATGTGTGGGAGTGTGAGGTATGTATGAATCTAGCGATGAACAAGGAAAGCACGCGCCATGTAAGCACCTACAGCATATGAATGCAGGCATGTTGCCAACTGCAGCCCCGTGTTCACGCGCCTCATAACAAAGAAAACAACCACATCATGCTTCCACAAAACCGCGATCCTTCCTGCACTCCGCTTACATGTGCGCGACCAAGTCTGATCCGGTAATAACGCCCATGACGCCTTTGGTCAAGCATTGCGTGTCCACAAGTGCACACTCCTCGTAACCATACGTGAGTATATCTCAAGCCAGACGGATACATGTACGTCAAGAGGTCACCAATCCTACGGCCAAGCCTGTACTTCCCGCATCCCCGAGGCGGACGCCATACGGATCCGAGACGGATCCGAAATTTAGTGCACGCGTCCGTAGCCCCTCCGTCGGACGCACAACGGAACCGTCTTTTCTTCCGAACATCCTCCGGTTGGGCTCCGAAGGCAGGCTAGTAACAAAAGGCGTTGCCCTGGGGCGTACCGGACGGGAATCGGAAAATCCTACCTGCCTCTGCCCCACCTCCGCCACAAGTCTCCGATACTCCTAGCAACCTACGTCCGCCCTCCACCGATTCTCCGTAGGCTCTCCAACTGCCCCTCCGCACACACTACGTCAGCTCTCCGATTCACCGTGTCGCCATTCTTCTAGTGATGATCATCGCGAAGCCGCTAGGGCGCCATAAAAGGGTATAGCGGCGCCACTGAAACGTGAATCTAGATGAAAAGCCTCGCTGAACCTCGTCCGCGCGACCGCTGACAACGGAAGGCAACATGCAGACATGTGTGCCTCGCCGGTACCGCCCCAAGCCGGCCCGCAGAACGGAGCATGCTGGCAATCCGCCATGCCCAGAAGCGAGCCAAACGCCGCACAATATTAAAGAGGTAACTTGTAGTGCAACCGTATGACCTTCGCCGCCAAGGGACATAGCGGCAGGAGTAGCAGACATGCCGTCACAGCTGAGTCGGGCCAGAGCGTGCCAAGCCTGTGGTGCGCAGAGCAGAAACGACATGAAACGAACGAGCGCGAAAGAATCAGACAGCAGCATGGACATTTGAATCAACGATTACGAGCCGGCCGTGCACCGCAGCACGACCGACCCGAGCTATGGAGTGAAGAAACGAACGAAGATAATCAATACAATACTATGCCGATGTATAACATGTATGTAGTTACAAAGGACAGAGGACAATCCATGTGTATGTATGTATGCATGATTACATAGCCGTATCCATTTGGACATTGACAATGTGTGGTGCTGTCCACCTCCAAATATGCCCCAAAACTGACTTTTTCAATTCTCAGTGCAAGGATGTTTGCGGCAGGCCACTGTGATACCCCAGAGTGCATTACCACTGATGTTGTGTTGTGAAAATTCGCAGCCTCAAGGCCAAACAACCAACATGCAGCTCGACCAGAATCCGCCCGATCAGCACTTCACATATACCTCAAGTGATCTCCTGTTCGAATCTGAGCCTCAATCCTTGCACACCAGCTCCAACAGCTATTCTGCGTGTGCTATCGAGCCCGACTATGCGTGTGCTTCACCATTTTCTGTGCTGAAAGTTGCTGTGCACTCAGTCTCACAAATCGAATGCATTCACCGGCAGCTTTTTTGCGTGCTTCGCGAATCTGCATTCCAGTTGTCAACACTGATCTCGTGGAGTGCATGGCGTGGCGGTGTGGTGAGTGGTGTCCCGTGACGCACGCCCCATGCGAGATTCCAACACCCCGAGTTTGGGTGAAAACCGGTGTTAGCACCTCGACTTTCGTCGATATCCCGTCAGCCATGGTAACCAAATTGAGTCACCAAATCCACAGACAATTACGTCCTGCGATTGTTCCACAGACAGTTACGTCCTGTGTTGGCTTTTCCCTGACCAATCACGGCTCAGAGATCATCGACCAGTGACGGCTCGATGACGGGTGTGTGCGCAGTCTTCTCACGCCGATGGACCCATAACCTGTGGCAATATGAGCTCTGTTAGCTGCTATGATCACTAGTCATACAGTACAGACTCCTGACAATTGCCAGTCAAAGATCTTACAGAATAACTATGCCGTGTGTCTCACCTGTGGCAATATGAGCTCTGTTAGCTGCTATGATCACTAGTCATACAGTACAGACTCCTGCACCACGTAGTACGCTCAGCACACTGTTCTCTGCTGTAGTCAGTAGACAGACACACACAAACAGCAAAGCATTCTCACCTGTCAATTGCCAGTCAAAGATGACCTGGAATTGACAGCTACGTCCTATATTCTGTGCACTGGACAGCCGACCTACGGTCTGCCCGCAGACTCACAGCCAAATGCATGTGATCTGCTGCACTCGCGTTATCGCAGCTACGACACGCTTGCACCAGGGGAGCTCTGCTTCCCACAAGCGGGGACAGGCGTGTGGGTGCCACCCGGGTGCGCACCCGGGTGGCATCCACACGGCGCCCACACGGCATCCACACGGCGCCCACACGGCATCCACACGGCGCCCACACGGCATCCACACGGCGCCCACACGGCATCCACACGGCGCCCACACGGCATCCACACGGCGCCCACACGGCATCCACACGGCGCCCACACGGCATCCACACGGCGCCCACACGGCATCCACACGGCGCCCACACGGCATCCACACGGCGCCCACACGCCCGTCCCCGCTCATGATATCAACCCACAGGCTGTGGGTGTGGGTGTGGAGGTATGTGGGTGTACATGTGTGTTCAGTATGTGTATATACCACTGTTGCAAGTGTGCAAAAAGTTGCACAAGAGAAATAGTAACAATTGTGAACAACTGCGCCTGAGGTGGCACCAAGTTAACACGAAGTTATCGCTTGCAACCTGCCTGTGCCATGATCATCTGACCACAGAGAGTGGCCCGTAAAATCCTCACGTCTCCACAGGTACAGCTGCCACTGGCATGCATGGCATGCAACAGACTCACCACCGCATAGCCTGCCCCGTCCATGCCCTGCACCACACCGTGTGGGTGACCTCGCTAGGCATAGGGCAGTGACGGCCGTCACATGACGGCTCCAGCCGTGCAGTCACCTGCCACGCCACATTCCAGCCACAGTCGCAGCCCAGAATGCCAGCCTGATGGAGATGGCGCCAAGCGAGCTAGGAGGGGCGGACCGCCGCTCAGTCCAGATCATCATGATGGCCGACCGATTAGCGGCAAAAGGGCGCCAGACGCGTACAAGAACAAAAACATCATATATTTTATGTCCGTCAGAAGTTCCGTCATGGTGCCCTCCGTGACGTGGCGTGTCATCAGCGGGGCAGCTGCACAGCCTGAGCGAGCAACACACATTCTACAGTTCTACATAGTATGCATGGCAGCTGAAAGGGTTCATGAAATGATATGTACTCAAGCACGCGCCGTGTAGAGGCGGCGCCGGGACAGAGACGCGAACCGAGGTAGCGCGGACCCCCGGTACGAGTATATGTAGCTGCTCCAGAGCTCACAACGCACGAGTTGCCACAACTTTCTGCCGCGCATTGGACGCCAGGTACAGGCTGCAGCCCTGCTGATGCTTGTCATTCGGGCGCGGTAGGTGATACGAGACTCACAGTCACGCCCGGCCACCTCTTGCCGTTTGCTGGCCATCCGGTCTGAGCACCATGGTGTTCGGCCAAACTCGGGGTGTTGGAATCTCGCATGCAGCGTGCGTAATGCGACACCACTCACCACACCGCCAAGCCATGCACTCGCCAAGCCATGCACTCCACGAGAACATTGTTGGCAACTAGTTGTCAACAATGTTCTCAGTACTCATGTGGCCAGCCTCAGATCTCAGAGGACCCAGCTTTTGTGGCAATCCAGTGATATGGCCGCTATACCACTAGTGGTACTGGACACAACTAGTCCAGCTAGATTGCAGCTTCGCTAAGCACGTGAAAAAGCTGATGGTGAATGCGGTTGGTTTGTGAGACTGAGTGCACAGCAACTCTCAGCAGACAGTGGTGCACGTGAAGCACACGCATGTTCGGGGTCACTATAGCGCTCGTAGAATAGCTGTTGGAGCTGTGGTGCAAGGATTGAAGCTGAGAGTCAAACAGGAGATTACTCGAGGTGTAGTGAAGTGCTGATCGGGTATTTCCTAGACGAGCTGCATGTTGGCTGTTTGGCCCTGAGGCTGCCAATTTTCACAGCAACCACATGTACAGTGGTAATGCACTCTGGGGTGTCTCGGTCGCCTGGCACAAGAAGCCTCCACTGAGGATTGAAAATGTCTTCTTTTGAACATTTTGGAGGTGGACAGCACCACACGTCTGTATATGATTCACATCTGCCAAACACATTACATCCACAGCTCCTAAAAGTGCCAATTGCAATGTTTGCGCAAACACTGGCAAGCCAGCCAGCTGCTGGAAATGAGGGCTAGCATGGCGGGCTCGCTCGCACTCAGTCTGCTGGGCCCATGGGTCAAGCCGAACTTGGATGTGAATGCACACAGTTTGGCTGAAAACCAGAGTTGCATGCGGGGCCAGCTCAACGTTTACATGCGACGGATCTTGGGATCATCATATTATGCATGATGTTGCTTAGGCGCGTGGCGTGACGGAGGGCTTCGGGTAAAGCCCATGCGCGCATCGCACCACTAGGGAAAGGGGGGGGTTGGGGGACGGGCACATCCATCATGGATACGCAGGTTCCACGCAGGTTTGCGCAAATCCACGCAGGAGGCTAGCGCCCCACAGGGTCACCCCGGAACGGTTGGGAATCCATGCTGGACTGCTTCACAGCGTGCCTTGGAATACTATTGGACCACGTTGGCGTGGCGGCTCTCTCGTGCCAACATGGCCCCACTGTAGCCATAGCGGACTACATCATCACCAAGGTGGCGCTGCGTCTGGGCCATTGTGCGTGCAACATGTATTTGGAACCATTATGGGCAAATGGAAACTCCACTATGGTGAGGGTGAGTTGTGCAACGGTGTGCATTACCTCAAATATCCATGGTGGTGAGCGGCTGTGACCATTATGGCGCTGAATTGAGGCGAGGCCACGCCATGGGGCTCAGCTCTCACCATCATGGCAGCACCAGTGGCCACTGTGCGTACAACATGTAATTGTAACCATTATGGGTATTTGAAAACTCTACCATGGTGAGCATGACATGTACAATGGTGCGTGTACCTCAAACATCCACGGTGGTGCACATCTCTGACCATTGTGGGACTGCATTGAGGCCAGGGCACGGCAATGAGTGCAGCTCTCACCGTCGTGGCAGCACCTGCGGCCACTGTGCTCACGACATGTTATTGGAACCACGATGGGCACTTGCAAACTCTACTTTGGTAAGGGTGACCTCTGCAATGGTGTGCGTTACCTCAACAGCCACAGTGGTGAGCAGCTCAGACCACCATGGCACAGCATTGAGGCCAGGCCACGGCATGGGTTCAGCTCTCACCATCGTGGCAGCACCAGTGGATGGAAAGACACAGCTGTGAGCAGCTGTCACGATCATGTAGCCTTTAGGATGCCTCCCTGTTGGTGGCAAACATTGACCACAGAGCGAAGTACTCCAAGCACTAGCTTGCTTGCTAAGCAAGACTGCTGCGGTGGACGGGAGGCTCACGCCGCCAAGAGCACATGACAAAAGTCTGTTGAAACAGTCCACAAGGTACACCATGCTGCAGTTAATGTGCTAAAAAAGGCCCCATGGACGGCAAGCATTCTGATACGCCATGAGGCATCGATTCGGTACGAAGCCAAAAATGCAGCTAGCAACAGTTAGGTTGCGTGCAGCTCAAGTGTCCACTGAGACTGTTGCGACTTGCAAAGCTACCGAGCGACAGCGATCAAACCATGCAGTCAACACAAACAACGTATCTGAAGGTGTCGGTGCCGTCGCACTCGCCTGCGTTACGCACGCATTCATCGGCGCAGATTGAACCATGTCAGTCGATGTCGCAAAGAAGATGACTAAAGGTGATTGCTGATATTGCTTGAGCGGCATAGCTTGCGCGCATTGACGGAGGTATTGACGGGCAACAGCACAGCCGTCTTGTTGAAAACGTGGACACGATGGTCCATGACACGCATGCCGAAGTCGTGTGTTCACCAAACGATAAAACCAAGTATCTGCTTGTTTAGCATTTCAATGAGCTATAGTCGAGTGATTTGATTGGCGTAATGACCAATGCCTGGAGCACGATCGCATGGCCAATGCTCTGGAAGTGTGCATGAAATGCCTTTTTCCTGATCAGGTCAGCTTGTACTAACAAGTGCGTAAACACTATGACATTGCCACAGGGGCTCCACTTGACTGCAGTCCAGACATATCCGCTGTCCATGCCAAGGCTGCGGCTCACCGACGCCACGGTCGCGGGAGATGCAAGCGAATGTATGTGCCTGCAGCGTTCACCTCTTCGCCAGAGCACCGTGACGCTGCTGCACTGTCGGGTCACGGTTGCGTCCACACCAGCGGCTACGAAGGACCCACCCCAAGTCCGAAAAGAAAGCATGTCAGTGGTCCTTACTATTGTTGTACTTGCATTGAAAAGACAATTTTTCTTGGGATGGGTGCGCCATCAGCTGTGCAAATGGGGTTGGTGTGGCTGCAAGTGTCAAAACACAGGCACTACCAGAACGCAGCAAGTCTCTACAGCTACTACATATTCTAATGCTCTATCCCTTCATGCTGCTTCAGTACACTGCAAACACAAACGCGGCCAGCTACAATTTTGCACAACTTTGTAGCCGCATCGAATTTTGACATTCTGCAAAGTCATGCTGCTTCCTGACCATTTTGGTGGCAGGGATGGGTCCTTATCAAGGCCTGATTGAACGATGCGGGAGGGCTGCCTCAGAACATTGCTACTGGCTGCAGAGCACCTGGAACTGCCACAATTGTGGTGCAAGCCTGGAAAGCACACGCAAGGCATCAGGGCAGGACTGATTCAAACCTACCCCAGCTATCTCACATTCATATGGCATTGTCTGTTCAAGTTTGGCTTGGTTTGATTCACCCGACACTTGTCTGTGGCAATGTGTGACTCTGTGCATGAGGAGAGTATTCGGGAAACGCAAACAGCTGCAATTCTGCACAGCTTTGTAGCCGCATCGAATTTTGACATTCTGCAAGGCCATGCTGCTTCCAGACCATATTTGTAGCAGGGAATGATCCTTATCAGGGCCTGATCGCTGCGGGGGGGCTGCCTCAGACCATTGCTACTGGATGCAGAGCACCTGGAACTGCCACAATTGTGATACAAGCCTGGAAAGCACATGCAAGGCATCATTGCAGGACTGATTCAAGCCTACCCCAGCTATCTTACATTCATATGGCATTGTCTGTTCAAGTTTGGCTTGGTTTGATTCACCCGACACTTGTCTGTGGCAATGTGTGACTCTGTGCATGAGGAGAGTATTCGGGAAACGCAAACAGCTGCAATTCTGCACAGCTTTGTAGCTGCATCGAATTTTGACATTCTGCAAATCCATGCTGCTCCCTGACAATATTGATAGCAGGGAATGATCCTCATCAGGGCCTGATCGCTGCGGGAGGGCTGCCTCAGACCATTGCTACTGGATGCAGAGCACATGGAACTGCCACAATTGTGGTGCAAGCCTGGAAAGCACATGCAAGGCATCAGGGCAGGACTGATTCAAGCCTACCCCAGCTATCTTACATTCATATGGCATTGTCTGTTCAAGTTTGGCTTGGTTTGATTCACCCTACACTTGTCTGTGGCAATGTGTGACTCTGTGCATGAGGAGAGTATTCGGGAAACGCAAACAGCTGCAATTCTGCACAGCTTTGTAGCCGCATCGAATTTTGACATTCTGCAAAGCCATGCTGCTTCCAGACCATATTTATAGCAGGGAATGATCCTCATCAGGGCCTGATCGCTGCGGGGGGGGCTGCCTCAGACCATTGCTACTGGATGCAGAGCACCTGGAACTGCCACAATTGTGGTGCAAGCCTGGAAAGCACGTGCAAGGCATCAGGGCAGGATTGATTCAAGCCTACCCCAGCTATCTTACATTCATATGGCATTGTCTGTTCAAGTTTGGCTTGGTTTGATTCACCCTACACTTGTCTGTGGCAATGTGTGACTCTGTGCATGAGGAGAGTATTCGGGAAACGCAAACAGCTGCAATTCTGCACAGCTTTGTAGCCGCATCGAATTTTGACATTCTGCAAGGCCATGCTGCTTCCAGACCATATTTGTAGCAGGGAATGATCCTTATCAGGGCCTGATCGCTGCGGGGGGGCTGCCTCAGACCATTGCTACTGGATGCAGAGCACCTGGAACTGCCACAATTGTGATACAAGCCTGGAAAGCACATGCAAGGCATCATTGCAGGACTGATTCAAGCCTACCCCAGCTATCTTACATTCATATGGCATTTTCTGTTCAAGTTTGGCTTGGTTTGATTCACCCGACACTTGTCTGTGGCAATGTGTGACTCTGTGCATGAGGAGAGTATTCGGGAAACGCAAACAGCTGCAATTCTGCACAGCTTTGTAGCTGCATCGAATTTTGATATTCTGCAAATCCATGCTGCTCCCTGACAATATTGATAGCAGGGAATGATCCTCATCAGGGCCTGATCGCTGCGGGAGGGCTGCCTCAGACCATTGCTACTGGATGCAGAGCACATGGAACTGCCACAATTGTGGTGCAAGCCTGGAAAGCACATGCAAGGCATCAGGGCAGGACTGATTCAAGCCTACCCCAGCTATCTTACATTCATATGGCATTGTCTGTTCAAGTTTGGCTTGGTTTGATTCACCCTACACTTGTCTGTGGCAATGTGTGACTCTGTGCATGAGGAGAGTATTCGGGAAACGCAAACAGCTGCAATTCTGCACAGCTTTGTAGCCGCATCGAAATTTGACATTCTGCAAGGCCATGCTGCTTCCAGACCATATTTGTAGCAGGGAATGATCCTTATCAGGGCCTGATCGCTGCGGGGGGGCTGCCTCAGACCATTGCTACTGGATGCAGAGCACCTGGAACTGCCACAATTGTGATACAAGCCTGGAAAGCACATGCAAGGCATCATTGCAGGACTGATTCAAGCCTACCCCAGCTATCTTACATTCATATGGCATTGTCTGTTCAAGTTTGGCTTGGTTTGATTCACCCGACACTTGTCTGTGGCAATGTGTGACTCTGTGCATGAGGAGAGTATTCGGGAAACGCAAACAGCTGCAATTCTGCACAGCTTTGTAGCTGCATCGAATTTTGACATTCTGCAAATCCATGCTGCTCCCTGACAATATTGATAGCAGGGAATGATCCTCATCAGGGCCTGATCGCTGCGGGAGGGCTGCCTCAGACCATTGCTACTGGATGCAGAGCACATGGAACTGCCACAATTGTGGTGCAAGCCTGGAAAGCACATGCAAGGCATCAGGGCAGGACTGATTCAAGCCTACCCCAGCTATCTTACATTCATATGGCATTGTCTGTTCAAGTTTGGCTTGGTTTGATTCACCCTACACTTGTCTGTGGCAATGTGTGACTCTGTGCATGAGGAGAGTATTCGGGAAACGCAAACAGCTGCAATTCTGCACAGCTTTGTAGCCGCATCGAATTTTGACATTCTGCAAAGCCATGCTGCTTCCAGACCATATTTATAGCAGGGAATGATCCTCATCAGGGCCTGATCGCTGCGGGGGGGGCTGCCTCAGACCATTGCTACTGGATGCAGAGCACCTGGAACTGCCACAATTGTGGTGCAAGCCTGGAAAGCACGTGCAAGGCATCAGGGCAGGATTGATTCAAGCCTACCCCAGCTATCTTACATTCATATGGCATTGTCTGTTCAAGTTTGGCTTGGTTTGATTCACCCTACACTTGTCTGTGGCAATGTGTGACTCTGTGCATGAGGAGAGTATTCGGGAAACGCAAACAGCTGCAATTCTGCACAGCTTTGTAGCCGCATCGAATTTTGACATTCTGCAAGGCCATGCTGCTTCCAGACCATATTTGTAGCAGGGAATGATCCTTATCAGGGCCTGATCGCTGCGGGGGGGCTGCCTCAGACCATTGCTACTGGATGCAGAGCACCTGGAACTGCCACAATTGTGATACAAGCCTGGAAAGCACATGCAAGGCATCATTGCAGGACTGATTCAAGCCTACCCCAGCTATCTTACATTCATATGGCATTTTCTGTTCAAGTTTGGCTTGGTTTGATTCACCCGACACTTGTCTGTGGCAATGTGTGACTCTGTGCATGAGGAGAGTATTCGGGAAACGCAAACAGCTGCAATTCTGCACAGCTTTGTAGCTGCATCGAATTTTGATATTCTGCAAATCCATGCTGCTCCCTGACAATATTGATAGCAGGGAATGATCCTCATCAGGGCCTGATCGCTGCGGGAGGGCTGCCTCAGACCATTGCTACTGGATGCAGAGCACATGGAACTGCCACAATTGTGGTGCAAGCCTGGAAAGCACATGCAAGGCATCAGGGCAGGACTGATTCAAGCCTACCCCAGCTATCTTACATTCATATGGCATTGTCTGTTCAAGTTTGGCTTGGTTTGATTCACCCTACACTTGTCTGTGGCAATGTGTGACTCTGTGCATGAGGAGAGTATTCGGGAAACGCAAACAGCTGCAATTCTGCACAGCTTTGTAGCCGCATCGAATTTTGACATTCTGCAAAGCCATGCTGCTTCCAGACCATATTTATAGCAGGGAATGATCCTCATCAGGGCCTGATCGCTGCGGGGGGGGCTGCCTCAGACCATTGCTACTGGATGCAGAGCACCTGGAACTGCCACAATTGTGGTGCAAGCCTGGAAAGCACGTGCAAGGCATCAGGGCAGGACTGATTCAAGCCTACCCCAGCTATCTTACATTCATATGGCATTGTCTGTTCAAGTTTGGCTTGGTTTGATTCACCCTACACTTGTCTGTGGCAATGTGTGACTCTGTGCATGAGGAGAGTATTCGGGAAACGCAAACAGCTGCAATTCTGCACAGCTTTGTAGCCGCATCGAATTTTGACATTCTGCAAAGCCATGCTGCTTCCAGACCATATTTATAGCAGGGAATGATCCTCATCAGGGCCTGATCGCTGCGGGGGGGGCTGCCTCAGACCATTGCTACTGGATGCAGAGCACCCGGAACTGCCACAATTGTGGTGCAAGCCTGGAAAGCACGTGCAAGGCATCAGGGCAGGACTGATTCAAGCCTACCCCAGCTATCTTACATTCATATGGCATTGTCTGTTCAAGTTTGGCTTGGTTTGATTCACCCTACACTTGTCTGTGGCAATGTGTGACTCTGTGCATGAGGAGAGTATTCGGGAAACGCAAACAGCTGCAATTCTGCACAGCTTTGTAGCCGCATCGAATTTTGACATTCTGCAAGGCCATGCTGCTTCCAAACCATATTTGTAGCAGGGAATGATCCTCATCAGGGCCTGATCGCTGCGGGAGGGCTGCCTCAGACCATTGCTACTGGATGCAGAGCACCTGGAACTGCCGCAATTGTGGTGCAAGCCTGGAAAGCACATGCAAGGCATCAGCGCAGGACTGATTCAAGTCTACCCCAGCTATCTCACATTCATATGGCATAGTCTGTTCAAGTTTGGCTCGGTTTGATTCACCCTACACTTGTCTGTGGCAATGTGTGACTCTGTGCATGAGGAGAGTATTCGGGAAACGCAAACAGCTGCAATTCTGCACAGCTTTGTAGCCGCATCGAATTTTGACATTCTGCAAAGCCATGCTGCTGCCTGACAATATTGATAGCAGGGAATGATCCTCATTAGGGCCTGATCGCTGCGGGAGGGCTGCCTCAGATCATTGCTACTGGCTGCTGAGCACCTGGAACTGCCACAATTGTGATACAAGCCTGGAAAGCACATGCAAGGCATCAGAGCCGGACTGATTCATACCACAGTGGTCTGAAATGGATTTGCACATGTTCAGGTTTACATGTATGCATGTTTCATGAGGCACATTGAGTGAAGCTGTGCTTTTCTAGTGTATATGCACAGCCATGCTCTAGCATGTTTCGTACGACACAACGCATTCAGGCATGCCATCACTTCAAGCGGCTTTGTTGTTTTGTGTACATGCCGCGATGGTGCTCTCAGCGATGCTCTCAACGATCAGATCCAGAAAGAGGGCTGGCTCAAAACACATGGCGCCGGCACTGGATGCAGTTTCTGCAAAGACTCCAAAATCACTACATCACACCGTGCATAAGCAATCATGGCCATGCCAGAGCATGCCGCCTTGTATCTGTGAACAAGGTTACATTTGATAGCAATCACGCAGACCACAATCGCTTACTACCCGTTCACTACTACTGCTAGTCCAGCTGGTGCCTCAATGGCCTAATGCCTGCATGACTGCCATGACTGCAGTTAGCCACATATGACTCTGCACATGGTGATCCCGGTTGCACGATTGCCCAGGCCTGTCAGCGATCGTAATAGGCCACTGTAGGAATCCGAGATCTGCATGAATCACACATTTCCTCCACCTGCAAAAGAAAATATCATCTCATTGAGTTGGTCATCAGATACAAGGTCATGCACACGTGTAACATGATCACGGTGTCATCACGGTGTCGAGGCAGCATGATCCAATTTGGAACGGCGACTCGAATTTATGGCATCAAGCCATTTGCAGACATGCTAAGCATGTGACTGTACCTCATGCAATGATATTGTGTCTCACATCAGGCCTAGGGGGCTGCAACGGAGGTAGACATCACCAGTGAGATCAGCCATCATATGCCCAAATGTCACACTCTTCAGCAGGGCAGGACAGCATACCTCAGAGAATGGCCACTATCTTAACTCGCAATGGTTCAGAGATCTCCTCTTGGTTGGTGACCACAGCTTGCATCAGGTGTGTGGCCAGCACGGAGTGCAGCACATGTGTACACAGCTCAGGCCCGCGCAAGCTGTCGACCTATTTTATCGCCAATTCAGCTGTCATATAACGATGGAAAAAGGTTGGCGGAGAAGTACGACGTGCATGCTCAACGATGTACATCATTTTGCCCGAGCATCACACACATGATCAGAACTCGCATGACGGCCTTGCACGAAATTGTAATCAGAATGAGATTTACAAATTAGTTCTGATCGTCAGCGGGCAGCATGCGTCCGGGCGTTCCTGGTGTATGCGGTGCACCCTCCGCCATTTGGCTTGTCGCAGTAATGCGCATGTGGCGCTGGGGTCAATTCGGCGATCATGGCAGTGCTGATCGAAGACACACGACCTTTATATGTCAAGAGCAAGGAGTCACGGACGATTGTCCTCTTCCTTGGTACATATCTTCGGGTGTACGTGGGCTTGGCCGCGGCCCGTTACTACTGCGCAGCCACTCTCCTGCTTACACAGAGCACTAACGCCAACGGGCAGACTCTCGGATCGTTTGCTGAAGTGTGCAGTCACATTTGATCACTGTCGAGAAGTACATGATAGCTGCAGCGTTGCGTGGTATCCGGAACGTCAGCGTCCTCATTGTTACGCAAGGACTGTTGACCACCGCATTACTACAGCTCTGCAAGGGAGCGTCTCACATAGCGCAGAGGTGATCATGCAATGTTTCGAGGTTAGTGATGCGGTGCGCCTTCCTCTTCAAGGATGTGAGCTCCTGCGGATGCTCGACGTGGTGCTGATTGAGCTGTCCGTCGCTTCACAAGTACGCCGCAATCTGGTCAATGTAAAATGCGCAGATACAGACATGAAGCTAGCAGCTGCAGGGTGAAGGTCATGTGGGAACCACTCTGAGCCGATGGACGATATATGCACTATTGTTAGACTGTTGTTAGACTACGACCTCTCGATCGTGTGCAGGTGAAAATTTTCCTGACTCAAGAATATTATGCTTCAAGAGATTAATTTCTGCTGAACATTTGTCACCGCCAGGTATTGAAGCTGCTCTGCCTGCGCTGCCTGAAATGGGGTAATGTTTTACCATGTAATGTGAAGCTAAATCCGGACTACATTTGTGACCTGCGATCGACCGACGGTGCTCCTCATACTGACTTCAGCTGAGTGCAGGATATTGGTGCAAATCAGGACCGCTCAAAGCCAGGTATGTGCTTTTAGTATTGTATCTCCGCCATTAGATTTGGTGTGACTATGCCATGCACCTCTATCTGCCAAGAACTCTGGCATGACCAGGCTGCAGAACACAGTACACATACATAGCCTTCACAGCTGAGCTAGGTTTGTATGTGTGCTCCGATATCCGTGATGTGTGTCTTGCGGCCATGCGTGGCATGCGAACGCAGTGCAATCATCACTTTGTCATGACTTGAGCTTGCTACGCAATGTTATTGACACATGATGAATGCATGCACAGCCAGCCAGCCTTTGTCATCTTCAACGGCTGATGTTCTTACCAAAGTGTGCACCTCAATGTGCACCATTGCCTTGCACTGGAACCGGGTATAATTGCATCCTCACAGCCTCCGACGCGGTGCAGTGAGCAGCGGCACGCAGGAAGGTGAGCCTGCCATGCGCCATTAGCATTGCCACGAGTGGCCATGCTAATGGGCATGGCGGGAACACAACAGCCCTGGGTGCCCTGCTGGCCACCAGCATAGGGTGAACCACAATTGGCACCATGATGCATCTCCGGCATGCGCACCCACAGTACGGTGATTGTGAATGAACCACCATGATCATGCACCATCCACTGTGGAATCCCAATTTTGCACACACTCCATGTCGCACATCCAGTATGCATCGCTGTATACTGTAGAATGGAAATGATTCTGGCTTTCGTGTGATGTCAAGAATCCCGCATGGCTGCCGTTATTTCATAGTGGACACCACTCAGTAATTAGTTATGGGCGACCATTCTCATGGTGGGGGGTGGACATTCCATGATGGACCAAAACTGATGCACACCCACAGCATTTTCCTAAGAGGTGTGTGCAAGTCTGGTATACCCATGCCCCAGCATGGGGAATGTTGGTGATTCTTTGTATGAAGGGGTGCAGACAGTCCACCGTGGACCAGAGGTGATGCACACCCAATGTGGGTTGTAGAGAGGTGTATGCAAATATGGTCAACCCTTGCCCCAGCATGGAGCCAAACCAATTCACTCTGCCATGGGCTGAGATGGTCTCTGACCCATCATGGTCAGGCTGCTCACCCTTGTGGACCGCAACTTTAACATGCTGGCAGAACATCTCATGCATGCCAGCGTGGTACTGTATGAGGCTCATGCCACGATGCATTATGTACTTTCCAGGGCGATCCCGATGGAAAGTGTGCTATCCACACCGGAATGCCCTGGTCCACACTGCCAAAGCCATGCATCCATTGTGTGATCGGCTTGTCACAACATGGGAGACACACAAAGCCAAGGTGCCGATTCATGAGATCCGTAATGGATTTGATCATGACACAGTGGAAAGGCATGTTGCCTAACTGCCCTTTTGTCCTAGTGCACCTTGCGGCAGAAGATTGCGGAAGCCTAGGGCTAGCGCTTACAGTTTGATGCAGGCTATAATCTCGTAGTTCTGCCGTGCGTGTGTGGTGCACACAAAGTGCTGATGCTGGTGTGTCTCTCGAGTCCCGTTGAATGCGCTGTGATACGGCACAGTTCTCGAGACGCAGCTCCCACACATGTTTCTCTGCCACATCTTACATCTACATCGTGCACACCAAACTGTCTCACTACACCATGCATGGCCATGGCGTATTGGAGCTGACCAGGCCGATCGAGCTGACGGCATTCCAGGCTCGAATACCCGCACCAGCCCCAAGATGGACCCCCTGAGGACACTTGCTGTACGGTGCTGTTTTGGACGATTCTCTAGCCTTGTGAACACAGCCGCACGTTTGAGATGAGCGACACGTGTACGCTTGCTGCGTTCACAATGGCAACTGTCATATACTCGTGTGTGCACTATACTCTAGCTATGCTGACTCAGTTCTGATGTCACTGCATGTGCAGTGGGTGCCGGTGTTTGTCCCACCTTAGCGCAGAATGCAGCTGACTGCACGCCCTCGGCTGGCTACCATAGATTAGGATTATAGCCACTGCCAATCAGCTGGGCCCTGTTGTGCGGCCCTCCCAAGCGTTAGGTGCCCGTACTGGTGGTGCGCCGTCGCCTCGAAATCTTTCTGCAGGAATTCTCTGTCCAAGTTGCAGCTGCAACGACGCCAGCGCTTGGCACTGCACATCATGTCGTATCACCACTGGACACTCTTTCGTTAGAATGCTGTGAACCGAGCGTGGCAGCCCGGTGCGCTAGCACGGCTGTTGCGGATCCGGACATCGATCGGATTGTGCTACGGATCGCCTCTCGGAAGGCTAGTTGAAGGACATGGGCCTGGGCATACTGATACTAAGATTTTGAAGTTGCTGGATCCGGTAGATCTGTTAGCTGTCGCGCGAGAATGCTGTGGTGGTGCCGATGATCACTTCCTGTTCTGTTCGTCTCTGCACGGACGGCCCTCCTTCCTCCACAACTCCGGATTGAGTCAGGAATTTACTCGTTACCATGGTGGTCGTCTGCGTAGCTATAGTTTATGATTGTTGCGGAGTTTCCTGTGTTTATATACGCTGGCACGACCATCGGCTGTTTCTCAGAAGGTATCGCGCGCCGTGTTCCCATCGAACGTCTGACGTCAGGCCAAATCCTACAGATCTGAGGTCCAGCAAGATGCATCACCTCATGCGTGAGGACATGGCGGTTAAAGTGGGGTCTGTGAGGGCTCCGACTGGCGCGCCATGCCCCGATTATGCATGAGGTCGCATTGACACCGGAGCTGTCAGATTGGGGCCTCAAAAGACCGAACCTTTACTGTGTTGACGTTTACTCTTCTGCAACATGTTGACAGGAGAGTGAACGTTCGTTACGGACGAAAGTCTCGACCTGTGTTCGCTCGTTTATACCCGTTAAAGTGTATCATGAGATCAACAGGAAAATACAGGTCGAGACTTTCGTCCGTAACACGCATCGCCACACTGCAGAAACTTGAGGGCCACACGAACCCCATAATCGAGAACATCATGTATCGGAAGTCTGGGCTTGTCATCTCTCGGGAGCAACGGTTGCGCTATGATGCGGGCCTGGAGGACGCGATCCTGCCGGACTGAATGTGCGTGCGGTTGTGGTGTTCGTGTGTGTGTGAGTGTATGTTGCAGTTGATTCGGATGAGATTCGGTTTCAGTGTTTGTTTTCTCCCGTTCACTCTTTTGTAAGACATAATCGAGAACATGCATATGTGTGTACGCGGGATCGCGTCGATGTCACTTCATCGTTTGACAAGTCGCATGCGACTTCCCTAGGGCTCTCACTGCATATGCAGCTTCTCGTGCCTGCAGCTGCAATCTGTCGCCGCGACGCTCGGGGCTGGCATACTGCTCACGAGCCCTGGGCAGCCCGGACAGCCTTGAGGCGTCTCGACTGTCTGCTCCAAGGCTGCCCGCTCTCGCGTGTTGACGTTGGCAGTGCTCCGAGGCATGATCGTGCTCTCGATCCAGACTCGTTGTATCAGTAGCGCGTTGTCTGTCTCGTGTGGACTTGGACCATCCGCTACTATGCAACAGCAACCGTTGTACACGTGGGTTTGGCCTGGTATATGTCCGACATGCCCGACGTGTGTTTGCCTTAGAGGCTTGACCAACGGATGCCGCTTCTTCTTGACGCTGAGATTGGCGGATAGCATGCTTCTGCATACCTGTACATAAAACTTTTCGACAGCATTCACCTGGTATATGTTCAATTTCCGTCTTCCGTCTGCACACAGGCTCTGACCATCAGACGTGCACACTGCTCGGCTCCCCACTACATCGAAGTTGATGCCGTCAGCCACAATGCCGCTAGATCAGGCAACAATCAGTTCTTTGTGGCTCGGCTGGCTCACAGTTTTTCTGTTTCAGCAGCTCTCCCTTGCTGGAGGTGCCAATGCTGCGGCATCGTGGGATGCAGTCGACGCAACACTGCACTCGATGTAACCGGGGTATCTCTTGTTTGTTTTCTCTCTTGGCGTTTGTTTAATCTCTTGCTGCAAGGGTGTTCATCTGGGGATCAGAACTCGTGAACAGCGTTTGTACCCAGCTGCAGCCTGCACGTCGAGGTCGCGCGCGTCTTCACGCCTGGCTCGCACCGAAAGGCGCCTATTTGTTGACAGCTGGGCAGACACAAAGCGCCTTTGTTGCTTGGTTCGGCTATTCTGCGGTCGTTCACTGCGCGAGGAGCTTGCTGCTAGCAGCAGTTTTGCATAAGTTTTGTGCATGCAGTGCGGCAGTGCTACCTCAGCCATGACCCAGCATATAGATATCTGCCATCGTTGCTTTACCAACTGCCTAAGATCATGATCATGTTCTCTGAATACTTGAAGTCAATGCACCAGGTGTTACCGTTCATATCATGCTCTTAAAACGAGTCTGTATCGTTTCAGGCTGCTGACTCCAATGCCGGGTGTGGGACTGATCATGAACGCGGCGCCACGCGGTTCCTAGCATATCGATATCAGTAGGTGCACGAAAGTGTTCCTAGCCTAGAACGAACATTCAGATCCGGATGTATTGTGCATTGCAAGCGAATCGCGGCTCGCTGCGATTCAGCGTATAGCAAGAACAGACCCATGCACGTACAAATCAGGGCAGCAACCCGCTGCAGCTGCGCGCCATTGCCAACGGTCAAATGAATCAGCAGAGGCAAAAACAGCCACCTCTCGCTGGCATGCGGTCAGCGAGCGCCAGGCAGTGAGCTGTTGCGTGCACATGGGTATTGGCGAGCTGATGCTATCTGGGCTTGGAAGCGGGTGAATTGGACAGCTTGGTGGTCATTGTGGTTGCGTATCAAGTTCAGTGCCGCGGCGTCGAGCGGTCACCGAGCCCGACATGTTCGGATGGCAGCACCAAGAAGCCAAGCCCGACGCGACAGATTGCTACAGATGAGCGCCGTGTCGCGAGCTGGAAGGCTGCTGTTTTTGATAGGCTTCGATATGCTCGTCAAGCGTTCAGAAGATGTGCCTGTCGCGCGCTTGATGGAAACAGTGATTGCGAAAGCTTTGACACAGACGACCGCACGAGTAGCTGCTGTCAAGTCTTTGTAACCCTCCTGGTGATCGGTGGCGGCGGCCGGCAACGCTGTCTATGTTAAAAAGCGATTCTCCTGGGGGGCCTAGGCTTGGAACACTAACGAATTGGCACAGAAGGGATTCAGGCGTGTTGAGGCGTTTGGAATGCAGGAGCCGCATTGCGCAATATGCACCTCGTGAAACCATGCAGCCGGTAAAGACATGGAGGTATAGTATTGGACAGCTTCGGAGGGCACTATTGTGCGTGCCGATTCGTTGTTACACTGGTTGCGAGGAGAGGGCTGCGGGCAGTAGCGCCGGAGCACAACAACAGGCTCTTTCAGCAGACTGACAAGGTAATTTCCATGGTGTGTGCGTGCTCTGATGGGCTGTAACGTGCATCACGTCCAGCGTGTGTCTCGAATCCACGCACCAGCTGTTCCCTTCAACGTGACCGTTTCTGACACGACAGGCTTATCTGCCGGTCCGGTCACAACGTCAACTTGAACGTCTTGGCCTCGATCAGCGGCCAGAACTCTGCATATGATCACCTGCTTTCGCACCGAACCCAGTATGTGCTTCCTACCTTCCGGGCCGTTGCCCCTCGCCACAACTGCATCGTTGATCCACTTCTGATACTGCGCGCCCTGCCACAGCAACTCATTTGAGAGATCAAAGCCTAGAATCTTCAGCCTCACATCTCCTTTCAACGTTCCGACCATGTGCTCCGGCGGCGAATGAATGTCGGGTGAAATTTTCGACAGCGGCATCAGTTGCCGCTCATGCACGGTGATGTAGTTGATGTTGCGTAGGGACTCATGCCATCTCCGTAGTAAAACTGGGTGACAGCCGTCCTGAGTGATGGCCCTATGCAGGTCACGAAGTCGGTTGTGCTGGGCATTTCCGCGGCGCATCAACTCTCTCACGCGGCTGGAGCTCGAGCCCTCGTCGAAAAGCTGCAGGTTGCTCGCTTGCTTATGCGGGGCAGGCGCACCAAGCCGTTGGGAGACGGCCCTTTGGTCGAAGCCAGCCACGTCTGCGCCTCGCGGCTGCTGGATCACCGATCTGAGCCAGGCATGTCTCGTGTCCCAGTCCAGGCTGAAAAAGCATGGAATTGTGATCGCCCCCCAATACTGCTGGGGGATCTGTGCTTCCCTTGCAAAGTTTCGGCACAGCTGTTGATATGCCTCATCACATCCTGTCCTGTAGTGCTTCCGAATGGTAGGCAGTACCGCGTAGGCAAACATAGCAGCCAGTTCACTCGAGACTGGCGCTCTTGCCTTCTTGCCTTCTGCAGTCTGCACACATGTTGGCATCCTTGTTCTGTCATTGTGGCTCTTTGTGTCAGATTGCATTTCTGTGAGCTGTCAGAGGTCTGCAAGAGGCACTCTAGCTAAACTTTTGTGTGCAATGTGCAGGTGCTTGTCAGGTGGAGCAGCTGCAACAGCTCCTACCCCAAGGTTACAAGCTGCACCCATGCCATGACCACCATGGTCATGTGTGTGGGTGCATGATGCCCCTGAAGACGAAGCCTAAAAGCCCCTGTCAATGCAAGATACATGGCAGATTCAAGGACAGTGGAGGTGCTGAAGCCCTGCAAGTCTTGAGGGAAGCTGGATACTGTGGCCTGGTGTGCACACAGTGGCCCCTCCACTCAGAGACACAGAAGCTACAGGGTAGGGTGATGGCATCAGTGCACAGGGGTAAGAAGAGAAGCAGACGTGGAGGACAGTATAGGGAGGGGTGCAACCTGAAGCTGGACCTAGTGTTGTCATCACCAGGTCCAGAGTGCACGTTGGTTGCTGTTGAGGTGCAAGGCAACAATCACACCAGATCTCGGGTGGTGAAAAGTGATCATGAGAAAACGATTGCATGTCTTGGTGCATGTATTACCGTGTATGGCTTGAGTGCAGATGAATGTATATGTGCTGTACAGCAAGGGCCATCTCGCTCTGCCAGTGGATTTGTTTCAGCTGTTGACAGTATAGCTTTAGAGATTGTAAGCATGCTGGCATTGTTCACAACGTGCATGTGGTTTGCCATGTGGTCACGCAATGTAGCAGCACACCATGAACCATCGTGGATTGAACTTGCCCGTCGTGAAGGCTTCCCATTCTTCCTTCGAGCTCTTGTTGTGATATGCCTCAATCGCGCTTGGCTGATTGCAGTACCGGTTGCGGACGATACCTTCCTTGTCAGCCTCAGATATGTCATCAAACCAGTATTTGAACCCTTGGAACATTTTCTTCTCACCCTCTTCGTCGACAGCCCCATGCCTGGCTCCATGATAGGGATACCAAGCATAGGTGCCATACTGCTGGTGCACAGCAATATACACGAGGATCAACGGGAGTGTCCCCACACTGGCGTTTTCCAACTTGGTGTTCCTGATGGGTTGTGGTGTGCCACGGCACCACAGGCCAGTGAGACCCTCCACCATTGCTGATGGGTCAACACTGAAGGCATCCACCCACCACTGGTTCATGCCATTGCTTGGGTCCCACCTGCACTCTCCTGTGATGTTTGGCATGCAGCTGTCATCAACACCTGCCTGCTGCTCTTGCCCTTTCTTCCTCTTGTTGTCTTGGGTTGGGGGCTCTTCAGCCACTGGCTCTACAGTCACTGCATTAAACTGCATTGGGCTTTGGCCTAAAACTTGGCGAGCACACTCCTGCACCTCGATCATACTCGGGTCATTGCAGCTTATATGGGCTAACAACTCACATGAGGGGGGGAGCATGCATTGCAGGCAGTGCCCTATGTGGGGGCATGCATAGCAGGAGGTGCAGATCAGACACACTGGCTATGCAGATGATGCTGAAACTTGGTACACTGTATAACCATAAAGTTGGCTGCTGTATGTTCTGAGATGAGCCTCATTGGAGCTCCGGTGCACTAGATGCACATGCCAACAGGGTGGTCTGTGCATTGGTCACACCAGGTGCTCTGATGCTCTTTTGACTCCCAAACTTCGTAACTCTACACTACAGGTCAAGATGCCCATGGTGTAGAAGATTCAGCGTCGTGCAGTGAGTGGGGCATGGTCTAGTCCATGTGCAGGTGGCTGCTGGTGTGTTTGCATTGGCATGCATAGCAGGAGGTGCAGATCAGACACACTGGCAATGCAGATGATGCTGAAACTTGGTACACAGTATAACCATAACGTTGGCTGCTGTATGTTCTGAGATGAGCCTCATTGGAGCTCTGGTGCACTAGATGCACAAGCCAACAGGGTGGTCTGTGCATTGGTCACACCAGGTGCTCTGATGCTCTTTTGACTCCCAAACTTCGTAACTCTACACTACAGGTCAATATGCCCATGGTGTAGAAGATTCAGCGTCGTGCAGTGAGTGGGGCATGGTCTAGTCCATGTGCAGGTGGCTGCTGGTGTGTTTGCATTGGCATGCATAGCAGGAGGTGCAGATCAGACACACTGGCTATGCAGATGATGCTGAAACTTGGTACACAGTATAACCATAACGTTGGCTGCTGTATGTTCTGAGATGAGCCTCATTGGAGCTCTGGTGCACTAGATGCACAAGCCAACAGGGTGGTCTGTGCATTGGTCACACCAGGTGCTCTGATGCTCTTTTGACTCCCAAACTTCGTAACTCTACACTACAGGTCAATATGCCCATGGTGTAGAAGATTCAGCGTCGTGCAGTGAGTGGGGCATGGTCTAGTCCATGTGCAGGTGGCTGCTGGTGTGTTTGCATTGGCATGCATAGCAGGAGGTGCAGATCAGACACACTGGCTATGCAGATGATGCTGAAACTTGGTACACTGTATAACCATAAAGTTGGCTGCTGTATGTTCTGAGATGAGCCTCATTGGAGCTCCGGTGCACTAGATGCACATGCCAACAGGGTGGTCTGTGCATTGGTCACACCAGGTGCTCTGATGCTCTTTTGACTCCCAAACTTCGTAACTCTACACTACAGGTCAAGATGCCCATGGTGTAGAAGATTCAGCGTCGTGCAGTGAGTGGGGCATGGTCTAGTCCATGTGCAGGTGGCTGCTGGTGTGTTTGCATTGGCATGCATGGCTTGGTGTGCTTTGTGCCAATTCCACTATATTGCAACGGCGTCAAGTACACATTCCAGATAAAATGGGACACACTCGGACGTTCTCATCGTTCCTGACTTTCTTCATCCTGATCTTGACCACCATGAGTTTGGGTTCATGCTCTTGTAGTTGCAGCCACAGTCCCCTCATAGTCTTGCAGCTCAGCTTGTCAAACTCTGCAGCAAATGCTTCTGTCCTCCTTGCACGAAGGTCGTGTAGGTTCCTGTAGAGGCATTTATTGCCAGCTGCATCTGGATACCCTGCCATGATGAGTTCAAGAATGTTTTGTAGGTGGGGGTGGTTCTTGGCATGTTTGTACCCCTTCACATGAGGGGGGGCATCCACCACGCTGCCTGTCCTGAGCAGCCTTAATGTCCATGTCTTGGCTGCTTCTTTCACGGTGTCACGGTCCAACTCGTGTATCTTTGCATTGGTCTCCTTCACCTCATGCCTGCCATTTTCTGTCTCTCTGACCAAATCCAATAATTTATCATATATTGGCTTCCATCGTTGCCGATTGCCTTTCGGCCAATCCTTCCCGGAACTGTTTTTGAGCTGCAGTCTCTCGGCAGCTGTCATCTGGTTCATCAAGAATGCTGCCATCACCGCTCTCGTGTGGCGGGACCACCTTGCATGCGGATGGGCGCCCGCCACTGGTTCGTCACCGTCTAAATCCTCCGCCACAGCTTCGTCCAAATCACTACCAGATGAGTCCGCTGCGCCGCAGTCAGGTTCACCGTCTGTGCTCTCCCGCCCGCTGCACCGCAAGACAGTATGCAACCTGCCACCGGAACATCCGCACATACACGTCGGACAGACTGCTCGCCACGAAGATCACCGTGAGTGAACGCTCAGATTAACACTTGCTGTCTAAAACGCGAATCGCCTGCTCAGACGTACCTGTCCATGTCGTCGTCCGTGTGGTGACTCATCGCAGCGCTCGAGCAGCCTACCGTTCAAAGCACACAGGTCGTTTCTGGCGCAGACACAAGTTGCGTACCAGTCTAAGTCATATTTATAATTACAAGGGAGGTTCTGCGCGCACATTCATCACACCACACGAATTCGGTTCAGTAGGTGCACGAAAGTGTTCCTAGCCTAGAACGAACATTCAGATCCGGATGTATTGTGCATTGCAAGCGAATCGCGGCTCGCTGCGATTCAGCGTATAGCAAGAACAGACCCATGCACGTACAAATCAGGGCAGCAACCCGCTGCAGCTGCGCGCCATTGCCAACGGTCAAATGAATCAGCAGAGGCAAAAACAGCCACCTCTCGCTGGCATGCGGTCAGCGAGCGCCAGGCAGTGAGCTGTTGCGTGCACATGGGTATTGGCGAGCTGATGCTATCTGGGCTTGGAAGCGGGTGAATTGGACAGCTTGGTGGTCATTGTGGTTGCGTATCAAGTTCAGTGCCGCGGCGTCGAGCGGTCACCGAGCCCGACATGTTCGGATGGCAGCACCAAGAAGCCAAGCCCGACGCGACAGATTGCTACAGATGAGCGCCGTGTCGCGAGCTGGAAGGCTGCTGTTTTTGATAGGCTTCGATATGCTCGTCAAGCGTTCAGAAGATGTGCCTGTCGCGCGCTTGATGGAAACAGTGATTGCGAAAGCTTTGACACAGACGACCGCACGAGTAGCTGCTGTCAAGTCTTTGTAACCCTCCTGGTGATCGGTGGCGGCGGCCGGCAACGCTGTCTATGTTAAAAAGCGATTCTCCTGGGGGGCCTAGGCTTGGAACACTAACGAATTGGCACAGATATCGCCCTGCGAGGAGTCTTTGCTCGAACATCACAGCATCCCTACAGGACATGGCACAAGATCCAGCGCTTCCAACATCCTACGGTCGCATTCTCTTTTGTCCCTGGAAGAGTTATGTACGGGCAGGCACATTCTGCATGCTTTGCATTGTGGCAGCGTTCTCGTCCAATGGGCGTCACCACAAGCTCAGCTCAGCGAACCTGCTCATGCTAATCTTCTTCATGCCAGTAGGCCCAGTGGCCCAAGCGCCTTCCAAACCTGATGACGCCGTACACCGCCTGACACACTGCTTGGATTCAGGGCGTGCACACGCGGCTCCACCCTGGCTGGCCTGACCTGCCGCTCACACCACGGCCTCCACGACGCGCCTCGGTCTACAGAGCATGTGATGGACGCACCGGCCGAGCTCCCACATGCCCGACCGCCGCCCGCGCAACCCGACGCGCTCGACACTGCCGCTTCCGACGACATCGGCAGCTGTGGCGGCATCGTGAGCGGGCTCATTGCGGCAGCCGTCCAGGGCTCCCCCGCCGCAGCGGCCGCGGCAGCCGCCTCCTGCGGCACGCTGTCCACATGTGGAGGGCTCTCCGGCGAGGGCTCCGCGGCGCCCCCGGACCGCGAAGCCGGGCGAGCCGCTGACGGCCGCGATGGCGCCGGCGCAGATGCCGACAAGCCACCGCCTCGGGCGACTCTGCAGGAGCGGCCGGCTCACCGACGGCTCTCAGACCTCAGAAGGCATGCACTCTTCTGTTGAGCATGACTGCCAGCGCCACGCCACCACACGCCCGCCCGGCTCAGCTCGTGCAGTTGCGGACATGCTGTACAACATTCAGGATTCAAAGGTGTCTGAAGATTGTACTCTGCGTTGTGGCCGCACGCACAGCAAACAGCCTGTGGGGCTGGTCGCCAGCCTTGAAGGGTCGTATGGGTGTCCCGTGCGCTGCGGGCCTGCAAATTGCTGTGCTCGGCATGCAATGTGCCGGACCAACGTGCGGCAGACGTGATCAAGTGCCAGTGATGTTTTGAACGGGCGGCCAGTTGTACATATACAGCGGCAAAGACGCCCTGAACAGCTGCAAATCACAAAACAGCAAACAGCACGGTGCTGAGAGATCTCAGCACCGTGCTGTGTGACGCGATGCGCAGACGCATTCCGAACGGCCGCAGCATGCATGTACTCCAGCACACTACTTCGCGCCCGGGGAACGGCATGCGGTACGCCATGGGACTCACAGGCCCAACGAGCTCGAAACTCCGTCTGAGACGTTTGTGGTCACACGCTCATGAGCGACTGACTGCCCTCATTGCGTGCAGGCTCCAGTGTGTTCTGGACGGCTGCAACTCCGACCGTGCGGTCCAGGAAGCGCTGCTGTGCGTGGCTCCGCTGTGCCGCCCAAACAAGGCCACCCTGACGAAGCTCATCTCCAAGTACTCCAAAACAGGGCTGTGGCGCCGCGGCCTCGCGCTGTTCACGTACCTCCACCTCCTGGACGTAGACATGGACCTCTCCCTCGGCAACGCGGCGCTGTGGGCCTGCAACCGCGGCGGCGACGCGGTCCAGGCGTGGCACGTGTTTTGCGACATGCAAACGCGCCTGAAGGCCTCGGCGCACAGCGCCTGCGCCGACGCCATCACGTACCGAGCGCTGCTCCCAGTGCTGCACTCCCACGGCATGTGGGAACTCTGCGTGTCCGTGCGTCCCCTGCCGTCTCGTTCCCCATGCATTTCACGGAGCAATACCCGCGCTTCATGCTCCGTTTACGTTCTCTTTGAATGCAGCTCGGTGCTGCTGCGCTTGCATAGTACTCTAGAGGAAGAGAAGCTTGTGTTGAGGTTGCTGGTGAGGGTGTGTGCACGTCATGCGCAGTATGCACAGCGCAAGCGTGATGACAGAAGTGCATGTAGGCGTATACCGTGGCCTTTCGACAGGGCACATGCCTGGACGGCCAGGCGTGCCTCTTCCTGCTGTGCGCGCTGCGCCGTGCTGGGCTCTGGCAGCTCGCGGAGGCCTGCCTCCTCGCCGAGCTCGCCCAGCAGCTGCACCTCGAGCCCTTCACTGCCCTCGCGGCGGCGATCGCACAGGCTCCGCCACCGTTGCCGCACGGCGATGCAGCCGCCGACGCAGCCTGCGGGCTGCTGCAGGCTGTGCGGGAGCTGGGGAGTGCGCACGTCGACGGCGGCACTGAGGGCCTCCGGGCGCCGGAACTTGAAGACGCCTGGGGAGCGTGTGGGTATGCATATGCATGCCCTGGTCACACATGCTCGCCCGACGACAGAGATGGTCATGAGCTTGCTGGCGTCCGAGCTCGAGGCCTGGCCGGGGATGCACTGGCGACGCAGTGCTGCAATGTGCTGCTGCGGGCGTACGCCGAGGCGACCCCGCCGCAGCCGGCCCGCGCCCTGGCGTTTCTTTATGCTATGAGCAGGTAAGGCCACACCGCCCATGCACTGCACAGCATGCATGTCTGGATATCCACCGCACATGCACGTGTATGTATGTACATGGATGAACTGTTTCCTGTGTGTATGGGGTGTGGTGATGTCTGCCCCGTGTTCATCTGCAAATACATGCAGTGCGGAAGCTGCTGGCTCTACATGTGCGATCTTTTTCGAATGGTTTCGGGTGTTTTTGTGGCGAGCACCTGTTCCCTCTTCTGTAAGGCCTCTCTAGAGCAGGCTCTGCACTCAATGGAATGTTCCGCAGATGAGGCAGATCACATCCGTGCAGAACACATGTCGTTCATAAATCCAGGTCTACACTTCGCAGTTTCTTCTTGGCAGAGTTCACATTTTAGTCCCCTCGCAGTGCGGTTGCATGTATCTGAGAAGACCGTTTGCGTCCCAGCAGCTGCTTCATCGTACCCGATGCCGTCGCTGATACTAGCACGACCCTGTGCGCAGAATGAGCACAGTCTCGCGCACCGGCGACCTCCGGCCGGACATCGTGGCCTATGGCCTGGTCGCGCTGGCACACTTCCGCGCCGGCCTCACCGCAAACGGCCTCAACGTTCTCAACGCCTGCGCGCGCTCGCTCCAGCCAGCAACAGCCGCGGCGTACGCGCAATGCCTGGCCACGGCTGCCGGCACAGGGGATGCGGCCGCGGCGGCGGCGTTGTGGCGTCACATGGCCGCCCTCGGCGTTCAGCCCGACGACGCCTGCCACGCTGCGTTCATCGCTGCTGCCTCTCGCAGCCGCTTCCCTGGTGCAGTCCTACCTGATTGCGTTCGACCCCCCTGCAGGCCTGCGGGTGTGCCCATACGCTGGCACCGTGCTTTCTCTTGTTGCAACATGATTCGTACACGGCCACATTCCGAGACTCAGAACAGGCATGCGCTCCCTGTTACATGAGCTCGATGCACTGGTGCCGCAGCGCTGAAAGAGCACTGCCCCTGTGCCATAAACGCAGATTGATCATGCCACTCAGTCCCGCCTCAAACAGTGCCGCTTGGTGTGCAGGCTTGTGTGTCGAGGCAGTCACACAGGTACATGCATTGTCTGCGGCGGCTTGTGCCAGCCCGCCTCTTCAGGAGGACATCGGGCGCCTGCTCGTCTTCCTCGCGCAGCACGGCCCGCCGGCACACGCAGTCACGGCATTCCAGAGTGTCCTCGGAGCCCGTATCAGGGTGTCTCCGGAGATCGTGTCGGAGTGCGTGCTGGCGCTGGCCTGGCGCGACGCGCTGTGCTGTGTCTCTCTGCGGCAGACGGCGGCGGCTGCCGGCTTTGTGTGCTGCGAAGCACTGATGTACGCATGAGTGCCCCCGCGGTCGCGCATCGCAGCACGGCTTGCAATGAAGTGGCGTGAGTGCCCCCGCGGCCGCGCACCGCAGCACGGCTTGCAATGAAGTGGCGTGAGTGCCCCCGCGCCCGCGCAGCGCAGCACGGCTCACAATGAAGTGGCGTGAGTGCCCCCGCGCCCGCGCAGCGCAGCACGGCTCGCAAGAATAAGGCATGTTGCTGTTGTTTGGAGGTCTTCGAGTCTCCCCTCCCACCTGTGCAGGTGTAGCCCCGTTCTCCCCCCTCAGTTTTGAGGAGTTGAGCACAGGACCGCATGGCTACCAGTGTCCTCAGGATGTGTACGCCCCCCTTGATGCATGTCTTGCAATCAGCGGCGCCTCCGCAGAACGCCCTGTCGTGTCCCAGCGCACTGTCTGCTTTCGAAGATGGCATTCAGAGACAAGGGTAGCAAAGGGTAGCAACGTAGTAGATTGAGGGGTGCTTATGCGTTGACATGAGCATGGCCCGTCTGGTACCAGTGCCAGTGGGACAGCACCAGGTCCGCTGGCAGTATTCGCTAACACTGTGGACTGTCAGTCCAAATGGATGGGACCACATCCAATTTTGAGAGCATATCCAGTGATCTGCAGCATTGTCGCTCTTGAACATTGTGTTTGATGTAAGCGTTTCGACATAAGTTGCCGAGACAGGCAGCATCGCAGATACAGCGGAAAGTATGAACAGGGACATCCATGATGTGTAAATGAAAGAAGAAAATGGCCATGGGCGTGCGCCAGCCAGGCGCCTGTGTTGCAAGGACAAAGTCGTTAAGGCAGGTGGCACCGCACAATACACGTGCATGCATGTGACACAGACAGTGATTGTAGCACACCAGCAGCTGCCACCACTCCACATAGTGCTGTACCCTGGCACCCCACCCCATCGCATGGCATCACTCCCGCCCAACCCCCGACATGGCAAATCCAATCGCTCACGTGGCACGTGCACGCATGTAGCCCGACTCTATCGCACACACCGACGCCCGGTGGCAACTGCCGCTGGGCACACAAAAATAATCTGCCTGTGGCCACGCCGAGGGCCGCCAGCTCCCACACCCAGCCACAACGCAGGGCCGCTCACGAGGGGCTTGCAGCTGCAGCGCACTCACGTGTTGCAGCCCTAACGCGCAGCATGCTCACTCCGGAGCCAAGACTTCCGGCACATGTCTGCATTGCCCCGCTGCAATGACACCGACAGCACCCGCAGCGCCCACTGGACAAACGCGCCTTTGGAGATGCGCCCTCTAGCAGCAGCCACATCCCCCGACTGGCCGATGAACCTCACGTCAGCCTTGCCCATGAAGCCGCACGATTCGACGGCGAACGGAACACACCGAAACGCGGCATGATCAGGCACATTCCGCCGGGGGCGGTCCCGCTTCCTGCTCTCCGCCCGCTCCGCCGTCGCCCCCGTCTCCCGTGCCGCAGCGGCCACGTACGAGGCCGCCGGCGACAAATCTATGTTCTGTGTTTCTTGACGCGGATTCATGCTCTTATGAGGCCATACCAGTGGTATCTCCGAGATACTTGTTACAAAAGAGTGAACGGAAGTATCTCTAAAATTCTGAGATACCGATACCTTGAGTCCCGGATACTGCCACGTCTCTGTGCATAGCTGTGTAGTCTTGGATCCCCAGAACTCCTCTGATACCGTATGATTTATATCAGAGTTGCATGAATACGCGTATCTTTTGATTTCGGTACGTTTAATACGCGTATTTTATTCAACGTACTTCATCAGCGTATAGTACGCGCGTACGTTTAGGACTTCACGCGTTTTGAGAGAGCCTAGAGCTCTGCACCGTGGTGCACCTCTAGCCACAAGGCCAAAGGAGGTTTTAACATCCCTTGCATTGCATTATGAACCTGAGTAACCTGATAAACTAATTGACTGTTAGTATATTGTACTATTCTCAGCAATAGTGTGCCTGGGCATAGATGACAGTGACCGTGGCACTACCAATTGCAAGTCTGGCCATCCGATGAGTCACCCAAGGCGCCAAGCCAGTGATGTAGCCTATACAGGGTACTTTTCAACCCCCCAAGATTGGAGCCAACGTACCATACGCGTAGTTTTGGTTAACGTACTTTACCACGAAACGTACTAATGCACCTCTGATTTATATGGTCTACACCACGTGATCCAGGCGTCTGCCCCGCGCCGAACCGGATCAACGACACATGCACTCGAGCATGCATATATATGGGAATCCTCCGGAACCCGTGACGCCTCCAACGTTGGCAAAGAAATCGGGTGTCTGACCTTGCTGGTGTGCCGGCTACAGAAATGGCCAGGTGCGCCCTTATAATTAACAGCTTCCTACTTGCATTTGTCGTCCTTGGCATGCTGCAGGATTTCTGACATTCACTCGCGGTGGCTGTGACGTTGCCCCGCGCCAGTGTGTACGCTTCTACAGGCTCGCCGCATCGCTGATTCCCACTTAAGTTGAGCAATTGAGCATGCAGATCGGCCCCACTGGGCATATGCATGGTAGCAGCTCATCGGCGACGTGGACCCTCTCGCCAACCTCGACGCCGGGGCCATGAAGTAAAAGAGGAGGTCTGTGCCGACCTCCGGCTTGACGGCCCGGGCAATGTGACCCGCCGGGCGATGTGACCCTCCCATCTGAGTCAGCACTTGCCCCCACCCCCCCCCCCCCCCCCCCGGCTTCATGCCCACCCAGTTGGCGTCGGTGGTGGACAGGACCGTGATTGCGCCGCCCTCAGTCGTGTCTGCATGCGGAACGGAAGCCACTCTGTGCTGATATCATAATCTGATATCAACAGTTCACACGCGCATGCGGCGCGATCGGCGTGCATGCGATGAATACTATAGTATGCACAGCATTCTGGCCAGGTACTGATCATGATCATGCACACGCCTATGTAGTAGTATGGCAGGCACAAATCTGCCCGGGCCCGTGTGCGCAACAATGTCCAGCAACCGGCCACCGTACCACCGCCGCCAGCCGCCGGATCATGGGCATATGCATCATCAGTATGCAGATGCACCACCGACAGCCTCCATGCCAGGCCCGCAGCTGAGGCGGCGCTGGGGGCAGGGGCCGGAGGCTTTTGTGTGGCCAGCTTTCGTTCTTTTCTTGTGTATGCTGCTGCCATTGCGGCTGCCTCAGTGGTTAGTAACTGGTTACCGTTAATGTATAATACATTATATAATATATATACAATCATATATACATAATACATTATCTAATATACAAAAGAGTGAACGGGAGAAAACAATCACTGAAACCGAATCTCATCCGAATCAAATTCAATATAATATACAATGTTGCGCGTTCTGTGAAGCACACCTGTGAGGTACTACTAGTAGATGAGCAGGGTGACCGCGATGACCATTCTACATGACAAGCATGCAGGGACATCGAGGGCAGCGGTGTTGTGTACAAAGTATACCTGAGGCACGACAATCTGGCCACCGTTATTAATGTATGTATGTGTTGACGCTGTTTGATGCTTTTGTGATGGTATCTCTGACATACTGAGATATCGATGAATATCTGATATTTTGAGTCTCAGATTTTGCCACGTCTCCATGCATGTCATCCAAGCTGTGAATTCCTATAGTACCTCAGATGATGTATGGCCCATACGGTGTCTGCGCCGCATGATCCATGGATCCATGCATATGGCCAGGCGTCTGCTCCGCGCCGGCCCGAATCTCTCGAATCAACGAAACGCGCACTCGAGGATTCGTAACGGGGAATCCTCCGGAACTCTGGACGCCTCCGAGTCCGACCTTGCAATTGGCGAAGGGAGCGAGTGCTTGACCCTGCCGGGGTGCAGGCTGCAGAAATGCCCATGTGCGCATCCAACAGCTTCATAATAGGAGACACTCTGCTTCGCATGCTGCAAGATTGCAGCTGCAGGCGCTCAGTCGCGGTGGCTGCGACATTGCCCGGCGCCAGTGTGTGCGCTTCTGCAGGCTCCCCGCACAGATGATTCCTAGCTGGGCATGCAGATCGTTCATCGCGATGCTGTAGACTTGTTTGCGATAATCTGCCCGCATTTATATGGTTCTTGTCGAGCAGAATTTCGTGAGCAGCCTGCATCTGCAGCATCCATCTGCAGCATACGTGGACCAGCACTCTTTTGTAAAAATCTGTTGTGAGATAGCACTGTTGCAGACCTCCTGCGAGCACGACGCTGCCGTGCGCGGATCCCGATGGTCGTGCTCGCAGAAGGTCGACCTGAGCACGACGCTGCCGTGCGCGCGTGGCTTTCAACATACATGTCATTCATCCTCTACTGTGGGTTGCAGGTACTTGCGGTGCGACACCTGGAGTACCTGCAGTGCAGCAGTACTGGCGCTGGTCAATTTGTGCCACTTCGAAGCTTCCCAGCGCCGAGGACCATCTGGTACGCGATCTCCTCGGCCTACGTGATGCAGGAGAGAACATTCATGAGCACACAGAGCACAGGTATTTCGCATCAAGCAGTTGTCCTGCTTGGCGTAAGGCGTACGTGGGCGAGCGTGTAGACGCTGCATCTGGGTTCAACCCAGTGGATTGTGGTGCGAGAAAATACGTATGTCTACAGCAGAGTGAACGAAAGAAGAAAAACACCAAAACCGAATCTCATGTGGTGCGAGAAAATCCCTCGCATCACGATGATGCAAGAGCCCGAATCTGCGCTATCTCTATATACGTAGACTCTATACACTGCCTGAGCATGAACTCACAGGATATGGTTACTTGGAGACGTCTGTCCACTGTGCCCTGGATCCGGAAATCGACTGCCGATGTGGGGCTACATCTTGCCAGAGGGTCTCGCGCACCAGGAGGCTGTCGAAGTGCGGGCTGTCTAGTCAGCGTGCTGCACGATATGCATGGCCGTAGCGACGAGTACCCAACTACCCGCGCACACCCTTGCCAGGCCTAAAGCCCGTCGAATTTGCAGATATGTGTCACACCACGAACCTTAGGTGCGTCACAAGAGCTATCTCAAGAGATATGTATACACAAAGATCGCGGTGCACCGTGCTGCTGTTGATTCGGATGAGATTCGGTTTCAGTGTTTGTTTTCTTCCGTTCACTCTTGTGTAAAAAAATACACAAACACCGTGTGGCACGCACAAAATCTGTGCGCATGAACGTCCTGGCATCCGTGTTTTACAAGGCCAAAGCTGGAGTGGCCGGTAGCACCGCGAGGGCAACGAAGAAGCACACGAACAGCCCAATGTACGCACGTCAGAAGGGTGGCATCAACGTCGACTCGGAATCCGCCCTAACACAGCGACAGTCACAGCAAGCACCCACACACAGCGCCCCACCACAGCCTGACAATAACCCAGTGAGCACTCCATGCTTACAAAAGAGTGAAGGGGAGAAAACAAACACTGAAACCGAATCTCATCCGAATCAACTGCAACATACACTCACACACACACGAACACTACAACCGCACTCACAACTCAGTCCGGCAGGATCGCGTCGCAGCCTGACAATAACCCAGTGAGCACGCACCCGTTCACATGAACGTCCTTGCTTGTATGGACTGTGTGGGTGTTGCTGCACTTGATGTAGACACAGTCTTCTGTCGGTGGTGAACCTCTCGCTTCTCAGCCCAGGTTAGAGCGTGTGAACGAGCGGCGCCTATGCATGTCACGGTGCCATGATCATCGACCATGACGTGGGCGTCTGTTGCATGTCTTGACGAGGCACTTTCGATGCCTTGGGAATGGTCGGTACATATATTTACATGTCTGCACCGATGTCGGCTTGCGTTTGTAAAACATCGCCAACTGTGTATATGTTGGTACCGGTCGTAAAGGTTGACCATGGTTGTGTTGCAAGAAGTGCAGCGTCTTTCTGCGGTTCGCAGGCTGCATACTCCTGCAATGCAGGATAACCGATTCTGGACTCCAGACTAGTAGTCCGATATTGATACCTTTCGCTGCCCGGATAGTAGCTGTCAGCTCTACCGTTCTTGAACCGAAGGTCCCTCAGCAGCTGGCAGCTGAGCTGGCCTCTTGGGCCGCAATTGGCACGACATTGCAGCTGATGCGAAAGTGCTGCTGTCATTTCACATGTTCCTTCATGCAGATTTGATTCTGTGGATAGTGTTTCTGTCAAGTGTCCAGGTCGACGTCGTCTCTACGCCAGGCTCGAGCTCGCATCGACAGTCATCTATGTATGGTCTGCTACACAGACGCAAGCATGGTTATTTGCATAGCCGAATCGCTCTATCTGAAGATTGCTGTATCGGCTAGCCACTGTGGGAGCAGCACCCTTTCAGAAGATGGCTCGCAGAGCCTGCGGGAGCACGTAGATATTGTCGTGCTCGAGTGGCAACGCACGCTGGCCTGTGCACACCACGAGAGCAAATCACATCAAGAGATATACCGCAATGTGACCTGTCACAGTGTCTGTATCGTTGTGGCGCTATGATCAACGCTCCAAGGTCCGCCTATGCCCTGTCAAGCGTGCCAGGCCTCGTTGCAGAGATCAGCCAGGGCATATGTCAGAGGCACAGATTCAGTTGCAAGTTGTGGTCATTATTATGCCCTCGTGCAAGACTATAGTGCACTCAGCACATGCAGGACCAGCAATCGGTCCGACCTATATGAGTCATACTCGGCTGCAACCGCCATCTGACTCCGTTGCCCTGCACCCTGCAGAGCACCCCCGTCCTGAAAACCATTTGATGAAGTTGTCTGAACTATTCAGCCCTGCGCTTGGCCCGGTGCTGCCGTGGGTTCAGCCCTGCGCATTGTATGACCACTCGTACTTTGCTCAGCATAGAAGGCTCCATGACCCTGTGCCCTAGACTGGGGTTCGTTGCTTGAGACTCATTCGTTGGCAGACACTTGCAAGGCACTGCCTCCAGGCTTGGGCTTCACATGATGCATGTTGCAGGGTGCCAGTTCGCTGGCATGTGGTTTTGAGTCCACTGACATCAGCATCACAGCGGAACATCGCTTGAAAAACAGCAAAAAGCCTCACCACACCTGTGTGCATTACATCAACACTTGCACACGTATCTCATAAATTGAGATACAAGCGACAAGCTCAGCGTTGTGGTTCACCGTCACATGGCGAGAGATGCCATCCATACCAGATGCCAGCACAGCAGATGTAAAGTAAAGTAAATCTGAATTTACTGGGCCGTATACGTGCTCACGAGCCGGATATGTATCCTATTGGACAGATGTACTTCATATCAGCTGCCCCAGTGACTCACGAGCAAGTCGGCTCTCAGGCCGGAATGCAAGCCTCTTCTGGCGTTGCCGTGCGGCGACTCTCGCTAACCCGCTCATTGGATGTAGGGTGTCCTAAAGGGGGTTGCTACGTGTCCCCCATGTCCCTGACCCGCCGCACGCACCACGGCCACCGCAGCCCGTAGCGCTCTATACAGCACGTCCAGTCCGTCGCGGGACGTCCACATGCATCCAATCGATGCTCGGGGCGACGTCCTGCACGGCCGAGAGCCGCCCGCTCCGCTGGACGAGCGTAACTACTCACAGCGTTATAACGCTGCCGCTTCCAAAGGCAGCCGCCGTGGGCCCCCTGGGGAGGCGCCCACCCCCCCGAGCCCCGCCGGCGCCGCAGCCGCGGCGGCAGCCTCCAGCCGCACACTGTCCGCGTGTGGCGGGCTGGCGTCCGTGCGCTCGGCAGAGGCCCTTCACAGAGGCGCTGCTGCGCGCGGTGGTGGCGGCGGCGGCGCAGACGCCCGCCGGCGCCTTCGCCAGCACACGCATGCGCCTGCTGTGCCGCAGCAGCCGAAGCCTCACCGGCTCTCCGACCTTCGGAGGCATGTGCTCTTCTCCATCGATGAGATATCTGCAGCCTGTGTGTGCGGCAAAGCGCCTAGCCGCCCAGAGCCCAGCATGCAGGTCATGCAGAGCATGCAAGTCATGCAGTGCATGCCAGCAAAATACAGTATGCACAGCATGCAGGCCATGCAGAGCATGCACAGCATGCGCGGGATGCGCGGCTGCTCTCCCATCTACAGAGCGACCGATGGATGCCTCCTCATGCAGGCTCCAACGTGTGCTGGACGGCTGCAACACCGACAGTGCAGTCGAGGCGGCGCTGCTGTCCGTGGCGCCGCTGTGCCGTCCAAGCAAGCCGACCCTGACGAAGCTCATCTCCAAGTATTCCAAGGCGGGGCTGTGGCGGCGGGGCCTCGCCGTGTTCAAGCACCTCCACCTCCTCGGCGTGGACGTGGACCTGTCGCTCGCCAACGCGGCGCTCTGGGCGTGCTGCCGCGGAGGCGACGCGGCCGAGGCGTGGCGGGTGTTTTGTGCCATGCATGTTTGGCTGGAGAAGTCATCGGACTCGCATGACATCATCACGTATCGGGCGCTCTTCCCAGTGCTGCACTCCCACGGCATGTGGGAGCAGTGTGTCGCTGTGCCCCCCCCCCCCCCCCCCCCCCCCCCGCGTTCTTTTATGTGAATGCATCACTATGTGCAGAATAGTACTGTCATACGCACTCGTGCATATGCATGAAATCGCATGAATCAGCGAGGATCGAGCAGCCACCCTCAGCTCTGTTTGCATCAGTCCGCTGGTGATCAGGGTGCGGTCTGACCTTTTTGTTCAGCTGCCTCCTGCTTCTTCAATCTGCTGACTTCTCAGGCCCGCATTTGTAGGCTCCTGTGTTGCTTCGCAGTGTCAATGCGATTCACAGCATTGCAGGCATTTACACTACAACTTGAAGGACCACCTTGTGACACACCGTTGTAGTGAAGTTGTAGTGACCCCAGTCTGACCTCTCCCAGATGTAGCCTGTTCCTCGCACGATTCGGTGCGCTTCCTGAGAACAGTGTTCGAGTCGCGTGCTGCCAAAAACAAAGGTCGTGGTTGCAGGCGTACACCGTGGCCTTTCGGCAGCGCGTGTACCTTGATGGCCAGGCGTGCCTCCCCCTGCTGTGCGCGCTGCGCCGTGCTGGGCTCTGGCACCTCGCGGAGGCCTGCCTCCTCGCCGAGCTCGCGCAGCAGCTGCACCTCGAGCCCTTCACTGCCCTCGCGGCGGCGGTCGCACAGGCTCCGGCGCCGCTCCCGGCCGGCGCCGCAGCCACCGACGCAGCCTGCGGGCTGCTGCACACCGTGCGGAACCTCGGGAATGTGGACGCTCCCGCGGGGAGCGGACGCCGTTGCGATCCGGTTCATGGCGATGTCTCAGCGGGATTGTCTGGGCATTCAAGCACCCGGAAGGAGAGTCATGAACTCAAACATCTCCCAACTGCAGGCCTGGCCGGGGATGCGCTGGCGACGCAGTGCTGCAATGTGCTGCTGCAGGCGTACGCCGAGGCGACTCCGCCGCAGCCGGGCCGCGCCCTGGCGTTCTTGTACGCTATGAGCAGGTGAGGCCACACCGCCCATGCTCTGCACAGCATTCGTGAATGTCCACCGTGCTTGCTCGTGTGAGTATGTTCCCTGCTCTGTGCGCTGTGCCTCGTGGTCTCTGCAGCGCTGAATTCAAATCGAGTCACTGGATCTGCAGCCGTATTGCCCACTTGCCGTGTTCATTGAATCTGCTGTGTATGGAGCGGCAGTAAGGTGGCTGTAGTGCACAGCCTCCTTGCTGAAGCGGACACTCCACTGTGTAAATCCGTCCTGCCAGGAAGGCGGTCAACTGCAAACTCACAATGATGGCACTACGTGCCTTGCCCACTGGGCAGTGGCACTGGGCAGTCCGGTGGACAATGAGCACGTACTTACAGTACATCCAGATTCACTCAGCTTTGCTGTACATTGTTGTGACAGTCTTAATGTGTCTTAATGTGTCGAATGTGTCGAACTGATGCCGAGTATGTATGCGCCTGTGATCGTCTTATACCTGGAGTTAGGGTTCTGGATGCATACATGTACAGCCCCGCAGCCGCGGACCTGTTCGAATCCGGATCCCAATCATTCGGATCCCAAGTAAGCCCCCAGACCCAGACTGACTGCGCAGACAAATGCACATGTGTGGTCCCGGTGGCCTCGTCTCTGCTCCGCAGCTGTCCGCAAATGAAGCACTTGCACAGCGTGCATGAGGTGGTGTCGATACGGCGCTTTCCCAAAACTGAACCAAGGGAAACACCTGCAGAGCGGACGTCAGAACGCTGCTGTGACCCTGGAAACGGCACAGATCCAGAGGCCGGGATCTACGATCACATGTTGACAGCCGCGCATGCTTCACTACATACAGTGCGTGTGTGTGCAGTATGAGTGTAGGCCGGTCGGTGAGCCACCTGCAGCCGGACGCTGTGTCATACGGCTTCCTGGCGCTGGCTCACTTCCGCGCCGGCCGGTCGTCTGACGGAGTCGAGGCGCTGGACGCCTGTGCACAACTGCTCCAGCCAGCAACAGCCACGGTGTACGCGCAATGCATGGCCGCGGCGGTCAGCGCCGGGGACGTTCCCGCGGCGGCGGCGTTGTGGCGTCACATGGTGGCCCTCGGGGTCCAGCCCGACGACGCCTGCCGACGTGCTCTCATCGCAGCAGCCTGTCGCCGCCGCGTCCCAGGTTTGCCGCCGTCGCCGGCTGATTTGAGTGGCACCCCTGTGGCCCCATCACACCACCATTAGGAATTGGCTCGCGTGCTCAAGCAACGCCGTGCAGGCTGGCTCAGAGCTCTCAGCTCGGAGCTCAAGTGTGTACATGTACCCACCCACAAGGATGGGTCACATCATGAACTCATCCATCGTCACCCGGCCGGCGTTCCACCAAGTACTTGACCAATTCCAGCTCTTATGCAGGCCTTTGTGTGGAGGCACTGGCGCAGGTCCACGCGCTGTCCGCCGCGGCCTGCGCCAGCCCGCCTCTTTGGCGGGACATCGGCGACCTGCTCGTCTTCCTCGCACAGCACGGCCCGCCGGAGCACGCGGTCACGGCGTTCCAGAGTGTCCTCGCAGCCGGCGTCCCGGTGTCTCCGGCGATCGTCTCGGAGTGCGTGCTGGCGCTGGCCTGGCGCGACGCGCTGTGCTGTGTCTCTCTGCGGCAGACGGCGGCGGCTGCCGGCTTTGTGTGCGGCGAAGCGTTGAAACACGCGTGAACTCCCCTGCGCGTTCTCACAGCACGAGATCGTCCGCGGGGACCAGACTTGTGGCTGTCTGCTTGTGACCAGATGCTCATTCCACCTGCACAGGTCTGTGTCCCCTCTCAGTGAAGAGGGGGTACAGGTCTTTGCGGGTGGGACAGCGTGCTACTGCTGCACGTTCGAATCCTTTCATGCATAGCGTGGCGCCTTCACGGAGTCCTTATGCAGAAGGACACGTGCCCTTATGAATCCAATGTGAATTGATGTGAGTGAAGAGGAGGCTCTCAAGGACAAAGAGATCTGAGAGGGGTGGGGACGATGGTTCCGTGGAAGGATGAAGGAGAACAGTGAGTGGGGGGCAGTGCCATGTCCGGAGGTACTGTGCCAGTGTCTCAGGACCTTTTCTAGACTTGAGAGCATTTCCAGTGCGATGGAGTGTTGTCAAGAATCGGAAACTCGCCCCAATCTCTGTGTAAAATGGTCTGCATGCCAACATACTTAAAGGATGTGCAGGCCAGTGTCGTGAAACTGCATACGCTGTATGTCTTCGTCTAACAGCATATGCGTGAATCTGGTGGGGGAATCTATATATATTGGGGGCTCTGCCTTTGCGAAACGGAGTCAAGCTGAATGTGGGTGCATGCATGCATGATACGTGTCATACACAGCTGAAGCGACCACTGCCACACGAAGTCCCCCGCGCCTCAGCGCAGCTTTACTGTCAGCAAATACTGCCGTCTGAAAACTTATGTGCAGTGGGGCAGTCCCTATGGAGCTGTCCAGGGAGGACGCAAATACAAGAATCCACGGAAAATAATGATGGGGGGCCTAATAATAAAAAACCCACCAAAAAACAAGGGACAAACCTTGCTGCGCTGCCGGTGGCTGGAACTGATCTTGCCCCTGCGCTTGGCGCTGGCCCCGCAGAGCCTCGGAGGCTTGGGGCCACCGCGGCTGGCAGTAGCCTAGTCTGAGAGTCCGAAGCCTCGGCCGGGCCTGGGGTACGGTACTGCAAACGTTCAGCGCCAAAGCTGAGAAGCGTAGCTTCAACGACGCAGAACTGAACCAGCTGTCGGCAACTCTGATCTCCACTGCAGAACGCAGCCCCACAGGCCACACGCGGAAATTGCAGGCCTGCTGCTCCTGCCCCTCCATCGCCAGGAGCAGGGGTTAGGGTGCCTGGGTGCCTGGGTGCCAGGCGTGCATGTCTGCTGCATGCCGAGGTACTTTGTTCACTACATAGTGCATTGGCGCCAGGTACTTGACGGCGTCACAGTGGAGTCACTCCACAAAGACACTAACGTCTAGATCTCCACCCCAACGCCCCCCAGGCCTAGAGGCCTCTAGCCCCCCCCCCCCCCCCCCCCCCCCCCCCCCCCCCCCCCCCCCCCCCCCCCCCCCCCCCGCACACCCGTTTTTGGGTGGGGGTGTGTGTGCCTACAGGAACACTTTGGAGTGCGACTGAGTCGAGTGACGAAGTTGCAACAATTGTGATCATGCAACAATTGTGGCCATGGTGTTTGTGCGTGCCGTTCTGCGAGCTCCGGGTTTTGCCTGCGCTGGTTGCGGCGGTGGCATGAGTGCGTTGGGCTGCAGCTGGGTGGGTGGTCGTGTTTTTTGAGATACCCGCGACAAGCTTGCGCGGGGCTGGCCGCCCCGCCGTGCTCTGGTACTGCAAACAACCGCACACAGGATCCGGAGCACGTACACATACGCTTGCCCAAGTACACACCTTTTGTGTGGCTGTGCATGTGGGCGTCCTGTGGGGGGCCCGGCTGCTGTGGCCGCCGTCGGGGGGGGGGGGGGGGGGGGGGGGGGGGGGGGTCTCCCTATGCTACCGACACTCACATGCATGTGAACATTAGGCGGACCAGCATGGAAGGCCTGCTGCCACTCTTGTGAGTCTCTCTTGCGGAATGCTTTTTCCCATGCCTGCAGTTTGCTACATATTCGAATATAATCTTTTCCACTGGCACATGCCATTTGCCACTGGTGGCCGTGACCGTTTGGCTCCGGCAACTCCTCGGAGTTGTCAATGTCCAATAGGATACGGCTCAGTAAATTTAGATTTACTTTACTTTACTTTACTCCTTGAGCTGCCTGTGGCTGCCAGGGGTGCTGCTTTGGAGGCTGTGTCACAAGGACAAAGCAAGCAAGGCAGGTAGCACCGCGACAAACAAACCACGGGAACCGCACTTTGGAGGCTGTGAGGGCTGGGACTCAGAGCCTGCAATTGTTAACGGCTGGTACGCCCTGTACCAGCAGGAGTTTGTCAACACCTGAGGCCAGTACAGTATGTCCTGCTGATCTGTCAGCTCAGGACCATCAGGCACACATTAGCCAGTCGATGTAGGTGGGCCAGGCGCTTTGTGGGTTCATGATCAGTAGGCCTGGCCACTTCAGCTGACCTCAGGGCCACCAGTTCTGGATGTGCCTTCATGGGACATGTGACATTAGGCCATGAGGCCACGTTTACTCCTCCACAACTAGCAGATCTGCCAATTGCACGGGCATGGCAATTGCAACTGTGCAGACGTTTCGCATATGATCTCTCATCATGCTGGATGCGACTTGGCCTGCATATGAAGATGCGGGGCTTACTGCTGTGCAGTTTCACTGCTGGTCAGGTCCAGGAACCCGCTCACATTCCGGACCAGCCCCATTGTATTTGCAGTGACCGCCTGAAGCTTGAGGATGTAATCTTGCCACGCCTCGAGTCCGAGCCATGCATGCGCGGAGGCAGGATCTTCGACAAGGTATGGGCCGAAAGTACGAATCATGCAGCATCATCCAAGAGAGGATCTTCTGCCGGCCGCATCTAGATCCCTCGGGCCTAGCAGAATTGCTAGGCCCGTACCACGTTGTGTATACGAACACTTCCGGAATCCGCTACGGTGGCCCCTTGGAACTCGGGACGCCGATACCGCTGGCCTTCGCGGAACTTTCAGTCGCCGAAGATAACGCTTGGTGCTTCCAGAGGCTGCACATATGCGTGTGCACGCCTTCTGTGATGCTTACAGTTCAACATCCCTTCGCGGTCTGCGGTGACCGACGCCTCCAGCGGTCCTGGTGCCTCAACCCCACCTGGCGCCAGTGAGTGCGCTCCTGATGGCTGTCGCTGCTGCACGCACCTTCATCTCCATGCTTCATTGTACATTATGGTGCTTCAGCGTCTCCTGCGGTGACCGCTGCTTCGTCCATGTGGCGTGGATCTAGATCTGTTAGCTAGCTTACTCGAGGATGCAGCCGTACCGATCTGGCGGATGTGTGCACCCGCACACCTCACCGTGACACTTCGAAGCTTTGATTGTATTGGTCTTAGATCTTTAATGTCGAATGCAGGTCGAGGACTGGTGGTGTAGCACCGGTGACAAGGCGTGGGCTGGGGCAGCGCTGACTGCCTCGCCATTCTAACTACACCCGCGGGCGCAGCTGGTATGCTTTTGACGCCGATCAACTGATTGTGTGCCTACTGAGCAGTAAATGAGTGATACTTCGCGTCGCTGATGGAATTCGCCGCTGGAATTCGCCGCTCCATGCAGCTGGAGTGCCTTGTTTGTCAGAGGGTCTCGCGCACCATAAGCCAGTCGAAGAGCTGGTTGTCCAATCAGCATTCGTTTGAAACGCATTGTTGTGATATACGATGTGGTGGTCATATGCGTTGCGGAAAGAGTAAGCCTCCTCAGCCGACGTCAGCACGAGACCTGTCTGCATTTTTAGGCACCTGCATGATAACTCTCTCACGAGGAGATTCGGTTTCAGTGTTTGTCTTCTCCCGTTCACTCTTCTGTAAGCTGTGGTGCACCATGGTGGTCAGTTGGCAGCGACCCCGCTAGCGGGTCGGGAGCCCGCAGGTTCTCGATCATGCCGCGAGATTTCAGCTGCAGTGCCCTCTGATTCGTCGACAGTCCAAGCGTCATTGCAAGCTGCCATGCCACGAGCTACAGTTGCTGCATAATCATGACACAGGATACCTCCCTCAAGTCACGCCGGCACGTGGGTGTGGGTGTCACGCGCAATTGACGACCGCCTGTAGCTGGATGTGACATTTGCCACCAGCAGTCACCATGGGCCACCAGAACGTGCAAGTGCCCAGCCATGGAACGAAGCGACAAACGACGGATGTCTGCGTGCTTTACAAAAGAGTGAACGGGAGAAAACAAACACTGAAACCGAATCTCATCCGAATCAACTGCAACATACACGAAGCGACAAACGACGGATGTCTGCTGTTCCGCTACAAGAAGATAGCATGGGCCTGCAAGAGAGGCAGCGCTGCGATGCGTGCATGCCTACGACGATGGGCAGCGCGGGCTGCAAAAACAAGCTTAAGCTGCCTTGGCTGTCTGACAGCTGAGCAGCGATGCAAGCTCTGATTCAATGTTTTCGCGTAATGTGGGCGTGCTTGCTTGCCAGCACTATACTGTCTTCGGACTTTGGCAATAAACCACTGCAGAGACCTGCTCAGCTGTTGCGTAATAGTCAGGGCAAAAAACAAAGCAGCCAATGAACATTCTGAATCGTAACACTGAGTGTCATAGCGCTGCGGCGATGTTGTGTTAGAGCGACGATCAGAACTGTCACGCGCAGCTATTTGGAGCAAACCAATTGCCTTTGCGGTGCAATTTGCGGCGGTTCCACTACGGTACAGGGATGTGGTCAGTAGTAAACAACAGTGAATTTGTGGTTCATTTGCCTGTGTCGAGCGGTGCTGCATGGCGCGCAGAGCCGCGGGCGAGGTCAACATCAGTGCGAGCACCTGCGGAGCTTTTGCAACGCAGACGCAGTTATAGACTGAACACCGAGCCAACATCCGCATACTGTCACTGCTTCTTCGTTGCAACGGAACTGTGTTGCAGCAAGCACGCGGCCTTGCGGAGGGGCACGGGCCTCTGCATCAACACGGCAATCTCCCCGACACGGCAGCAACTGCATTAGCTCAACGACAAGCATGTGAGGTAGTAGCAGTATTTCACTGTAGCAAGCACAGTGATCTAGGTTGCAGCCAATTTGCAGGCCCCGCTGCCAGCTCCGATTCACGTTGTCTTGACCAACCAGGTCGCACAGCGCCTATCAATGTCCGGACAGCAAAGTAAGAAACAAATACAATGTGTACACGTTCAATCCGTTTTGATTATTGGACCGCCGCGAGCGCCAGCGCAGCTGCAGCGCCACCGCAGTGTAACTGCATGGCATATGTGACCCCGGTGCACGGCATATGTAATATTACAAAAGAGTGAACGGGAGAAAACAAACACTGAAACCGAATCTCATCCGAATCAACAGCAACATACACTCACACACACACGAACACTACAAGCGCACTCACAACTCAGTCCGGCAGGATCGCGTCCTCCAGGCCCGCATCATACCGCAACCCCTGCTCCCGAGAGATGACAAGCCCAGACTCACGGCATATGTGACCCCGGTGCATGGCATATGTGACCGCGGTGGTCATGCATGCTGGCTTCTACAAGCACGAGGCATGACGGTGTCGGTCACGTGGGTCAGGTTTCTCTAGAGAGGAGCACACAGGTGCCCTTCATCGGGGTGAAGAGCGTCAGTGCGTCAGTGCATGACCTTGGCGTGCTCAGTATGTCAACCTAGCTGTTGCAGCGTACGGGGCCCGGGCACTGAAACTCAACCGATTCAATCCGATCCAAGTTGGGCGTCGGGTGACCCGGTCCAGGGTGCCACATGCGCACCGACGTCTGTCATGTTCCCGCGTCGTCACTGCCGTCAACACGGCCAGAGCACCCTGCAGAAGGGTCTTGACCTGCAGGGGCGCAGAACCCTGCTCGTGTGTCACGACGTACTCTGATCGTTCGTGTGGCCGCACCACATGTGTGGTGCAAAAGGTCTCATCTTTTTCCACCACAAGTGTGAGCTAGTATAGCCTACGCCGTTTGTCATTTGCAACTGCTCCTAGGCCTACGCCATGCAGTGGACAGTACTTCTTGTGTTGAACCTGACCAACATGATACAAGACGCTGTGCCCGATTAGCATGCACCTACACAATATTCATTGCACAGCAACAGCACCAACCCCCCCCCCCCCCCCCCCCCCAATATCCTGCAGGATTGGAACGTGCATGGCAGGACTGATACCTCATGCATGCACGTTGCACAGCAGACACCAGCTCTCAGCCGCAGTCAGCATCCCCCAAAAAACCGTTTGTGACAAATAGCCCTCCACAACATCATGATGCAAATGTGCCTGTGGCCTGCAAGGGACCTGGCACGTCCACACCCACGCACACAGACACCACTGCTTGCGGTACAAGTCAGCTGGGGTACACATCAGCTTCCTCTGATCGGACGTGGGCGTATAAGGTTGTGTGTTCGGGCGTGTTCGACGCGGGTGACGATGTCCTGCCGTGCATGCATTGGGCCGTTGATGTGCTTAAGCTTGTCGAGCTGGTGGGGCTACGGGCCACTCCGGCTGTGTCCTTGTTACGTACCAGCTGCATGCGTGCTCGTCCTGACACGATGCGCATGCCTATTTTATGCACACTGACATTCATATCCTGCAGCGGGCAGTGCACGATGAACGAGCCAGGGTACCGCACCGGCAGCACAGTTTGGAAGTTTTTTCTTTGGCTTCCATCCATCCCACGATCGGTGTATGCCAGTGAGTGCTCAAGCCATCCTCCCGCTGCCGCCCAGTTCTTGTGATTCTGTGTTGTCCTCTTTGCTTTTGTGCACCCTGTGCTGGTGATCAACACGCCGCAGGTGATATATATATACTGATCTGCGGCGCAAGTGTGCAGGACCCGCCTGCAATGACGCAGCCCTACAGAATCCCCCATCGCAGCACCGCGGACAGCCATGGAGACGAGCAGGAGAGCAGCACGCACCCCACAGCACGCAGCATGGAATCCGCAGCACGTAGCACAGCAGACAGCCGCAGCGTGGAGAACCGGTCAACGCAGCAGCGCCAGGACACCTCGAGCGACTGGGTCCCGCCAGTAGGCCTGGATGCTGTTGACACCCTAGCCATGCTCCGCTGTCTGGGCTTCGCCGACTCTGGCCTGGAGTCGTCACAGAGCCCTCAAGCTTCCGTGCACGAGTGCGCCTGCCTGCTCCCCTGCACATGCATGGCACTGCACATGCATGGCACTGCATCCGGATATCGCTGATTTCAGGGAAGCGGGCTTTTTCTGGCTCGTTTTGTCCATGAGTGACAGCAGGTCACAACGCAGATTAATATTAATATTATTATATGTGATGACAGACAGCCTGAGGTGGTTTGTGCATGTGTGTGCATGCGCAAAGGGTAACTACCTATGTGTCAGACACCACTGTGTGGTCTGCAATGCATGTTTGCATGGTGTGAACACACATGTGGGGTTAGGCCCTGAGCTCTGTGCTGATACTCCCGTAATATCAGCACTGCGACCACGAGCACTGCTGATATTGTATGGCATGCTACAGTAGTACGTGCATGTGTGACTAGTACGTGCATGTGTAACTGGTGCAGCCTTCTGCTGAAGGCTGGAGGCCGCTCTGGAGGACTGCCCGGTGGACGCTGATGGCGTGGACTTGGAGGCCGCCGTGGCCGCAGCGTTGCGGGGGCTGCTGGAGCAACGATCCCTGCATCCAACAAAGCTGTGCAAACTGATTGATGGCGTCGCGGGCACGCCCCGCTGGCGCCTCGGCGTTGCCGTCTTCAAAGCGATGGCCGGCCTACCCGTGCGGCACTGCCGGGACTGTGGCATCGCGGCCCTGCGGGCCTGTAGCCACGCCCGCGATGCGCGTGCTGCATGGGAGGTGTACGGCCTCATGACCAAGAGTGGAATGCGCCCACACAGCAGGACGTACAGCACCCTGATACCCCTGCTGATTGAATGCGGCGACTTGGCATCTGGTCTGGAGGTGCGCATTCTGGCGACATGCATGGGTGCAGCCGCATATCTGCGAGACAGTGCGTTTGTTTGCTTTCAACAGACAGTGCATGTGACTGGCCTTCTGCGGCAGCCTGAAGCCCCAAGCGTGGCCACAAGCGTACGCATATGCACATTCGTGCCCCTCATGCGCGCCTTGGAAAGAATGTGTGATGTGCACCGTGACGCTTCAGCCCCTTGCAGTGCTACACTGACGCCGTTCAACGCAGCTGCGACCTCGACGCCGCGACATGCATGTGCCTGCTTGCCGCGCTGCAGCGCGAGGGGCAGTGGCGGGAGGCGGAGGCTGCGCTGGTGTGCGCGCTGCCCTCCGCCCCCTTCCAGGCACTCGCGGAGGACCTCTACTGGCCCCCGGACCCTGATGCCATGCATGCAACACCCGCCCTGATACGCATCCAGACTGAGAGTCTCAGACATGTGGAGCCTCTGGTTGCAGTGCAAGTTCCATGCCGCACAGGTCCTCCCCCCCCCCCCCCCCCCGCACCCATTCTTTCTATCTGCTGTGTCTTTTGTTCCGTCTGGTTGGTTTGTCAGCGGATGCTGCTTGTCGGTCTCGGCGGTCTTGTTGAATGTGTGTGTGTGTGTGGTTCGTGTCAGGGATCGATATGGATCTAGTGTGTTGGCTCCTCAGGCGTTCACGATGCAGTGCGCTGTGTGTCTACCCACACACTCACCTGGACCGCGTAACTTAACTTGAGGTTTGCCATGCCGCGCAGCCACGCTGGTATTGATCGCAGTGGTGAATGCAGCCGAGCCCGCAGCGGGCTCAGCTGTGTCGCTGCTGCCAGCTTTAATAGCAACCACGGTGTCATACACAGAGTGCACAGGCACCACCGAGTTGGCGTCATCTCCTGTTTCAACTCCATGGCGCAAGCAGCACACGCGTGCTTTGAGTTGATTGATCTGCAACAACAACATGCATATGCCACCTGTAGCTGCTGCATATGATCATGACGGACCGGGCAAGGGAGATCGTGGAGATGCTGGCTTGAATCCAATGCTGTACCGCTCAACGCGCACCACCTTCCATATCAAGGCAGCCTTCATCGGGTCAGACTCGAGCTCTGAGTCAGAAACCGACGGTGGAGACCCGGACACCGCAGGCGGCGAATTCAGCGTGCGCCCCCACAGCCACCCACATTTGGCTATCAGCCACATAGTCTACTATAGTAGATCATGGCTCAACTGCATGCATGTCGCCATTTGGCGTTCGGAGTACATCAGGCACAGCTATCTGGACGGCACGCTTTCATGCCATGTGCCACCAGTGGAGTGACAGTCAGTTGAATCTGATCAGAAGTTCTGATCAGAGGCACGGAAACGCGGCCACGATCTGGCGGTGATGTGGGCACACGAGGGGTGTCTATACAGGATGATGGAGGCGGCGTCATGCCTCAGCTGCTTGAGCATGCGCCGCTGTACCTGCTCGGCACAGCACAGGCCGGAACGGCGTGCAGCATCGTGCTGGAGATGTACCGCGACGCGAGCCCCCCCCAGGCCGCCCGTGGCCGCGCACTCATGTCCGCCATGTCCCGGTCCGCCCCTCCGAGGGAGTCCCTCCCACTGGCAACCTGAACCTCTGTGCATGCATGTCTGCCAGTGTGTGCGTAGACACGCGGGAACAACTGTCCAACCCGCATGCACGCATCAGAATGCAATTGCTGTCGCCAGAACGCACCACGAGAACATGGATATGGCTCTATATTATATCATGTGATTTGCTTGGCGGCGGATCTGGACTCCGTGTGCAAGGCTTGAAGCGTGCACAAGGCTTCGAGAATCCACAGCCCATCACGACGTAGGATCACGCACACATACGAACAGGACATAGACATGGGTCACCAGCCCTGTATGCAGTGGCCCGTGATTTGAGCGTGCCACGCCCTGCTGTCATCCCGTGCACAGCCTCCGCTTTAGAATGGGTGAGGCTTTCACGTTCAAGCACCCCTGCTAATCATAGGGCGTACACGGCCCTCACAGATGCAGTACTACCACTTACTATGGGTATATCAACACCATAGAAGCTCCTCTCGGCAAGTTGTCCTGACGTACCGTTAGCCGACATGTCTGTGTTGTATGCAGGGCGCATGTGCAGGGATTCGTGCCGCTGCTGGATGACTCAGCGTACCAGCTCCTTGTCGACGCCCACATCGGCCTCGGCAGCGGCCCTGAGGCCTCAGCGCTGCTGCGCTTCCTCGCACACGTCGCCTGGCAGCCCTCTGACGCCGCCTTCATGTCCCTCCTAGCCACAGCGTGCGGCACAGAGCGCTACGATGTGCCGCAAGTGTGGTGTGCATTCAAGCTCCGCGGCGTGCTGCCGGGCGGCGTCTGCTGCAACTGCTTCATCGCCACAGCCGCCGCTGCCTCTACACCCGGATCAGGCGAGTCTCTGGACAAAGGGGCGTGCGCTGATTGCACATGCATGGGTCACATGTATAGCACTCACACCACCGGTGTGGCATGCATGATACCTGCCGCAGGAGGCGGTCCAACGTGCCGGGCGGCCGCTTCCCTTCAAGGGAGTTGTCTGCCGTGGGGATGTGTTGTCTTGCCTATATAGGGCTAGCTAAAGGCGGATGTGGAGCGTCGGGCACAGACCGGCGTTCACATCTGCATGTGCCTTGGCTTCCAGATGTACAGGCCAGAACAGTGCCACAGTTGGTGCGCACGTCTGGGGTGTGCACGGCGCACACCCTTCGGTACACAAATGTCACTGGCAGCCGAGCGAGTTGCGTGCAGTGGATGGAAGAGCAAAAGTAGTGCTACAAGGCTTGCGCAAGTCTGTACCTGCCACTAGCCGCTGCAGCTCCCTTGCATACAATCATAGTACATGCACTGCAGCAGTGCCTATGTATGCGCACATGCACGTGTGAGCATGCATGTGCGTTGAGCACTGTGTGCAACAAATTCTACCGTCAACATGTGCACATGCATGTTTGCGCCCGACATGTTCGCTGCTGCGCACCGCGGCGCCTGTGAGGCTGCCTCGGAGGCATGCGCAAGCTGACTGCGCAAGCTGACTTGTAGGCTCCGGAGGCGACCGAAGCCGAAGCGGCGGCTCGGAGTCGGACGGCGGCACGCGGCTGGCGCCGCCGTACGACGGCGACCCAATCGTGCGCATGGCGTGGGAAGCCGCAGCCATGCAGGCCGCGCTTAGCCACCGCGACAACGGCGGCGCCCCAGACGCGATCGCCGTCTTCCACCAGCTCCTTGAGGCGGGAGTGGGGCTGAGCTGGCGCGCGGTGGCGGACGTCTGTGACCGTGTGGCGCAGCAGGAGCGCGAGCAGCTGCAGTGCTGCCGGGCCCGCCTGCCCGGCTGTGCCGCCACAGGCCCCCGGCAGCACTGCAGCTGATCGCTGCAGCTGCTGTTCCCCGCGCTCGCATAAGGAGCCTAGGTTTGCCCCCCCCCCCCCCCCCCCCCCCCCCCCCCCCCCCCTCGCCCCCAGTGTCCAGGGTCATCCGGTTATATATTGCATACCTTGACAAACATGCGCGAAATTCCGTCCACACAACCGCTGCTGTGACATCGAGCACTTCACCTACAACCGCGGAACCGAAACACGGCCAGGATGGTGCGGCGTATCCGAGTACAAGCGGCACCATGCCAGCTGGTACCATGAACTCGGGGCTGCTTGAACGGCTCGATCAGCCTTCCAGTGCTTCCATGCCCCCATCGCGCCGCACGGCAGTGGATGCAAGTGGGGCGACGGCTACATCATGATGATCTCCGGCCAGCTTGCTGTCCCCAAACCCCTGTGCCACTGATCACGCGTTCCACACGCAGCTCGATTCCCACAAGGCGAAAACATCCACCTCCATGGCCATGTGATATCAAGACAGCATGTCACGGGTGTTGGCTGCCACTCAAGGAGGACGTGCACCATTAACATTCGGAAGTTTACGCATGCCATCCTCATGCAATGACCCCTTCGGGGTTGGCACCTTCAGCTCAACTTGAACACATCATTAAGCGATAGCACAGCGGCTGACCGCTGCGAGTCTGCGCTTGCAGGTGTGAATAGACATAGTCGCGTCGCTGGGCTTCTGTCAAGCTGGCACGGTCGACAACTGTGTCACCGGCAACTGCTGCGGCGGCCCTAGCTGGACACTGGCGGTCATCACGCTCTACATGTGCGTGTAAAGCGTCCTTGCAGCACCAGCACCAGTGGGGCCGCATGTAGCCGCACGGGCGTGGAGGAGTACCCGGGGAGGTCGCGGACCTCGACCCACTCTTCAAGGTTGCACAGGGAAGCTCCAAAATGCTCCAAGCATTGACGGATGATCCACTTTCGCTATGGAGGTTTAAACAGATCCAAGGAGTGATGTACCACCCCTCCTGATCCAGGTGAACTTCTGAAGTGAATTGGATGAGATGCACCTGCGTTACTAAGGTGTAGTATTCTACATTGTGCAGCAGTATATATCTGTCTGTTATCAGCTGCAGTTATCATGAGGTCCGCCTGGCCTGCACAGAATTCGAAGGGCGTTGCTCAACAGCGCTTCACTCAGTGCCGATAATTCAGCCTCCGCCCCAAGAGAGGCCATGGCTTTTGTCTCCTCAGAGTGCTCACTGAGCCTCTCGAGAGATGAGGGCGCTAGTCTTCGAGTCCTTCTCCCGCAGACGGCATCCCTCGATCGATGGATTGCACGTCTTTCTCGGCAGGCCGCCCATGGCAATGGCAGCATGACTCATTCGGAATTGCGACTGGCTCCGCGGTTTCACCGCCAGATCGCTTCGACGGCGGGGCGTCCTGCTGAGCCTGCACGCCCGAAATGCATTGAACCGGCAAGCCTGTGTTGCACGTATTAATACTACCTGCGTTCGTGTCTACCTCGAGCTCCAATTTGGGGGTCACAGATCGCCGCATCTTCAAGTTATTGGGCCGGTCAGTGATGAGTCGCCACCGCATCTGGCTATGTTGCCTAGTGCAGGGGTGTGTGGCGGCACTGTTCATCTGATCGTCTGAACATTTACGGCTGAGTGGTTTACCAGCTCACCGGGTAATATGTGCAGCCCGAATATAGGTCTTATGCCGGAGCCCATGTATACTTTTGCGTTAGTATGGGCCGTGGCAATGGCCTGGCCGTTCACACTGTGTACGTGTGGTGTATCCAATGCTTGGGTACTGTGTGCGGACCCATGTGTGGTGTACACCAACCAAACACAGGCAGACCTTCTGCTGCTTGTTTGTTGGTGATTTCAGGGTAGCCTGAAGTAGCACAGATGCCTCTTCATTGTAAAATGTGATGTGAACATTTGCAATATTGTTACTGCGGTGTGGCCCCCACTGTCCGGATGTATGACACACTCTAACACAAACTCGCTGCTGTGCCAGAGTGGCTGGGTTGACATGGCCGGGTTTCCGTAATTCGGGCAGCCCTGATGTGATGGGGCCTTACGAGAAACTGCGTGAATTTTGCGGTGCAACCGGATTTCCGGATGTGTTGACTCATCGGTAGTATCACACATGGCATTTCCATGGCTGTTGGACAAGGATATCAATTGACTACCGCACCAGAGAGCAGCAACTGTATGCGTAGCTACAGACAAGAAGACAAATGATCACATATCGTCTTGCATGTAGCGAGCACTGTCCACACAGCGCGGGCGTCGGAGAATATGCCTGTATGGTTCAGACATCAGCTGGTTCAGACATGAGCCTGCAGGGCTGGCCTGCGGGGACTTCATTTCCTGTGTTGTTTTGCTGCGTTGCAAAGAAGTGCGACAGCACGCTTTGGCCTTGGGAACACGAGCTTCACGGCAGCTTAGGGAACAAGACTGGCATGGCAGTCCAGGAATGATGGTGGATCTGCCAGCCTTCAAGGCACATCTGGCTCAAGCTCAACACATGATCTACAGGCACACACAAACATGCTCAGGCCATGGACGTCGACGTGCTGCCCTTGAGATTCTCGGTGTGAGTTCTCAGTCGTTCACACTCCGTCATCAGCACCCGGGTGACGCAGTGCCAGAGGCGCCACAGCACTGCTGAACAGGGATGAAGCACGGATGAGACAGGGTAAAGCAACATGCATGGGTGCATGAGACGCCTGTGGCAGTCCACGCAAGCTGAGACACCGCCAGACCACCACCACCGGCGTACACACCCCTACGCCACCCGCACGCCGCGACCGTCAATGTTCGGCCGACCACAACACCACATCTCAGCCGGGGCTAGTCTGAGCCCAAACCTGGGCCCTGGATTCACAACATAACCGACCCAGGCGACCAGCCGCGCAGGCGCAGGGGCACCTCCCAGCGAAGCACGCTGCGGCACCTCCCAGCGAAGCACGCAGGGGCACCTCCCAGCGAAGCACGCAGGGGCACGTCCCAGCGAAGCACGCAGGGGCACCTCCCAGCGAAGCACGCAGGGGCACCTCCCAGCGAAGCACGCAGGGGCACCTCCCAGCGAAGCACGCAGGGGCACCTCCCAGCGCAACAAACATCAGAACCTCCCAGCATGCAGCGACTCGCCATCATCAGTGAAGCGTCACCATTACGCTCACGCGATCTGCAGATCATCAGCCTGCACCTGTTGTCGATCACCCCCTTTGTTTGCAATCCGGCCTAGAACAGGAACTCCGGCTCCTCGAACTCGATCCGCGGGCACAGCGCGCGTATCGCCGCCTGCTCCGGGTCGCGGGACAGCTCGCGGAACAGGAACCAGCCCTGCATCGCGCCGCCGTAGTGCCCGGGGCACATGCTGGTGTAGGAGTAGGTGCTGCCGGGCGCCACGACGGGGTACTCCCCGACAACACCGTCCCCCTGCACCTGCTGGCACGGCTGGTCCTGCCCCGGCCCGAAGATGTCCCAGTGCCGCATCTCCAGCCGCGCGCGCCGCACCATGCCCGCCGGCACCGGCTCGCCCTGCAGCGGCAGCGGGGCTGTGAGTGCTGTGATTCTGGTGAGACCAGCCAGGTGTTGTTGAGCCTGCGGCTGCAGCTACTGTTGCGCCCATGTCAGTGCCCGTGCAATGAGTGCTATGAGCACAGCCGGGCGGCGGTGGGTTGCGTTGGGGGCTGCTGCTGCGCCCGTTTCGGTAGTGGTACAGTCGATCCGAGCTCTTGTAGGAGCGCGGGCGACTGCATGGCAGAGCACGAGTGTGCGTACTAAAACGCATTGCAAACAACACACGCCATGGATCCACGAGCGGCAGTGACCGATGAACGCAACAGTGGCGCTAGGAGACTCTGCAATAGTCCCGGCAGAGTCTGTATATGAATATGGGACCGGGACAAGAGCTACCCATACACACAAGACCAGCACCTGGCTGTGCTCGCTGCTTTCGCGGTTCCAGCGCTGCCCGCCTCGCCGACTTTGTCCTGGTAAAGCATGAGGCTGGCACAGCCTTTGCCTATCGGAGTTGCCTGTGCAACTGATGCACTCTCGCACATCGGCGGCTGCTGCCATGGCTCGCGCACAGCAGTAGCACGTTCCCTCAGCTGCGAAGCGGCACACACACCTCCGCGAGGACGTGGCTGAACTCGACGCGGTACGAGAACACGAGGCTGCCGTCGTGGCCGCCGTGCGGCGTCGCCCAGACGCGGGCGCGCACGCGGATGCCCTGCGTCACCGCCTCCGCCGCACCGTCCATCCGCGGCTCCAGCTCCAGATACCTCACCCAGTCCACATCTGCACTTCAGTGGATGCGTCAGGTGGATCCACGGTCTGATGTTCCTAGCCTGCCTTGCAGCGACACACGCACGCAGGCGTTCGTGGCAATCGCGACTCTCGATCGCACCACGCAGCGACCAGAGGAAACAGCTAATGCATGCAGCCTGTTCAACGAGGGGAGGTGGGAATACGGGGCGACGCACCGACGTAGTCCTGCTTCGCCGTCGCCTGGCCCGTGCTGAGCTGGCTCGCGAAGCCCTCCAGCCACGCGCACAGCTCCGGCGCGGCTGTCTCGCGGTACGCCTCATGCGCCCGCGCCTTGCCGCGCTCGGTGACCAGGTCGACGACGAGCGGGTAGCTCGACGGCGGCGCCGCGCCGGGGGTCGCGGAGTACGACGACACCTCCACAGGGTTGTGGCGTAGCACCTACATAGGTGCAGGGTTGGCGGGATCCTGCTGCATAGGCGACAATTGATCACCTCTCTGTGGACGTCCACGAAATCGATTGGCGACGCGCTGCAATACAGTCAGCGTTGCTGACTTGGCAAGAACAGAGCCCCACTAGAAGGCCTAGGGAGGCGGCGCCGCACCTGCCGAATCCCATTCCGACGTACGATACAGTCACCACTGCTGACTCAGCAAGTACGCAGCCTCACCAACAGGAGAGGGAGCCTCACCTAACAACCCCCAATGCCAAGCTGCGATACATTCAATATTGCTGACTCAGCAAGCACATAGTCACCCCAATAGGAAGCGGCGCCGCACCTGCGGCCCCCCGGGCCGGTCCCCATTCCGCACATCGACCACGACGCTCTTCGGCCACATATTGGACCTCGCAAGCGTGAAGAAGCCGCTGCGCAGCCCCTCCTCCGGCCCATGCATGCCGATCAGCGCGCGGTTGTACACGAGGAACAGGTCCCGCTCCGGCGAGCGCTGCAGGCGCGTCAGCATCGAGCCGTACGCCGCCTGCTGCGCCGCGTCGCGCGCGCAGGGGTCCGCGAACAACCCTGACGCGGCGCGCGCGAAGTTCGGCATGATGCCGTGCGTGCGGTGCGCGCTGTTCTTGCCGAACAGGCCGGCGAAGATGGCCTGCGGGCCGGTGGCGGGGGGGTCGGCGCGGGGGTCGAGGGGTGTGTGCATTGCGGCGGTGAGCTCCGGGGTGGATGCCGGGAGGGTCTGGCCGTCGGTGATCGCGTAGAGGGCGACGAGGACGTCTGGGAGAGGGTGTGTGGCCTGCGAGAGGACCTCCCGGAGTGCCTGCAACAGTCCCAATGCCATCAGTGTACCCCGCTCAAGCCATCTCTAGACAAACGCCTGATTGGAACTGCATCTAGTTACAAAGGACAGAGGCCGGGCAACCAGCCGGTCCACGGAATCCACTCGCAAATCGTATGTATGCACGGCTGTAAGTGAATTAAATCTACATGAAGTAAATCTACAGCCCATCTGCATAGCTGTGTCCTTGAGTGAACATTGACGAATCCGGAAAAACCCGGACTACATGCCCTGGATGTATTGCGCCGGAATGCACATAGATACTGGGCTGCAGCAGCACGGGTGTGCCGGGGCGTGTTGCATGCCAGCAGTTGCTTGCGTGTGTGGTGCCTGTACCTGCGCCCTGCGGTGCTACCTGCCTCTTCCGGTCTGTCCGGTTTGGAACACCCAGATGCTGGGCTTGGTGTGGCCAGAGAGCATGGAGCATTCTGTTGCGGGACATGCAGATGCTGCGGTGCTACTTGCCGCTCGGACTTTGTTGTTGTGACACGGGTAGAGCTGCCTCTGCAGCAGTGTTGGGTTGTCGGGCGCGTCGCTTGGAACAGCTCCGATTATTTGGGTCTATATACTGGGGGCACGTGGCAGCTCTAAACATGCTGCAAGGCAGACCCGGAAACTCTCGTGCATCCAGGACCCGGGATTAATTGCAACCGTGGCGCTGTTGCATGTTGCACGATTGTGTCGGGGCACACAGGCTGGAGTGGGCATCGCACGTCCGGCTTGAGCCCTGGGTTGAGTGTCTGGAGGAGGAACGGGAAGTTGACTTGAGCCCATTTCCGGACCGCCTGCCAGAACCTGATGGCGACGCAGCAGTCTTGGTGTCCGAGGGTGAGGCCGGCGAACTTGGCCATGTGCTGTGAGTACGTCTGGTGCCATGTTTGTAGCTGTTGATTGCTCCACAGGCGATCTGCATGCTGGCCCACACTGATATATTCGAGTTGTTCTATTCTGCGCTGCAGATGGCGCCATGCCTGTGCATACTGCTCTGATGGCGAGGCAGGGCTACCTGTGGCACAAAAATGGTAGTACGAGTGAAGAACCAGGCCACAGACAGCGTTTACACCAACACTAAAAGCCGACGCTTGCAAGTCACACCGATGACATACCAACATGTACTTCATATGCGCCTCGCATGCCATGGTGATGGTGGGTCAGCGGACCCGCGTGGAGCAAGTGTGGAGCGAGAATGGCTCGGAGATGTCAAGACATATCGAAGGCATTGCATATTGCTCCATAACAGCATCCTAGCAAGGCGCATATGAATATGAACATGGTGGTCTTCTTTTCCCGCCGGATTGTACACCGCCCGAGAGGAAGTCAGGCTGACTGCATTCGCAGCATACCCATGCCGATGGATTAAGCGATCAGTCTGTCAATGCAACAGGATCAGATATATTTACCCGTTCACACGCCATCGGGAGACGTACCAACGCACTCTTGAACATCTAGGTGGACGTCGCAGTATCGCTTCCACCTGGATTCGTCCAGTGCAACCGCGCGCCATTGAGTATCCACACATGCGCACCGCAACACATCCTTCACATCTAGCTTGTCTAGGATCAAAGATATGGTGCGATTGTCAAGGCCGGGCATTGGTCATGCACACCAACACCGACGCGCAAGCGCAAAGGACAGCCTAAAGGACGCTACTGCATCGGTGACTGATAAGTAGCCGTCCACAGCAAGCGATCACGTCACTGCACAACTATGTACATGTCCTGCTGGTTCGTCGCTGTATGATTGAACCAGCCTGCGAGCGTGGTCACGTGGCGTTCAGGCGTTGTTGCAAATTGTTTGATGACAGGCAGAAGTCGAATTCCGAAGGTTAAGGAAACACTGGTCTGATACAGCTATATCACGAAATTTCGGAGTCAGGTGCACGGGCGTCGGTGCATCTTCAGGCCGGAAGCGATTTGATGCGCTGTATTCTCTGCTCAAGTCGGCATCTGTCTCGAGATGCGGAGTGCATGTGTTCGCCCGATCACCGTTCACACGGTTGCAGCTCCGTTAAATCAGAAAGGTCCCCTTGTTCTGCAAGACATATACTTCTTCAAGCACGCGCTCCCAAGCAGCGCCAGGAGCGACAGCCAGCTAGCCAGCTGCACTGCGTTTTTCCGGCCTCTGGCAGTCTGATTTCAGCAGGGAAGACCACGCAAATTGTTTTCTTTTCGGCGAGCTCGCTACACCTGCCTGTGTGGATCTTCAAACCAGCCACAAGACTGTCGCAAAGCATGCGCGCTGCTATCTGTTCTCGAGGTACGGCTGGCCAAGGACATGCTGTAATGCTCTGACATCACAGGAGGCAGAAGGTACTGCTACAGATCACGCTCACTGCTTTGCTAGGAATGGGCCCGTTCTGATCTTCTGAAACTGTACAACCCTGCTGCCTGGGGCAAGAGTCTGCTCACCTCTCAATTTACAAATTCCTGCAGGCAGGCAGTCCACACAGCACTGGCCCCCGCCCCCGCCGCGGTCGCGCCCGCTCTCTCCCATGGCGCCCAGGCACCCTCTTCCCTCACGTACGCGGCAGTCCTTGCGTCCTCCTGTGCTGCCACAACGGCGACCGGTGCCGACGCCCCCGCTGGTGCGGCCGCCCCCCACACCGCGCAGGCGGTGCCGCAAGCACCGCAGCAGTCGGTCCAAGCACCAGCTGCCCCGTCGCCGGCTGTGCCCGGGTCCCGCAGACCCGCACAGCGGGGCGACATCCTCGCGTTCTTCCCGGGCGCGCCGGTCATCGGCGACGTGTGCGTCACCCACCCGCTGGCTTCCTCGAACGTCAGCGCCGCGGCGCTCCGCGACGGTGCCTCGGCAGAGGCCGCCGACCGGCGCAAACGCGAAAAGTACAGCCGGGCCGGCGCAGGCGCGTTCACGCTGGTCCCGCTGACGCATGAGACGTACGGCCGTGTTGGCCCGGCCGCCTTTGCATTCCTCAACAGGCTTGCTGATGTGGCTGCAGGGTCTGGCGCGGCCTCTCGGCGGCGTTTCCTGGAGAACGCAATGCGCGATCTCTCGACGACGCTCTGTCGTGCAGTGGCGCGCCAGGTGCGCGCCGCAGCCCCGCTGATGGCACGTCACGCGGGCAAGGCAGTTTTGGCGGGACTCACAGTCCCGTCTGATGACCTCTCGCCGCTTACAGGCCATCCGGCCTGAACGGTGGGGTGCCCCTCGGGCCCCGTCCGCTTGACGCCACCGACTTGTGGCCTCTGACTCCGGCTACGCCGGGTCCGATGGGTGTGCGGGGTGCCTTCGTTGGCATGTGCAGGGACTGCGGAGACGGCTTGGGCGGTGCATTGTCCTGGGTGCGGTGCGGCGTGGGCCGGCGAGGCTGCGCGGCGGTGTGCCGGGCTGGCGTGGTGTGCTGTGGCTCGGTGGGGCGGGGGTGGGTCTTGGGGCTAGGGCGGCCCCCGGCAATCGGGCGGCCATGATGGGCGGCCTCAGGCAGCGGTGTGTTGGGTTTGGCCCTGTCGTGCGGCGGCGGGTGTTGTGGTGTTGGTGGTTGTGATGTTGTGTGTTGGCCGTGGGGTCTGTGCGTGGGTGTGTGGGTTTTGGGTTGTGGGTGTGTGGGTGTGTGCTTGGCGGTCTGCGGATCTGTGTCTTTTGATGCGCCGGTGGTGGGTTTCCTGGGCGTGGTGGGTGTCGCGTGCGTGCGTGTCTGTGTGTTTGCTTCGTCTGTTTGCTTCTTTCGCGGTGCTGCCCGCATTGCTGCCTTTGTCCTTGCAACACAGCACTGGCCTGCTCTGATTGCACTGGGCATGAGAATATGGTTCGCAGGCTTGTCTTTGGGCAACACAAGCGCCAAAGTCAGCCGAGGCGCCCACCAGAATATTGGTCACTTCCCTGTTACGCTGGGATTGTCACCTTGAAAATAGTACGAGAAAAAGGTGAATATGTCTTTATGTAGACGGGCCACATGATCCATGCAGATTGCCACCACCGGCACCTCTGCTCACTTGTGGCTTGCAGCACAATGGCAAATCCACATGCTAATGCTCATGCCAGCTGAACTCAACCCATCATGCATTGAATCTGCAACGACAGTGCAGTCTGCCGTGGAAGACACGAGCCGCCCAGGCAGCAGCTGATGTGGTGCACCATGGGCCCGTCGCCCCCGCACGTGCAGCCTGATACAGGGCGACGCCACCGCACGGCTCGCGGACTGCACCACTTCAGCTACACCCTGACCGCTGCCGATGGAGGTGTTCGAAGATTCCCGCTCAAAGTGCCGTTGGCAAAACACACTCTACTGTCGACATATCATTTTCCATCCGCGGCTCGCTAGCATCCCTGTGGCTAGACCTGAGCAGTTCAGCCTGTACGTGTGGCGGAGCGTATGAGCTGAGCCTGTCTGCAATCAATGATGCCGGCACAGCCGGAGGGAGCACAGCCATCATCCTGCCATCGCCCTAAGTAGCAGACCAAGCGGACTGGCGGCCAATGCCGGGGTGCGGCTGCATGTCCAGCTGCGCCCGCAACATGGCATGCACCGACAGAGCCGCGGCGCCTCGCAGCGACGGTGCCCTGCGCCCATGAACACTGCGCTCATTGTCCCGGGTCGTTGAGAGGAATCCCAGCTCTAGATCGGTGGAACCCGTCGAGCGCCTCTCAAACCCATCGACTGTTGCGCCTGCATGAGAGGCGGGGTGCATGGCGATGCGCTCCGGTGACGTCGACGCTGCTGCACTCGCATGACTTGTCCCCAATCGCCCATCCAAGAAGCTGATGCATACCGCAGCTCCTGGATCCCTGCATGTGGAAAATCATACACCAGGCTGGGCTTCGCAGAGCGCCTCATGCATCACAGTCCCTGCAGGCCTAGGGGCTGTGGAAACCACACACACACACCATCGATTCATCCCTGTGTCCGTTCCGGCGCTCTGCAGTGCATCCAAGTAACGCAACGCGCTCTGCGTGTCTCCATCCTCGGGTGACATGTCCGTCTGTACTGGCGCCGCGCCCGAATGCGAAGCGGTGTGCACGCAAGCATGCTGCAACTGAGGCACACGGTGCATGGGGACCGCGCTCCATGCCAGGCCCGGGGAATCTGTGCCGCTGGGGTGAGTATCCTGCAATGCATTGCTGCTCTGACGGCTGTGTGCGAGCGGCACCGGCTTGACAGCCGACGGCGAGCCGGAGCCATTCCCCGATGATGTCGTCACAGCGTTCACGGGCCCGCAGCCGATGGAACTTCTGATCGATGCCAGGGAAGTAGACCTCGTGCAAAGACCGATCTGTGACTGTCTGCGCCATTGGGGCTCGGTAGCGTCGGAATGAGTGCCATGCAAGCTACCCTTCTCGGATTCTTGGACCAGGAAGCTGAAGCCACGAGGCAGATGGACGGAGTGCTGGCGCCGCAGCGCTTCCAGCGCAGTCATCTGCTCTGACCATGTCAGGGACATCTGCAGTGGCGGTGGCATGAGCGGCGGACTGTTGTCCTGGCGCAACAGGTCCTCGACGTGCATTCCCCCATTGACACAGAGCGATTGGTTCTCTAGAGCACGCCACACGTGCACAGACTGCACCTGGGCGAGCCGCAGCCGGGCATGCACAGATGTGTCCGGGGGTGATGCGTCAGTACCTCCCGTCCGGAAACACAACCTGACCATCTGTCTCCACCATCGTTTCAGGTACACGAGCGAGCGGCGCAGGCCCCAGATGTTCGCAGCAAACATGACAGTGTTGGCCGTGGTGGCAACAGCAATCTGGACGCCGCTGTCTGCTGGGAGGAGATGCATTTGCGGATCACCGACGCCGGAGCCCGGGATGAAGCCGCGGGACTCGCGCAGCATGCGCCAGTAGATGGCGTGACTGCAGATGAGGCCGGCCTCGCAGAGCAGGGAGACGACGTACACTGCCGCCCGCGCCCTGCATGCACAGAGGGCAGCCTCAGAGATACGATCACAAGGTGTGCTGGACAGATGTGCGTGCGTGTCTGCGGTGTTTGGTGTGTGGGTCGAACTTCCGTTCCGAGCCATTCGACTTGTTGGGAAAATCCTGTTGGATCTCTGAATTCTTGCCGGACCGTGACGACTGGGTGCAATGGGGACCACCAGCCGGCGCTGTGGCCTCTGGCACTCTGTTTTGAACCTGTGTGGAGCAATTCCCAGGTGTTGGGGTCATGTCGCCACTCCAGTCGAGGAATCTACGATTGTACAGGCCATTTGGTGGCATCTCTCGACAAATTGATCGAGTCCTGACAGCATGGCCAGCTTCAAACCCACCAGTGCGCTGCAAATGAAAGGTACAGGGAGGGGAAATGCGGCAGGGTGGCTGCACATGACAAGAGTCTATGAGTAGCCTTCCAGTCCATTGAAACATCCAAAAACGAGAACAAGTGCGTTCTCATTCACGTGCATGTGAATTCAAGTGCATGTGAACCCGCCTGTCGTTGATGCTGCCGAATCACTCACCTGTTGAGGTTAGCAGTGCCGCCAGCCATGAACTTCCCACCGCAGGTCAGAATGATGGAGACGAGCATTTCAATGGTGCTGAGGGTCAGATATGTGCAGGCAAGTGGCCACAGGGGGCCGCAGATGCTGTGCAGGCCAGACCTGCACTCTGGACCTGTAGCCTGCACGGCAGTCGTTGTCACGGTGACACATGTGTTTGGCTGCACAAGCATTTTTTGCAACATGCAGGTTTTCTGCATTTGCAGGTATTTGAGAGCCGTGCAGTCGACAACCAACAACCAAAGCTGAAGCGATCTCAGCTGTTCATATGCAGTTTTGCTATGGTCACAGACATCAGGTCTCCTGTCATGAACGAGTTTGACCGTGTAAGAGTCGAGTCGGTAGGAAAATATGCAGGTAAAGCCTCATGTCAAGGTGCATGTGCTGGCGTGGCAACAATCCTGGAGGAGAGTCTGGTAGGCCATGCTGGCATACCTGGTCCAGCAGAAAGGTGCCCATGTCGATATCAATGATGTTGTCAAGATGCCTACAGATAGCAGCCACACCCGAGAACGCCACATCCAAGCGGACATCCAAAAGGCGATGCGGCGACCTCTGCCATGACTCCGTCGAAACCACGCACGGAAAATGCATCATGAACGTGCTGATGACTCCAGCTGCAATGTGACACCTCCAACTTCCCCACGGTCTCTGCAGGACAAGTAGGTCATCTTGCTGACCCATCAGCGGTACATGCTGTTTCTGTTGACGTGTGCCCATTGTTCCTGATCGCAGGCCATCGAACAAGCAGCCACAGCCACTTGCAAACTCAGCAGGCTGAGAGATGAGGGCGCACATTCTGGACCTTTTGGATGAAAGGGCAAACCACTATGTATAACTTCAACAAGCTGTATGCCGGGCACAGTATCGTAGCATGGGGTATCGGACCGTGAAAATGACAAGCCAAGACAACTCCCGTCACTACCGCAACAAGCGCGACGGCAGGAACAGCAACGACGAAGGGCTGACCTGCCGCAGCCCAGCCCCAAATGTAGACAACGGCAGTAATTATCGCTTCAACGAGCAGACTGATTGAGAACCATGTACGCAGGAATCGTGGTTTCAGCGAGATGTGTTCCCACTGCTCCGTGACTGTCATCTGCCGAAGGCAAGTAGAGCGGGCTCTTACAATACGACGCGGTAATGTCCCAGCAGATTCCATGGTCTCGTCTTCGAGGTCTGGACTGGCAAAGTGCCCTTGCACCTAGTACAGGGCGCGCTGTCCAGCGGTCGTTTGCACAAGGTGGCAGCCACGACAAAAGCCTTTCATTGATCAAAATGGGGACTTGAGCTCCTTTTCGGGATGACGGTGAGGGAAGACCTGCCCGGCTCGATCCGGTGCGGGCACCATCGCGGTGGAGGGGACAAGAAAAACCTCGCTAGCTGCAAGCTGCCACACAACGCAGACGCTACTAAACACCCCAACTTTCAGGAGAGCATGAGTCTAGCTATGGACTCGTTCTGGCTCCCCAAGGGAGCAGCAGAATGCAGATGCGCCCGCAGGAGCCCGCAATCGGGGACACATTCAGGACTGTCAGACTCTCTAATGCCCTTTCTGGAAGGAATGAAGGAAATCCCAGAGGCAGGTAGCACCGCAGGCATCGCACAGCAACATCTGGCAACAGCACACATGTACAGAGCGCACGTGGCCATGGGGTGCGGTTCGCACCGCACTCACACGCCGACGTCGAAGGGGTCGGGAATGCTTGACGATGCCATAGAATATAAAAGGTGCGAGAGTCACGATCGGGCATTGGTGCTGCACACCGATACCGACGCGCGAGCGCAAGGACAGCTACAAGCTGCAAGGAGGGGGGTGGGCACAGCCCTCATGCATGTCCACCGGAAGCGCGGGCACCTCAGAACGCTCTGGAAAGCGCTGGGAATGTCTACAGACTAATTAGGCCCTCCTGGGTGCCACTGTACCTTTGTGTCAAGTCGCTGGGCAAAGTCGCACCTTTCCGTCAAAATCGTATGCATGGCTGGGCATAAAGACAAGTTTTGCCCAACGCTGCCCAGCGGTCGCTCATTGAAATCAGAACATCCATTATAGTTGTACCTGGCCCATAATGATGTTGTATTTGTATTTGGCGGTGCTGTGGGCGGCTCAGCAGCGGTTTTGACATGTATGGCTCGCTGCACACCACCGGCAGCCTTCTTGGAAGCTACACTGCACAAAACAAGCACCGTAGAAGTGTGACATCAAGTCTTGAGCTCTCATTCTGACGTTCATGCGATTGCGTTGCCTCGATGCCTCAGGAAGCATTGTGCATTGATCAACACACTGATCACAGACTGAGTTAGCAGTATATGCTGCTGGCTGGCTGCTCAGATCAGTGTCAAAGGCTTGGTGGTTTAGGAGCTAAGTCTTGCTCCAGTCGTGTGACACTGAAAACATCCAGTTGTGTGACAATCAGACTGCTTTCTGCATGACACAAGCTACGTGTGTCGATGCCATGAGTCCATATGATGCTGCAGCATCGTTCAATCGGAACCTTTAAATTCTCACGTCCAGTGTGGAGTCAGCTATGTTTAGTTGCAAGCCACTCCAGGCGTGAGCACATGTAGGCGTGCTGACATGTTTGTGAACTAGCGCAAGACAGAGGTCTGATGCATCAGGTGATGTTTCGCAGTGAGACAGAGCTGTTACTTCATGGTATGGGAAAACCAAAGCAGCATGCGTTGTGCGTCATTCTCATGTTGTTGTGCACTGCACACCAGATCAACGATGGAGGCTTGGCCTCAGCACAGCCTTTCCGTCTTGTGACTTCGGTACCAGTGGTCCACGGCCACTAATGGACTGCTTCTTGCCTAGTGACTTGCAATGGGTGTGGCAGCGCTGGCCCAATCGCTTCCTGGCCTACGAATATAGTGTAGCCTACCACCACATCTGATGCAGCTTCTGGTTCAGAAAGAATTATGCCTGCCTCGGATGGGTGTGACACAGCGACTGCTACATGTGTGCAATAAACTGCACATGCTCTGGCAGGGTCACAGCACAGCGCAGCAGTGCCCGTGCAAGAAGGCTAGCTGGGAAGCACCATTGCTAGCCATTTTCAGACTTTGTACTCCACTGCGTTGAGGGAAGATGCGAGCCTAGGCACAGCAGGCCATGTGCTTCCTGCATGCTAGATCGCTCCACGCAGTCAAATGCTGGTCGCGAAGGCTGTATGCTGTGACCACACTTGCACACGGCGCAGTCGGATATGAAGGCTCATGTAGAGGTGCAATGGTCCGTCGCACTGGTCGATCCGTCGCACTGGTCGTCTTGCCCTGGGTCCAAGTGCACCCGATGACAACGCCGGAGGACGAGAGACTGCCAAGGCCACCAGTAAACTTCACCTAGATTACACTCACGGCGATGTTCGCATTCACGATCCTTTTTCCAAAGTAGTCACGTCTGACGTCTTCGGAGAACTGCTTGAGACGGTCCTTCGAAACGAGGGATTCGAAGGATGCGTGTTGGTGCGACGTGGCAGGCGTTCATTCACATTTGTTGGCATGTATGCTTGTGTATTGCAGCCCAATCATCAACGGCATGCACAGACCGGGGCGGGTGCTGGCAATGCGTGGGTGTGTTGGTGTGTGCTGCATGTGGCTTGCTGCGTGGTGTGCGGTTCCCCTGGTTGCTGCTCGCGGTGCTACCTGCCTTGCTTGCTTTGTCCTTGTAACACGCAGACCGGGGCGGGAAGCCAGCATCAAGCTCACTCATCGCCTGGGTGCCGGTTTGCGAACACATGCCTCAACCATGCCTTGGGCATCCGACACGTGGCAGTATCCGGCCCCAGCGAACGTTCTTTGGATGTCAAGGGTACAGCTATCAAGTACAGCAACACGACATAGTTGCTTCATACTTACCTGACCGGCACATCGCGCGATCAAGTAGACGTGGGTGGAAGTTGAGGCTTCGTCTTGCTAGACAGGCCCGACTTTAGAGCAAGGCAAGTCCTTGTTGTCTACGGTACAATTTTTGTTTTGCCGATTCGCTTTGCGTCTCGGCCCCCATTCCCACAAAGCATTCCTCACCTGCACGACTGTTTTGACATCTGATCACAGGCACAATTAACCATAATCTGGCGAATATGTGCTGACGGACAGGGTGGACAAGTCCTGGCACCTGTCCTGGTGTGCACAGGAACTCGGAAACGACGCCACGTATGTATTCCACCTTTCAATTTTAGACACACGATTACTTCACGGGTTCACAGGTACTGCTGCCGCAGTTTCCCCAGTGTATTACCTGGTGGACCTCGTGACCTACAATGTGGTATGCGTAACCACGCCACAGTTTCCGATCCAGACTGACGCTTTGACTTTACACATCGTTCCAACCTGAATGTCAGCCTGTTCAGGATATGTCGGTGGTGTAGGCTGCAGATTTCCCGGCGGAAGAACGTTCACCACGAAAACACATGCTGTGGGGCGTGTTGTCGACATGAACCGCTGTGCTTCATGCCATTCGCTGCCGGGCGCGGAAGTCACTGCATGATACATCTTGAAAACGATAGATCGACAGGCTGACAACTCTTCTGCCTCCGAGAGGCTGCTGACTCAGTTCTTGCTATCACGCGCAAGCTCGCATCTGACTTCCGCACCGCATCCGTGGTACCAGTCTCGATGTTCTATTTCTCTCTGACACTGTGCGGTGCCTGCCTCTCTTGCAGAGAGGAGCATGTTGCACCACACTCGCACACCATGCCAGGTCCTTGCTGCTGCCCCTCTTCCGGTGCATCATGCAGGCAAGGCAGTTTTTGCTGTCCTCACCGGGTACGTCCTCCATTCCCCGCGCAATCGCCTACTGAGAATGTGCAAATGCATGCAAATGACCCCTGCGACCATTCGCGTGCGGCGCATTAATAGCGGCTGTGTGCTCAGCTTGTTGCTGGTCGTTGGGAGTTCGGATGAGTGCTGAGGTGGTGGGCGCCCCCCCGGTATACATCCTGTCGGTGTGTGCCGTGATGCGGCGCAACGGGGTCATGAAGTCCGGCGGGGGGGCTTGGTGGCAGCCAGCCGGGCCTGCGCAGCTGACATGGCGTGGTGCGGCTGCGTCGGGACCTTCGGTAAGCTTCTGGCAATTGGGCAGCATGGAGGGCATGCATGGGATGTGGGCGTGGGCCTGGTGCACATGAGATAGCCTGCCGGATGCTTTCCTGCTACGGCGGTTCGGCCGCTGCAGCGTAGCCACGGAATGTCGGGCAGAGACCACGCATGACGCCCGGACACGCGGTTGCGCAGCCAATGCCCACCATCACCCTGGCAGCCACGTCGTACAGCACACGTACTAGGGGCTAGATTCTAGATATCATGACGTAGCACGACCTGGACCAGTGCGTCGAGCCGGATTGCATCTGCTGCAGCACAATGATCTGATATGAAATCGCGGATCTTTTGCGTGCTGGCAATGTGGCTCCTGTACAGGGACATCAGGCCTGCAGACGTATCAGTACTATGACTCATCTACGGCAAGTTATACTGCCTGCTTGCAAAGTATACTATGTACTAGTGAGTCTCAGCCTCCTGTGGCTCATACTACATGGTCGATTCATGCTGAGTTCTTCTTCCCCCACCGGGCTCTCACTCGATGGAATGGCTGCGCCCCTGACCTCTCCCTCATCCCATCCGCGCGCATGAAGTCCAAATCATGCATGCGCCCACGCACACTGCTCCCAGACCTCGCAACTGCGTGTGTCCCGGCATACCAACCCCGGGCATCGTCGACGGCAGGCCGTTGACGGCAGGCCGGAGGGGGGGAAGAATCCGTGAGCCGGACAGCGGGAGCTGGCGGAAGACGGCACGAGGCGGGCGGAGTGGGGCGGCCCGGCGCTCAGGCGTGAAGCATGATGGCGAACGAGCGGCGGGAGGCCCGCATGCAAGATGCTCTGCGCATGGCAGTTCGCTGCCACGCTGCGCCGAGCCATAACAGCTGCTCTGCAGCGCGGCTGCTCTGAAAAGGGCACTTCCCTGCGTTCTGGGGACAGCATTTATGTGGTGATTCGCGATGGTTGCTGTACCCGTGCAGTAGTGGTGGTGTGACCTGCCTCATAAACGCACATTCCGGTGCAAAAGAGTGAACGGGAGAAAACAAGCACTGAAACCGAATCTGATCCGAATCATCTTCCAACACACACTCACACACGCACATTCCGGTTGTTCACTGCATCACAGCTCCTACCAAACGTTCTGAGGGATTCCCTTGCGAGCGCGGGGAGGCCATGCCACTGGGCCTCCAGCTTCACAAGTTCCAGCGTGACGAATTCTATCCTTGCTGCGCACGCGCAGCTTGCTCCGGAAGCAGGGTGAAGTCAAGGTGACCTGGAACTCCCGCCCGGCCGTGTCCTGCTCAGTTCAAGTTAACCTTGCTCGGATCTGCTTGCTCAGCTTGCTCAACCTCCCCCGATGGTGGCACACACTCTCAGTCCCGGTGGACCCCCGCAGCTCCTTCACCCCTGTGCTATCCCTCACTGCTTGAGGATGTAGTTCGTCCCATGAGGCCTGCCATGTGCATGCCTTGCCACGCTGTACCAGTAGCATGCTGGGGCCGGTACACACCGGAGTTGTCAAGCTGGCAAAACAACGGCTGTGGGCATTGCATCTCCCTGGCAGTTGTGGTGTCGCCATGTCAAAGTCGGAGAGAAGCTGGTAGCACTGCCAGGGTGGCTGCACGTGGGGACTGTAAGCCTGTCACGGCCGTGCACGGTCAGGTGTGAAGCTGAGCAGCGTGGGGGCCCAGTTCTCATCCTGCATGCATGCAATATTAATGGCTGCTGCCACACCTCCATGCATGCCCTTTTTCAGGTACATGTTTTCACACCGAGTGACGTGAATGCAGGCAGTTCCCAGATCGTGTGAGCTGCGATGAGGTGCAAGGAACTATGCACTCTGCAGGTGCTGTGCTTCTTGCCAGCCTAGGCTGCATCATGATGGCTGGTCAGTGCAGATCAGGCACTCCTGCACCCGCGACCCGGGCCCGCAATTCCCCCCAAAACACCTCCGTGGTCATGTGGTCGACTGCCATGGCCAATTGCAGGCGACCATTCCTCTTCGCATCAGTTCGTACGCTGCTGTGGTCACAGCCTGCCATAGCATTCAATGTGGACATGCGGGTTCATGGCAATGTGCACGCGTGGGTGTGCGCAAGTGGCACCACATCACTTCACAGAATCAGCTCACATCGAGTGCAGCAGAGCTCGAGCAGATCTGCACGTCCACAGCTGTCAAGACCAGCCCATCTGCAGATGGCCAGGTGGATGACACGCAGCTGTGACTCTTATTCCTACATCCTCTGTCATTGCGCCATGAACTCACTTCGCTGGGCGAACTGTGGGTGCCACTGCGAGCACCAAGCTTGGTGCTGCGTGTGGGATATGCATATGTCTCACGGTTTTTGTTTGAGGGTGTGTTCACTCTTCCGTCACCACTGTGACCTGCCAATTGCAATCACTGCCAGCTAGTGGTCCAGAACAGTGAATGTGCTCAAACAATCACAAATCAGGGAGAATATACGAAGGGGCCTGTCATGTACAGCATATTCGGGTCCGTGCTGCCCCCTGCCTTTCCGATCTTGTCCTTGCAGCACGGACGCGCCCCCTTAGCCTGAGTCACTCTAGCCAGAGATCTCGTGTCCTGCATCAGCTCCAAACTTGTGCACATGCGTATGCCTGGTGCTTCCGCGCTGCCGCGGCCGTCAATCACACGATGGACCTCACGCCCATGCTATGGCCGCCTCTCAAGCTTGCTGGACGCCGAGCATCGTTCCTCCGTCCCGTCACGGCCATTCGGCGGTCTGGCGCTTGGATTGACTTTCTGATGCATAACGTGATACTGCGGCCGAGGTTGGCTGAATAGGATTGGGCACAAAACACGCACAGGCGCCGCCGGTAGTTCACCCTACGCGTCGCCGCATATGCATGTGCACTGGATTCACCGGTCTCGCGCCGGTGCATCCGCATCCTCGGTGGGCTCGCCAGCGTCTCAAGCATGAGCACCGCGACAAATTAATCAATTGGCGCAGCATGTATATACCTCCGCGCCGGGCTGGCCTTGATCTGTTCTCATTCAGAGCCTGGGCCATTGCGGGAGCCGCATGCGATACATTGTCTCCAGAGTGTTGGCTGCGGACAGCTTCACTCTCGACTGCCCAGCGCACATCGTCGAGCTGATCGAGCTCGGCGGTTCCTGACAGACTCGATCGATAGCTTTCCCTTGAGCAATTGCTTCAAGGGAGTAGTCAGCGGAAGCAAGCGGCGTGTACGTCATTCTCGAGAGGAGCACTACCTAGCCTCTGCGCAGCGCCTCGGATATCGTTTCGATCGGATTTCAACAGCTATCTCGGAGATACAGGTGCTTTTGCGACTGCCCCGATGGCTAACGATCGCTGCACGAGCCGGCCTGCCGACCCGTCTCCCACTCTTGCGCTGGTCAATATGCCCGCTAGCGAGTGGACGTGATCCGGCCGGACTGAGTTGTGAGTGCGGTTGTAGTGTTCGTGTGCTTGTGTGAGTGTATGTTGATGTTGATTCGGATGAGATTCGGTTTCAGTGTTTGTTTTCTCCCGTTCACACTTTTGTAACACAGCCCGCTAGCGAGTGCTGCTGCGAGAAGCATATGCTTCCTGTGTGGGATCTCTCTGTGTTCCGTAAAAACGCAGTTGGGATGAATTTGTGAGAGTTGACCTTGCGCTTCCGCAACTCTCAAGATTGAGGCACGGTTCGGTGCGAACGTGCTCATACATAAGCCAGGAATGCGGCATCCAGCTAGGTTGGCGAGGTTAGCGCGAACGATCAGGTGATGAACGGTGTGCGCACACGGTGACGTGGACGGCCGTGGTGAGCATTATGCCTTTCCCGCGCCTGCAAGCTTAAGGCGTCCTGAAGGCGTCCTGCGATAGAGCTCGTGCATGTGTGCGAGTGCGCGAGCGCTTTCCACCGTCTCTGACTACCGTCCCGGTGACGAACGGTGATTTCTGGCAGCTCGCTATCTCGTTCGCCAGCTCCAAGATGTGCAATCTGGCTAGAGCACGCACCACACGCCGTTCACTTGCACCAGACACCAGCCCACTTGACCGACAGCAGTGCACATGCTGTGCACCATGTTGCAAGTTCGTGCACATGCTTTGAAAGCTGTTGATGCATAGCTGCGGCTGCAGCTGATATCAACGCATTGTAGATTTAAGAATTCATGCGACTGCAATCTTGAGGCTGCTTCAGGTGTCCATGGTGTGAACTTCAGGCAGTTGTTGTCGCCCTTCCAAAAATTGGTACCAATCCGTCTCGGTGGTGGCATGTGCTTTCGCATTGCAGCTGGGTGAAACACCTAGCTGGGTCAAACTTTGCCGTCCATCGGATCCGGCACCTGCACCCATGTGGACACATTTGTGTTGCACCCACAGAGTGGGCCACCACGATTCGCAATTGAGAACTGTTGCTGGCGTGCAAATGGGCCATGTTGATGAACGTTTCACATCCACTTCAGTTGGATCTGCGCCAGCTGCAGGATCTCAACGATGGGTGTTTCGAGCAGGCTGGTGCTGGCCCTCATCGGCGCCGCGGGCCTCGCTGCCCCTGCTACCCGTGCGGACATGGCCGCGGCCCCTGATCCCAATGGTGCGCACCCCTGTAGCCACCATCCACGCTCATGTAGTTGCGGCTCCTGTGCAGAGAACGTGCAGGCACGCCACAGCGGACCGTGAACGCATGATCACCTCCGCGACGACTGTGTGTGTGTGTGTGTGTGTGTGTGTGTGTGTGTGTGTGTGTGTGTGTGTGTGTGGTGTGTGTGTGT